>BPTQ01000001.1:167938304-167999165 GCA_019973895.1 Chrysanthemum seticuspe | reverse complement strand
TTTGTAGCTAAAGTTTATGATTTGCATTTTTCTTTTACAATTCTTTTCTACAACTAGCTGAGAACCTTCTACAATAGATACGACTATGGTATTTACAACACAATGATGTATGACAACGTATACGTAAACTAATATAGCAACAACTAAGACAACTTTTACAACTCTTATGGTCATTTTGGGCTTTTAGATTTTGGATATATTTCTGATTTTATGGGAACCTTGGTTCTTATTATTTATGCATTTTGTGCAAATATTATTTCATGCTTTAATTTTTGGATTATTTATTTTGAATTGCTTATATTTAAAGCACTTGCTGAAACCATGCTGCTTCCTGCATTTACAAAGCGATTATTCAACCCGGCAAACAAACAAATTACCTGAGCACAGAAAACAAAAACAAAACGCGGTTCGGCTTAGGGTTCTCCCACAAACAAACACAAGCACACTCGGTTCCTCCCCGGCTTCGGGTACACCACAAACACACACACAAGCCAACCTGGGTTCGGGTGGGTTTGGGTTAGTGAAAGGATAAGATTGAGTTTATGATGTTGATATTTATGTAATGTATTAGTAATTTAACTTTGGGATCAAAACGAAACGGAAAAGAAAAGAAAAACGAGCCGGCTCTGAGGGTTTGTGTGGTAACCACAGCTAAAACGAGTTAGTTCACTTCCATATAGCAAATAAGTAGAAGGAAATTGCATGGAACGTACTTATACAGTTCAATATAAAACAAAGCAGTACAAAAGAACAAAAGAAAAACACCGGCTCTCCACATTTGGTTCTTTGTTCCTTTGGGATTAAATAAAATTGAACATTAATTATTCCTTGCACATTTCACTATTCATTATAACTTAGCCCAGTACATATACAACTCAATTACATTCGGCTCTGTACGTACTCAACCTGGCTCTGTACGTACTCAAAGCTTACCCCAAATTTTGTATAATTGAACATATGCTCTGTACAAATTTCCTCGATCCAGAACACATTTGTACGATCGGCTTTTGGGATCCACTTGGCTCATGTATACATGTACTCTAAATCTGTACATTAATTACTCATTCCCATGCATTTGTATTTGGGATCAAAATTTTATACATTTCGCATACTTCATATGTTTTGGGATTATTGAATACCAGTGTACTTTAGTATTTGCACATACTATTTCTCATTTTCATTTCTTCCAATAATCAATGCATAATCCATTTCATCGTTCAGTAATTCTGTATTGCACATTTCATTTACGTATAATTACTCTATAATTTCTCATTCTTTGGGATCTTGCATTTACTCTCATATAATCCCAAACTCGATTTATATCATTCACAATAAAGCACACACTCAATACTAAATATTTTGATAAAAGTGTAAATTAGTATCTGAAATTGTTTACTGTATTGCTTGGGATTAGATGTTGTAATTAATATTTTATGAATTCTGAATAATTATTTTGGGATTTCATATTTCTAGTGATTAAAACTTATGGTTTATAATTTTCTAGTAAAACTGCTAATACCTTAGTAATTATTGAACCTGCTGGCAATTACAGATATCCAAGACACTTCTCCCTCATTAGGAAACAAAAGCAGAAAGACGAAAAGCTAGAAACGCAACCTTATTCCATGTCTATAAGACTGGAAAAGTCATTTCCAAAGAGAATTTTGTTTCTTGGTTTACACCTCTCGGCCACAAAAAGAAAACAAGAAAACATGACGAAACAAAATATAACTTGACATATTCATGCAAGGTACGTTAAAGGAAGATGAATAAACGATATACCTTCACTTGATTGAGCAAAATCGACACCAATGGTGTGTTTGGGAGTCTCGGCCGAGCAAAAAGAAAAGAAAAGGCAAAGCAAAACTAGGGTTTCAATTTAATGATTATGTAATGTATTTATAGTTGTAGTATTTGAGTTAGAATAGGAAAGTGATTGGGTTTGGGTGGGCTTGGGTCCAACCGAACACACACACAAACACCACATGGGCTTCGGCCCCTCCTTGGCTCACACGAACACAAACAAACACCCTCTTGGGATTCGGCTTGGCGCAAAACAAAAACAAAAGACACGAGTCCATTAAACAAACAAACGGCCCAACTTATTAGCGAAACATTTACGTCCTTCGTCGTACCAAAGTCGTTCACGAAATTTATATTCGTTAAGTTTTATTTATTAGGTTTTTAATTTCGTACTTTATTATAAACGTGTTTTACGTATTTATTATTCTTGGTTCCAAGGGTATTTTAGTCTTTATATAGGTTTTAGATTTTCGGGTTTTACTGGTATTCTCAACATTTTCAACAGAATCAACAACGATATAATCAAATGCATATGCAACAGTATGTAGTAACACAACATTTATGGTATCAGCATAGATAACATCTTCCAAGAGTCGATCAACATCTTTTCTTAACATTTTCTTTTTACGTTTAGTATTTGAAATCGATGTTTCAGTTTTCTCGAAAACTGTTTTCATAAGTCCAAGCTCCTTGTGAAAATCCCTTTCCCAATATATTGCACACATTTTCAAATTACGGACATGAGGTAAAATTATTTTCTAAAAAATATCTCTTTGATTTCGCGCATGAGACGATTGAAAATGATAAACTTTTTTCAGAATTGATTTCAATTTCACGTTCCAAAAGTTTGATGTCCGATATGAATGTATCAAAATATTTAAGAATTTGACATCGTTCAGGTAATGTTTTTACTTCACTGAGTGAAGGTAAAGGACCATTAATTTGTGCAGTATTTGGTTGGGGATCATCATTAGAAGACTCAGAAGTAGATGTGATAACCCAAGGTGTGTTAGAATTATCCTGTTGTGCGACGAAAGTTATGGCTTTTGAATAGTTAAATGGTTTGCAATAAAAAACATTTTCTAATTTTGACCGACTCTCGTCTTCTGCATCTAATTCCTCCATACGATTATATTCAACAATACTCATAATGGAATCATCAATTCTGTGTTCTGCACTGTAGACTTGAGGATTTGATTTGAATGCTCTATGTGAAAAACGTGGTTTGTAATCGGCAAGATTCGGTCCATATCCATTTGGATTTGGTTTAAAAGTAAACTTTTAAATAGTTGTGATTGACTCACCATGTTTGTAAACAACATTTCAAAACTCTTTGATTTTGTTTTGTAAGTCGACAATTTCCTCAAGATAGTCATCTATTTTTTTCCTCGAATGCTTTTTGTATTCACAAAACTGTTTTTGACAAGTTAACAACTCAGACTTGGCTTTTTGAGTGTCCGAAGTGAGAGCGTTAAGTTGTTGTTTATGATCATATTTCAGTTGTTCTATTTGAGACAACAAAGCATTCTTGGATGCAACTAGATCACATATTTGTTTTTCCAAAGATTTTTCATTTTGGTATGATTTAGCAAATGCGACTTCAAAACCTTTTTCACGTTTCTCTTTAGTTTGAAAAATGTTGAGTTGGAACTTATAGCATTCATTATCCTTAGTCAATAGTGCAATTTTCTCATGTAATTTCTTATTGATGTCTTGGCACTTTTCCATTCGAGATTTTTGGGTCTTAATTAAGTTGTTCATGAGCTCAAGATCTGGATTAGACACAGGATCAGCTTGTTCAACGTGGGTCTCAACATGATCATTATTTAGATCCTCAAATATAACCACGTAGTCAACTTGATTATCAATATTAACCATAAGGTCATCTTGATCGTCAAATATAACTACGGGATCTATTTGATTATCATCGGAATGAGATGCAGACGGCTCTTGTTGAACACTCTGATCCTCATCGGATGCAGATGTTGGCAGAGATATCAGATCAGTAATGAATATAGTTTGATCCGGTACCTGAGACAAGCCGTCAGTGTCATACACTGGGCCTGTGTCACTCATGTGGAGTTCTTGCATGTTAGCCATTAACATCACTGCTGCATTAGTCTGCAAGTCCTCCATGTCATCATCAAAATATGCATTTTCCATGAAGCTCATTTCCTTGTTTGTAAGAGTTCCACCAGCTTCATCCTTGAGAGCCAAGAGTAAAGCCTCTTTGTGATAAGCGATGCCTCTTGTCCTCGGCTTTGGGCATGCATTAGCCAGATGACCCTTCTCACTACAGTTATAACATCGAAGACCATTTATCCCATTCTGAGCATTTCCCTAATCAACCACTTGAACCCTTTGTTGTTGTGGAGCACCCATGTTATTCCTTCCATTAGGATTAAATCCTTGACCACTACCAATCTGACGAACATTACCGCGATTCTGAACTTTAACTCTTCCGTTGTTAACAACAGCCTGATTCCTTGTGTTAGATGAGGTTCTGTTAGGAATTAGAAAATTCAGTCATTAAAGTGTCGGTTACCTCAAGTATATGTATACGTTAGAAAGCTCGTAGCCGTAGTCAAGTTATGTTATTAAGTAGTTTGTTAAGTAACACCGTGGAGGACGGACGGGTCTTTACCCATTGTATGCCTGATCCACAGCCCGTAGGTGGTGTTTATTGTAAGACACTATAAATACCCTCTACCTCCCAAGGTAGAGGGTTGGAGCTTTCAATACCACTTTTCTTTGTTTCACATAGTTCCCAACTCTCTTCCCTTTCTCTCTTTAACTTTCTCTCTCTAAACATTGTGAACGCCCCATATGATTTATGGTTTAATGTGTTTGTGAAATCCTATATCTTACAATTGGTATCAAGAGTTATGGTTTGATCACTCATCTTTCATGCTCTTTGTTTTGGTGGATTTCATAAAGATTTTGGGGTTATAAGTGTTTAGAAGAGTTTGAATCATTTGGACAATTTCTAGTGTTAAAGTTTGAATTTTGATTGTACTTTTGTGTTTTGGATCATCATATGTGTTTAGGTTTTGAATTGGAAGGCTTGAATCATTGTGGTTTAGTTGTTTTTGATTGATAAGGTGGTTGTTTTCAAATATTGTATGAAGCGAGTTGCGCTACGGTGTTGAGTTTCTTGGAAGCGAGTTGCTTTGTTAGTGGAAGCAAGTTGGTTTAAGCGACTTGGCTATTAAGCGAGTTCAACGAGTTGGTATATGCGACTTGGCTATTAAGCGAGTTGTATTGTCAGCGAGTTGGTTTAAGCGACTTGGTGGTTAAGCGAGTTGTCTTTGTATGCGACTTGGATATTAAGCGAGTTGTTTCTTTAAGCGACCTGAGTTTTAAAGAGACTTGGCTATAAAGCGAGTTGTATTGTCAGCGAGTTGGTTTAAGCGACTTGGATATTAAGCGAGTTTTTTCTTTAAGCGACTTGTATTTTAAGCGACTTGTCTTTTAAGCGAGTTGACTGTTTAGCTACTTGTCTATTTGAGACTTGTCACTTCTTCGTGCTACATTTTTTTCGGTTGTTCTTTTGGTTTAGTAAAATCCTGTGAAAGAATCAATTTCCCGGTTTAATCAAAGAATAGTAAAATCCCGTAGAACTTGTAATCATGTCTAACAACGTGTCTAATATCGTTTCTTCTGTTGCTGAGGACTTTCAAGCATCTGGATCAGATACTCGTCCACCTATGCTTGATAGAACTGATTATGACTCATGGGCTCAACGAATCAGGTTGTACTGTTTGGGAAAGGAAAATGGGGTCAACGTTCTCAAATCAATTGATGAAGGACCTTATCAGATTGAGACTACAAAAGACATAATTGATACTGCTGCAGATGGAACAATGATGTTTGGATTGGACATACCAAAGACGTATGATGAGCTCAGTGATAAGGAGAAAAAGAGATTCGATGCTGATATCAGGGCTTCAAACATTATACTTCAGGGTCTTCCAAAAGATATCTACAAGCTTATCAATCACAACACTGAAGCTAAGGCAGTTTGGGATAATGTCAAGATGCTTCTCTCGGGCTCCAAATTAACTAAGGAAGACATAGAATCACATATGTATGATGAATTTGAGCACTTAAAGATGAAACCAGAAGAAAGTGTCTATGAATATTACGTGAGATTCCACAAGCTTGTGAATGATATGAGGAATATCAAAATGACCATGCCAAATATTCAGCTGAACTCAAAGTTTGTGAACAACATGAATCCCGAATGGCACAAATTTGTCACCTCAGTGAAGCTAACCAAAGGATTGAAGAACACCAACTATGAGCAACTGTATGCCTTCCTTCTTCAGAATGAGAGACATGCTATGTTTGAAAAAATGATTCTTGAACAGTTCAAAACTAAACAGGGAGAAACAAGTTCATCAAATGATTCAACAGCATTCTACACCAATGTTGGAATTACCACCAAAGCTTCTCAAGTCATACCCACTGGTAATGGTAATTACAAGCTCATTCCTGATCCAGCATACAAGCCTCCAGACTCAAAAACACTCATGGAAAACTTCATCAATCAACTATCTCTCATGGTTACTCAAAATCTGAATACCACTCCTCACACCAACAATAACAGCAGAACAGCATCCAACCCACACAATCAAGCTACTGTCAGAGATGGAAAGGTTATGGTGCAACCAGTTCAAGGTTGACGTATGTCGGTATTTCAAGGAAACATTCCTTGACCACACGACCTTCATGGATAATTCATTTTTCAAGTCTTTTGAAGATTTTAGGATCGGTTTTTGAAAACCCCTCTTTTCGATAGTTTTTAGTGAGGTAGTGAACGGTATCATGGTGGTCTTGTTGGGTAGCTTTAGGCATGGTTGGTACTAGAAAAACAAATATTCCAATTAGGTAAAATTTGTTGAGATGGGTTTATGGCTTTAATTTGTATTAACAATGTTGTAAGCACAATGGAATCTTAGTTATGTGAAAACCTTCTCTAGTGATTAATTTTGCAAAACCTAATTTCATCAATTGATTAAGAAAAATTGAAAACCATAAACCCTAGGATGAGGATGATGAAATTAGAACATATGAGTGTAATTACTTACAATGATGTTCTAGAGGAAGATGCTTAAGGATATGAAGCCTTATAGAGATGAAAGCAGCAATTGGGTCGTTTTTGTGTTTTGTGAGGAGCGGGAAAGAGCAGAATTGGTTTTGAAAAATGTGTGGTTGGTTTCTGTCACACGGTTCCCCCGAATCCCTTGAAATTGGGATCTGGCTAATACAACTTGAGGGATCCGACTACTGTGGACAGAAAGAGGGTGTTTGGTGTTATTTTTGTAATAAGTTATACACTAGCTTATGGAACAAAAATAGCTTTGAGGTTCCTAATTGAATAGATGTTTTGTCAACGGGATTTGATAAGTTAATTATCAAGGATCTATTTGTGACGGCGGCGTTAGTTTGACGATCTTTTTAGAAAATCAAGGAGGAATACTATTCCTGATGATGAGTAAGCCGGGAAAGTGGCGAAAACAGACTTTTTAGAGACTAACAATTATTAACGTCTAAATTAATTAAAAATAATATCAACATATTCATGTAGACGTAAACTAGCTAAGGATAATTGAACACACCTCTACGCTCTTGATATGGTTTATGGAGACCATAAAACCGAAATACTTCATGAGCTTTTAAAGTGATATGTTGTACTTATAATAAGTAGGTTGCGATTACTTTTACGTTCTTCCTTGAAAGTTAACTTCATTATTCTTTGAATAGAAATGAAGACTTTGGAGAGATCCTAGCATGAAGATTTCTTGAAGAGAGAATGTTAGAATAATCTATCATTATCCAACATAAAAGAAACAATTTGTTTTAAAAGATTTCCTTCTTTGTAGTTTTCAAACATACACGGATCGTATCAAGTTTTTAAAGTACAACATACTCTAAGAAACTTGGTAACGAAGCTCTGATGCCAATTATGGAAAACTAGAAGGGGGGTTGAATAGTTTTACCGATTAAAAAATTTGTTTTAAAATATTTAGATCGACTTATGTCAATCTATTCAAATGTGTATGTTGGATGTTGATAGATAGATATGGAAATATGTAATGAAAGATAAAGAGTAAGAAACACAAAACCACGACATGAGTGTTTATAGCGGTTCGACTACAAGGAAACCTTCCTTTCCCTACTCCACTCCCCGAGTCACCTACTAGAGAGTTCGTAATCACTACACGACACAACTCCTTATGGGGGAGAAGCCTTCACAACGTCGCCTACCCGTTTTCCGGTACTAGGCTAGACACCGGGTACCTCTACAAGGTAGAACCACACCTATCACAACGTCGCCTACTTTATCTGGTACAAGGCTAGATACCAAGTTCCATTACAAAGGAGGAACTACTACCCAACACTAAACAAAAACTATCCCATAGGAGACCCAGTCCTTATTATGAAATCATCAAGGATACCAATATCCTTGGACGCAACCTATCTCTATTTGTACATCGATGCACCTCATCGATTGTACACCCTTGGCATCTTTCACTAATGCCTCGTGTAGGCACCCTTCACTAATGCCTTCGACACAGACGTTCGGCTCCTTTTACTAATGCCTTCGTATTGACTCTTTTGGCATCCTTCACTAATGCCTTTGACACGGACGTTTAAGCACCTTTCACTAATGCCTTCGTCTTGACTCTTTCGGCATCCTTCACTAATGCCTTTGACATAACACTTCTAGGGAGGAAGAAAGAACTATCAACAAGAGAATCTCAGTAGTCTTGATGATGACGAAGCATGGCAACTCATGGACTTGAGCTTGCTTGACTTCAAGGGGTGGTGATCTCACCTTTAAGAGGAACCTAGAGAGTCACACAAAAACAAACATAAACTACATAGAGAGATCCTTTGGATCTGAGGTTAGAAGGTTTACAATACTAGGAGAAAGTATCTGTGGAAGTGGTGACTCAAAATGAAGAAATGGCTCAGTATTTATAGAGGAAAATAAGCTACTGTTCCACGGATCCCTTACTTGAGGGATCTGTCCAGTCTAAACTGGGGGAACCGTGGGATGCTCCTCTTTGCCCATGGGTTTTGGGTCATAGGTCATGGGTTATGGGTCATGTTCCTATACTTTGGACCATGGGTATCCAAGTAGATATAATGTATCTAGTATGTGCAATACATGGGTCATGGGTTAAATCCATGGGTCATGAATAATACCCATTCATTACTTATGCATGATGTCATGCAATGGGTTTATGCTCCATGGGTGTGGGTCATGGACTTTGGGTTATACCCAACTACATTCAATGTATTTGGTCAATGGGTCAAATACTTAAACTTCTACCCATTATAATACATACTAATTATATATATATATATCTACCCAATATGTAAAAACTAGTTGTTGTACATATGTATTACTCAATCATAAAATCACTATTACTTGTTTAGTGTTTTATGTGAAAATGTAAGTGTGTTAGTAAACTATTGGCTCAAGCCATTTACGTATTTTATTTGTTTCGTTAAAATGATTTTACGTTTGTTATCGACAAAACATTATAAGATCGTAAAATATAAATAAAAGTTTTTACGGCTTATTTGTATTAACACAACTCACCGATGATCATAAGAAAAAGCTTTCCAAAAATAGTGAAGCAAAAATGGTTTTTATACAATGCTTTACCCAAAAAGGAATTCGAAATAATTTCTATGCTTAAAACCTCGAAAGAAATTTGGAATTGTTTAGTTGTAACTCATCAAGGAAATCAACAAATTAAAAACAATAAAATAGATTTGTTTGTTCAATAATATGAATAATTTTCAATATCGGATGAGGATACTATAGATCATTCTTTTGCTAAGTTTAATACTATTACATCATTACAAGCACTTGATGAGTCTAAGGTGACGGCCATCATGTTAGGAGATATCTATGGGCACTTCCATCCAAGTGGAGATCTAAGGTGACGGCCATCGAAGAATCAAAAGACTTGTCAATCCTCACCCTCGATGAACTCTTAGGCAATCTAAAGGTCTATGAGCTTGTCCTTGCTAAAGATTCTGAAGCCTCGAAAGAGAAGCAAGATAAGCACAAATCTCTTGCCTTAAAAGCCATGAAGGTCTCAAGCGATGAAAAAAACTCTTCTTAGGATAGTGATGATGAAGAGTATGCCATGGCGGTAAGGGATTTCAAGAAGTTCTTTAGAAGAAAGGGAAGAAATGTCAAGCAACCATATGACGACAAGAAGGGGTTCCAGAAAGGCAAAGACGACAAGAAAACAAGGGACGAACGCGCATGTTTCAAATGTAGGGATCGTAACCACTTCATTAGTGAGTGTCCCAAACGTGACAAACAAAAAGCGTTCGTGAGTGGTTCATGGGGAATGAGCGAGGCGGAGGATGAAGAAATTAGTCTCATGGCAAATGACTCAAACGAGGTATGTCTCGAATCTCTCTATTATAGTAGCTTATCATTAGATGATGATTCCTTGCATCGTGAATATGATAAACTTTGCAAAATTTGTTTAAAAGTAATTAACAAAAACAAGATTTTGAAAAACCAAAATGAACGTTTAGAAAAGGAAGTCTTTGAGTTAAAAGCTAAATTAAAACGTTTAGAAAAGGGGAAGATAGCAAGTGGGGAATGTGAGCATTGTGTTCAACTTCAAACATTAGTTGATAATCTAGATTCCAAGATTGCTAGAATGAGTACTAATACTCTTGACATGATATTAGATAGTGTTAAAACAGGAAACAACCAAAAAGCTTTAGGTATTCAGCAACTTGATGCTTCAACTAGCGAAAAAAAGAAACACAATTCATCAAAGAAATAGAAAAACAAGTCACTGTATTCACGGATCACACGGATCATATAAAAAGGGAACCGGCTAGTGTAAAACAAGGGATCCGTGGGTCTGCTGATGCAAACATTAGTAATAATATAGCCACTTCATCTAGAATCGATTTTTTTTATTGTTAATAAGAAGAAATCAACCCATGTTACTGTTAGACAACCACCTCCAAGACAAAATCAAAGTTTTATAAGAAACAAAGGTCCATCATTTTCAAAACCAAAAACATTTATGAGGAGACCTAATAATTTTTATCCTAGAAGTAACCATCAAATGGGATGGAATCCTAATGTATAAAATGGTTTTCCATTTCAAAACTTTGCACCATGGAATGCATACTCACCTTTTCCATATATGCCTAACATGAATGAAATGTATAACACTAATGGATCCATGAACAAATGGGGACCAAACTTTTGAGTTAATTGTTTTCTTAGGTGTGCTTAAAGGTCGACCTAGATCCGGATGAATGGATCAAGGATAGCGGGTGCACAAGGCACATGACCCGTAATAAAGACTTATTTTCCACATATGAATCCTTCAATGGAGGAAATGTGGTATTTGGAAATAGCAAAAGCAAAATCACTGGTAAAGGTACGATTTCTAACAAATCTCTAACCATTAATGTGATAAGAAGGTACTTTTTAATGAAACCATTAGTAAGATATTGAAAAACGGTATAACTATAGGAAGACGAATTAGAAAACATGGAGTCTATGTCATTAAAATCTGTAATGAACCTAAACACATACTTTGTCTTACCTCTATGGATGATACTTCGACCTTATGGCATCGAAGATTGGGTCATGCCAATATGCGACTTCTTCAATCGCTATCATCCAAAGATCTAGTAAGAGATATACCAAAATTAAAATATGAACATCACTTTTGTGATGCTTGTAACGTAGGAAAACAAGTCCATGCTAGTCACAAAGCTAAAAATATGGTCTCTACTACTAAGTGTCTAGAATTACTTCATATGGATTTATTTGGTCCATCCGCTATCCAAAGTTATAGAGGCAACTACTACAATTTGGTTATAGTGGATGATTACTCTAGGTACACATGGACTAAATTTTTAAAGAATAAAACTGAAATGTTCGATTACTTTGAAATATTAAGTAAGAAAATCCAAAGACAATTAGGAAGTCCTATAGTGTCTATTAGAACGGATCATGGTAGGGAATTCAATAATGCAGTGCAATTTGGAGCCTTTTGTGACGCTAATGGTATTGCTCACAACTTCTCAGCTCCTCACACTCCACAATCGAATGGGGTAGTTGAAAGGAAGAATAGAACCCTACAAGAAATAAGTCGCACCATGTTAAATGAGCAATCTATACCTCAAATGTTTTGGTGCAATACCGTTGATACATCAACGTACATACTTAACCGAGTCTTAATTAGACCATTTTTAGGTAAAACTCCATACGAGTTACTTCGAGACAAAAAGCCTATGTTAGAACATTTTAGAGTCTTTGGTAGCAAATGTTTTATACTTAACACTTAAGATTACCTAACTAAATTTGATCCTAAATCAACCAAAGGTATCTTTTTAGGTTACTCTCCTAATAGCAAAGCTTATGTTATATTAAATAAAGAAACAATGAAGGTTGAAGAGTCACAATGTAAAGTTTGATGAGAGTCCACCTAAACCTACCCTACCTCTTGTCGATGAAGAGATAGTCGAAAGTGAAGCCATTGGAAGAAAAAAAGTTGAACCATTAAACAATGAAATCATCAATATTAAAGAGTCTAAATATCATCCCATAGATAAGGTCATAGGAAAGTTAAATGAAAGAACCTTAAGGTCTCAAGTCTAAAACCAAATTAGTTTATTTTGTTTTGTCTCAACCATAGAACCTAAGAATACACAAGAAGCCATAAAAGATGAAATTTGGGTAATGGCTATGCAAGAAGAGTTAAATCAATTTGTTTCTAACGATGTTTGGACACTTGTCCCTCCACCTAGTAATCAAACCATAATAGGAACCAAATGGGTATATAAAAACAAGTTAGATGCAAACGGTGTAGTGTCTAGAAAAAAAGCTAGACTCGTTGCCCCAGGGTATAATCAACAAGAAGGAATAGACTTTGATGAGACCTATGCCCCCGTGGATAGATTAGAGTCTATAAGAATACTTCTTGCTTATGCTTGTGCTAATGATCTTAAGATTTTTCAAATGGATGTTAAAAGTGCTTTTCTAAATGGATTCATTAAGGAAGAAGTTTATGTAGCTCAACCTCCGGGCTTTATCGATTTCGAAAAACCTAAACATGTGTATAAATTAAAGAAAGCTCTTTACGGTCTTAAACAAGCCCCCAAAGCTTGGCATGATAGACTCAAGTCATTTTTAATCAAAAACAATTACACCATAGGGTTAGTTCACAATACACTTTTCACTAAGAAAAAGGAATCACATATAATTATTGTTCAAATATATGTGGATGATATTATATTCGGATCTACTTGTCAAGACATGTGTGATGATTTCTCTAAAATCATGCATGACGAGTTTGAAATGAGTATGATGGGAGAACTAAGTTTCTTTCTTGGTCTACAAATTAAACAAGTAGAAGATAGTATCTTCTTTAATCAATCTAAATACATAAAAGAAATGTTAAAGAAATTTGGTTTAGAAGAGTCAAAACCCATAAGAACACCAATGTCATCCGACACTAAACTTACAAAAGATGAAGACGGTGAATGCGTTGATAACACAAAATACCGTGGCATGATTGTAGTCTTCTATATCTTACGGCTAGTCGGTTGGATATCATGTTTAGTGTTTGTATATGTGCTAGGTTTCAAGAAGACCCTAAAACATCACATCTAGAAGCGGTCAAAAGAATATTTAGATACATTAAGGGTACGACTCAATTAGGATTATGGTAGTCTAAGGGTACGGGGGTAGAAACTATTGTATATGCAGATTCTGGCCATGCAGGTGATTATGTTGACCGAAAGAGTACAAGTGGTGTATGTACTTTTATGGGATGTTGTTTAACATCCTGGTTCTCAAAGAAGAAAATGGCATTGGCCATATCAACAACCGAAGCCAAATATGTCTCCACCGGCAAAGCATGCCAACAAGCACTATGGATGAAACAAGCGTTAGTTGACTACGACATTCATCTAAGTGACATAGCCATTCTATGTGACAACAAAGGTGCCATCAGCTTAAGAAGGAATCCGGTGTTGCACTCTCGCACCAAGCATATAGAGATCCGTCATCACTTCTTAAGAGACAATGTACAAAAGGGGAACATCTCTAGTGAGAAAGTAGCATCTGAAGACAACATAGCCAACTTCCTCACCAAACCATTGAAGCGGGAACAATTCAACTTGCTTCGTCTTGGTCTTGGTCTCATGGAACAATCGTCGTAATTAGTGTCTAAACTCTACAAGTTATGTAAATACTAGCCTTCTCCTTTTCTGAGTCTAGGATCTCTATTTCACACACAACACACAAACAATACGGGAATTTTCAAAACCCAAGGTAAATTTTATTTATAACATGTAATTTCATATCTATTTTTCTTAACCAAAAGGTAAACTTTTCTTTAAACAAAAGAAACTTTTTCGAAATGCTTTTCTAAAAAGATACTTCTTCCCGTATCATTTTCCTAAAAGTTATTTCTTACGTCTAGGACAAACCTCTTTTCATTATTAATACAATGTAAAGACATGTTTTCATTGCATATCATGTCTTTTGAATGCTAAAGGGAACACATAACGAATACGTGTTTTCGGGTACATTCATTTAAGCAACAATGAAGTTAGGAGCACTCGGGTTATCTCACATAATAGTATGCTTTTTCACTTCTAGTCTATTTTTCTTTTTCTTTTTAGGAGTCGAGATAACCGCAACTCCAAATGGTTTGCATATAGGCACACACTAGGCACAAATGTTTCCAAAAGGAAATTTTGAGCTGCATGAGTCACCAGTACCACGGATCCCAGCATTAACACTTGACAGTTCCCTCAAGGGAGGGATCCGTGGGAACCGTGGGACATAAGCTGAAATTTCTCTTCTATTTTTCTCACTTTGGCTTAAAACCTTTATATCTTCATCATTTTATCCTTTTTACTAATGAGTATGTTACTTAATGATTGTGTTCTCATGATCACATGTCTTAAATTCATATATAATCATTAGATTTTAGTCCATATTTTGGGTCAAGTATTCATTGCAATGCATTATTTTCTCAATAAATAACGTTCCCAAAATGCTTGCATCTGCATCACTCTCAACCTCACAAACAACCATCATCATGTCATCCAAAAGTTATTCCAACATTGATGAATCACCTTTTGCAAACAATCCTCTTCAAGAAATCCAAAACTTTATCCTACCACCTTCCGTGGTGCCACCACCCAAATCTAGAAAAACCACACGGATTGGCATCCGGCTTTGTTGTTTAGCCAAAACATTATCAAATAGTTCATCACCAACTACTCATTCACCACTAAATGGTTCCATAGTAGCACCTCCCTCATCTCCAACAAGCACACCACCATCATCACCTATCAAGTCTCCACCTAAAGTCACTCTATTAGAACTTCTTAAGACTAAACATTCCAACAAATCAACCCAAAAGAACTAGTCTTTTTAACACCTCCCACATATCTAAACATAATTTACAAAGACCTTGTAACTTCACCACCTTTAGCTCCCATTGTCTTACAAGAACATCTAGGTTCTTTTTCACCACCACTTCCAAAAATTCCGGACTTTGATCCATAATTTCCAACTTTTCCACCACATTTTTCGCATCCCACAAATCAAACTAACCCGGAAACCTTCCACACACACTACCCACATCATTTACATTGTGAACATTGCCAATCCATTAGGGAAGTTGCAATGGAAATTAGGGAAGAGATGCGATTCATACTTAACCACATCCTTGATCGCATCAACATCATCACTCACCAAAACCTCCGTCAATAATCTTATGCAAGCATGGAAGGAATGATACTACTATTTTATATAGTCTTTCTTTTTTAGTCCTTTTAAAGAACAAACCTTGTTCTTAGTTTTACATGTTTGTATGTGGCATATATACCACTACACTTTGTTATTTTATTACAAGGCTTTGTTTACATACCTTGGCTCTCCATCTTGTTTCTCGTCAATTACAAGATTATATTGCATGTTACTAATAACCTTTTCTTTGTAGGTTTTATATTTTCTCACTTGATGCCCTTTTCTAGGTTGAGCTACCGTCAAGGGGGAGTTAGTGATTTGTGGATTCTATTATTTTTCCATACTTTATTTCTTCGTTAGGGTCACTTTTTGTTTCAAAAAAAAGGGGGGAGAAGAAGTAAAAGTTATGCTTTCCGAACATACATCTAATCTTAAGTTTGACTCATCATAAAATTATGTTTTGTCATCAACAAAAAGGGGGAGATTGTTAATACAAATAAATCGTAAAAATGTTTATTAATATTTAGCGATCTCTTTGTGTTTTGTTAATAACAAATATAAAGTTATCATAAGTAAAATTATAAGGATGCATGTTATTTTCGTAAAGCCTCTACATATATAGTCATTTAATATTAATTGATGTAATGATTCATTTATAGTAATAGGTTATTAGCATGGGTAAAAACAAATAACCCATGACCCATACCCATGGAGCATATCCATAACCAATGGAACTAACCCATAACCCATTGACTAGATGCATTGCATCTTCTAGATACATTGTATCTACTTGGATACCCATCGTCCAAAGTCTAGGACGCATGACCCATAACCCTTGACCCATAACCCATGGATAATGAGGAGCGTCTCACGGATCTCTCGATTTACACTAGACGGATCCCTCATGTACGGGATCTGTGCGATCCGTGCAAAAATAGCAAGAATTTGCCTATAAATAGAGAGCCATTTCTTCATTTTAACTCACCCCTCTTCTTACAAACTCTCTCATATATTCTTACATTCTCCTAATCTCATATCTCTTGATCTAGATAGTAGTTCTTCTTTCTTTTGTTGTGATTCTCATATAGGTCCTTCTCTAAGGTGAGATCACGAGCTTCTACAAGTCATCCAAGCAAGGGGTCCTTGATTGATTTGTTCCTCCACAAGATTTCTGTAGCAAATATCTTGTATTTCATATTTCACATATTTGTTATGTTATAGTAGTGTTGGTTTGGTCCCCCCTGTTAAGGACTCGGTATTTAGCTTTGTACCGGAAAAATGGTAAGCGATGTTGTGAAGGCTTCTCCGCCGAGTTGAAGGAGTTTGTTGACATAGTGCTTGAACTCTTGATTAGGCGACTCGGGGAGTGGAGTAGGGCAAGGAAGGTGTCCTTGTAGTCGAACCAATATAAATCGGGTGTGTCATTTCTATCCTTTACTTGTTTTCATTACTTGCATTACTTATAGATCTATACTTTCTCTCCATCCACACGATTTCACATAACATCGAATCTAAAGTTTTTGAAACTAAGTTAAAATCTGCAAAACTATTTAACCCCCCCCCTCCTTCTAGTTTTCCACAAAGTACACAAGGCTTATTTTGGGCAAGTTTTGTGGTTGAAGGAATCGACAATGAAAACACTACATCAGTCAACTCAGAAAACAATAAAGATACTTATCAGGAATAAGAACCAATTACTACTCCAAACTCTCCAGTTACCCCACAAACATATACTTACAATCCAAACTCAGAGGAGGAAGATGCTACTATTAGGTCATTAAAGAACTCAGAAAAGGGATTTGATGATACACCAGTACGAGGTTTCAAAGACTTAACTGAAGTATATGAGAATGCACGTATAGTTGAAACTGAAAGTCTGCTATTCACAGAAGAAGAACCACGTAACTACAAGGAGGCATCAACGGATAAAAAATGGATTGAGGCCATAGAAGCTGAACTAGATTCAATTAACAAGAATAACACATGGACTCTTACTACTTTTCCTACAAATCATAAGGCAATAGGACTCAAATGGGTTTTTAAGACCAAGAGGGATGCAAAAGGAGAAATCATCAAATACAAAGCAAGATTAGTAGCAAAAGGATATGTGCAAGAACAAGGAATAGACTTCGACGAAGTATTTGCACCAGTTGCACGTATTGAGACAGTTCATTTGATTTTAGCACTGGTTGCATACCATGCATGGAAAGTACATCATTTGGATGTCAAATTAGCATTCTTACATGGAGTATTGAAGGAAGAAGTCTACGTTACACAACCTGAAGGTTTCATACAACAAGGAAATTTAGGAAAATTTACAAGCTCATGAAAGCGTTATATGGCTTAAGGCAAGCACCACGAGCTTGGAACATGAAACTTGATCAAACCTTAAAGTCATTAGACTTTAAGAAATGTAATCTCGAAAAAGCGGTTTACACGAAGAAAAGCAAGACTTCCACACTAATAGTTGGAGTTTATGTTGATGATTTGATAATCACGGGCACTCCAAGGAAGGAAATAGATTTGTTCAAATCCCAGATGAAAGACAAATTTGAAATGAGCGATTTAGGATTGCTGGCTTATTACCTCTGGATAGAAGTTACTCAGAAAGGAGGCGAGATTACAATCAAGCAAACAGGTTACATCAACAAAATCTTGAAAGATGCAAGTATGATGGACAATAATGACACAAAGATACCTATAGACCCGAGAATAAAGTTGGTCAAGGTGGAACATGAAAACTCAGTTAACGCAACTTATTATAGAAGCCTAATTGGATGTCTCAAGTATCTACTACATACAAGACCAGATTTAAGTTACTTGGTCGGACTACTCAGCAGATTTATGCAAGAACCAAAGGATCATCACTTGAAGGCAATAAAGCAAGTAATCCGATATATCAAAGGAATCAAGGAGCATGGTATTATATACGAAAAAGACGGCGACTGTAAAATTACAGGTTATAGCGACAATAGTTATGGAATCAATACTGATCAAGGAAAAGGAACTACTAGAATTGTATTCTACTTTGGAGAATCACCTATTACCTGGTGCACTCGTAAGCAACCAACAGTAGCACCCTCATCATGTGAATCGGAATTCATGGCAGCTACTGCAGTTAAAGCAGCTACTCAGTGAAATAACGGGTTGGAAGGAGGAAAGAATAAGACTAAAGGTTGATAACATCTCAGCAATAGCACTCGTCAAGAACCTAGTCTTTCATGAAAGAAGTAAGCATATCGACATTCGCTACCATTTCATTCATGAATGTGTAGAAAATGGACACATCAATGTGGAACACGTCAGTGGCGAACTACAAAGAACAAATATATTAAATAAAGCTTTGCCAAGGCTGAAGTTTGTCACATTGCGGCAAATGCTCGAAGTTCAAGATCTAGGATGAAGCAACGATCGAGATTAAGGGGGACAATGTAGACCTAATCACGATTCATTGTTCGGTATTATGTAATAAATGTAAAGCCTAAGGGCCGAATACGTTAGTTTGTTAGTTAATAACTGTTGGGATATGAAAATGCTGAACAGTTAAAGTGCTGAAGATTAATAAAGTACTGCAGAATGATAAAGAACTGGAAAAAGTCAAAGAGTCAAAGTACTGCTAAATGATAAAGTCAAAGTACTGCATACGAAGTCAAAGTACTGCAAGATCAAAGAACTGTTTTATTCGTTTATAGAAAGTCTTGTAATTCTAGAATATTCTATATTAGATTACTTGACGTACAAGGATACAACTTGTAAACCGACTAGGGTATCCTTGAGCCTATAAAAGGACCCCTAGATTGGCATAAGATGTACGTGATTTTATTAGAGTTTTAGAGAGAAGTTCGATATTATTAGAGTTGTTAAAGATCTGCATAATAAGCAGAGTTAGAGTTATTAATAAAATCGTTCAAAGGTAAAGTTATTCTTCTTAGCTTTGTTAAGTAAATTCCGCATACTTAATAGAGTTTGCTCAGTGTTTCTTTGTTAATAACTTAGGATTTATCCGAGGTTATTAAACCTTAAAAAACTATTTAAGTTAGTTTGGTTAGAGTATATCGATCCAACAAGTGGTATCAGAGCTTGTGTGGAAACTCTGACTAAGAAGAAACCCTAAAACCTACTACAACAGAACCTAAAGATGTCGACTGATTCTGTTCCACCACCTTCCATCACCTCAATAAGGATTCCTGTCATCAAGAAGGGCAAACACGGTCTATGGTGTATGAAGATGAGGTAGTACATTGCCATCACAGACCATGCTCTATGGAATGTAATTGTCAATGGTAATGAAGTAGTTCCAGAACCTGTAGAGATTCCTGGACAACCTAAAGCACCTAAGGCAGTCTTACCAGCAGCAACCTTAAGGAATCAAGAGAAGGCACTCAATATTCTCTTGTCTGCCATTCCAGATGGACATCTACTGAAATTCCATGATGCTAAAGATGCAAAGCAGCTCTGGGCTGCTCTCAAGACCAGATTTGGAGGGAATGAAGCTTCTAAGAAGATGCACAGAAATCTGCTGAAGCAACAGTTTGAAACTTTCACTGTAGGTGAAAGAGAGAGTCTTGATGTTGCATATGATAGGTTTCAAAATCTCCTCAATATGTTGGAGTTATACCAGGCAGAAGTATCATTTGAAGATGCTAATCTGAAGTTTCTAAGGAGTTTACCATCCACATGGCATGTGATAGCTACAATGATTAGAGGTCAACTAGGTTTGGATGTCATGGACTTTGATGATCTCTACAACCATCTGAAGGTATATGAGCATGAGATGAATGGTCAAACAAGTTCTAAGTCTCACAGTATTTCTTTTCTATCATCTGAAAAGAGGGGCAATACTTCCACCAAAAGTACTCCTTCTCCAACTCAAAGTACTATGACTCAAAGTACTGTCTCATATGCTGCTCCCACATATGCTCAGCAAACCCCACCACCTACTACTATTGATGAGTGTCTAAATACTCATCATTTTTGTACCATTTAAACTGCAAAATCATCTGAAAACACTCAGAAATGCATCAAAATGATAAAAATATCACAAATAAGTGTTTTATGTGTTTTAAATGCAAAAATATCAAAATCTGGTGAAAAACGTATCAAGTTTGCATAATTGGCAGTTTTAGTCCCCCAAGTTTCAAAAGTTGTCAAAAACAGTCCCTGGTAAATCAAAATAAAGAAAAATATCATTTTAAGTCCTTAGGGATTCTTGAGTTGTCAAAATTGGTCCTTGAGATTTAAATTTGCAAAATTACAACTTAGGTCCCTAAACTTTGAAAATTGTCACAAATGGTCCTTAGAAATTTGAAAATGTCAACAATGGTCCTTGTACTATTCACATTTGGCAGTTTTGGTCCTTGTGACAACTTTGGAGAAATTACAGGTTTGGTCCCTCTAGTTTGGCAGAATTACAAAATGGCCCTTGTATTACTAAGCCTTAAAACATGGCCCTTTGACCCCTTCCAATACTTTTGGTCCCCTGCCATTATACACCTTTGACCCCTTCCAACCTTTTTTGGACCCCTAGTTAAACCCAGTCAAATCCTTCTCCCGCCCACCTATTCACCTTTCTTCCCCACCACTTGACTGCAACTCTCAGGCATATTCCCATCACCTCTCACCTTATCCCTCCCCCCTCATCATCACATCCACCAACCTTTCACACCACAATTAATGCCACCCCCCCTAGTTGCAAATTCAGAACCCATTTGCTTAAACAGCTTTTCCCGCCAAAAAACGTGGACGGCTAAAATCATTCCAAACTCATCCAATGTCCAAGATTTCAGATGGGATTTGCTCTGAGGACACGTGGAAAGCATTTGGTGTATAAAAGAGAGGGAAGAGAAGGCTCAAATATATCAATCTAGAATAATTGTAATTTAGCTTATGTCGTCTTTAATTAAGTTTCAAATTTCAGTGTTTGTTTAAGCTTTTAAGCTCCTTATTTCAAGTTACTAGTGTGTAATAAAACTTTTGTTAACATCAATTTCAAGTTTCAAGTTCTGTTTTCAGTTTATGCATTTTAAAGTTCAAATTCTCAAAATCTGTCAATGATGTTTGTAGCTGTTGTTAAGGACTGAATAAGCCATATAAGCTCCTCATATAGCTTATTAAAGCTATTAGAGACCTTTAAAAGCAGTTTAGAAGTAAAAAAGAAAAATACCAAAAATACCAAATAAAATAGTGAGAAATTCAAAAATCAATGGAGATGGTGATCACAGCTGGAGCAGGGTTGATAAAGGAGTGCCCTTGGGTTTAGTGCTTCTTGGGAAGCTATAGGATCTGTTCTCAGTCCTTGGTTATCATTTTTCACTTGGAATCCATTTGTAAGCCATTTTGATCCATTTTAGCATTTCACTGTGTAAGACAGTTATAAGCTTAAATCTCTGAGTTTACATGTTCATTAGTTGTAATTAAGTGTAATTAAGCCTTTAAACCAGTCACTTGTTCTTTAAAATTTACAGTTTTTAAAAATCTCATTTTGACAGTTAAAATAGCATAATCATCATTCTTGTGATTCATGTGGTTACTACTGTTGCTTTATGTTTATTTAGTCTTATTACATGATATTATAAGCTTCTTAATCAAGTTCATGGTCTTAATCAGTGTTTTGCTTTGAAAAGCTTCTTAATAGTCTTGAAAAAGGGTGTTTGGATTTGTTTGAATCACTGTGTTATAGATTGTTCTAGCTGTTGTTCTTATTTGGTGCATGTCTCATTAGGTTAATATAGTTCAAAGAAACCAAGAAAATCAGTCTTTATTAGAGTAAAAGTCAAAATTACTTTTAATCTCTTCTTACTAGTTAACTGTTAAGATTTTAAAGGTAATAATCATCATAGTAGCTTAAAAGTTGTTAGCATAGCTTAATCTAACCTTATTATACCTTAATATATCATAATCAGTCATTAGCTTTGATTTAAAGTTCATCTTAGTCAACATACTAGTGTAAAATAAAAAAGTCAAAAATATGTCCTGTGCTCAGTTTTATGGTCAAAATCACAAGCTTGTCACAAGCTCACTAGTTAACTTTAGCTGGTGAATTTTAGTTCTTTGGAAAGCTAACCAAGCCATCTTAAAGGTCCAAGCTTAAAATTCAACTTTGTAGCTTATTTGAGTAGGGCTGCAAGTGCTTTTTATTTGTCCAAAAATACTCAGTATACACTGAGTAATAACTCAGTGGTTTTCCAATTTTTTATAAGCTCACCATAAGCTCTCTAGTGGACCCCACAGTGAGAGCTTTAGCTTTTTGAAAAGCTGAGCTGGTCAACTAGTTAGTCCCAGTGTTTGTTTTAAGTTTCTAGCTTATCTCAGTGCTTAAAATTAAGCCATAAAGTGCCTAGTGATTCAACAAAGTGTCCTATGCATACAGTTAACTAGTGCTTATTTTGGCTTAATCAGTGCTTATTTTCAAGTTATTGTGCTTATTCAGTTGTTATATTAGCTTATTATCAGTATTTAGCTTATTTCCATTTTTCATATTGCTTATTAAGTAGCTTAAAAGCCATTTGGCTTTAATCTTTTGCTTATTTCCAAAATTTGTCCACTGTTGAGATAAATAAGCTCAAACTGAGCTTATTAGTCATTTTTATAAAAAGTTGTAGTTTTACAAATTGCTTATGTCAGTGTTCTTAATAAGTTGCAAAAAGAAAATCAAAAAAATAAAAAGTTAGCAAAAAGGTCATTGCTGGGATTCGAACCCTGGCCACCCAGCTCACCACACACACACACTACCACTCGCCCTTGGGTCTTTTTCTGTTTTTCTTTACACTATTTAATATATAACCCTTTTTAGTTCAGTAAGCTTATACGAGCTTATTAGCTTATTTCCAGCTTATTTAATCTAGCTTTTTCATGTTTTGTATTTTTCCTAGCATAGTATTAGTATAAAGTATTTTATAAAAAAGTTTCAGATTTTTCTTAATAGTTTTAGTATTTTTAATCATTTATTTAGTCTAAAATAGTATTTAATTCATAATAAAAAATAGAAAAGTCTAAAAAATATAAATCTTTTTTCTAAAATTTTCTTTTGTCATATAGTAGGTAAGAAAATTGTTTTTACATTTGTAGGACTTTTAATTCACAAATTTTACGTTTTTGCTTGCGCACTCGCGTAATCTTTATACATAACGCTCGTTTTAATTTTAAATCACGTTTTTAGATAATTTAAGTTTACGTTTTAGTTAAAATAGTTTATTTAAGTTATTTTATTTTATAAATCACAAAAACATCATTGTAAAAATAGTGATAGCATTTATTTAATATATTTTAGCTTTTTAATTTTCTTTAATTTGCATTTAAGCCCCTGTAATTTACAAAACTTTCTCTTTAGGTATAAATAATTCAAAATCCTTACTGATCACTATCCTTAGTGATTATTCGACATCTGACTGTGTTAAACACCATTCATCCTCCGTGGGACTTAACGACCCAGGAATCCACTATATTCCTCTGATCTTAATTGCATTTGCCTTCTGAGCTGTTTTAAGTTTGTTACGGTTGACCATTCACAAGTGGTCAGCTTGTGTGACTAAACTTGACTGTTCGGGAGCGAATCAAATTTTGGCGCCGCTGCCGGGGAGGCTCTAAGCGTGTTCTAAGCATTTTTCAGACCCGTACTTGCACATATACCGTCGTTTGTAAACAGTTTTTTGTAAAGTTATCATAAATAAAAAAAGTTCATTAACACTTTTCCTAAAGTGTTAAAAACACCAAACAAAATATAAAACAACAAAACAATCGTAACGTTTTCTAGCTTGTGTTTCTTTTAAGGTGATTCTTAAAGAAATACGATTTGGTTAAGCAAGACGATACAAAAAATATTGTCCAAAAGTTTTTAAACCATCAGCACATATCCATACCTATGTCTTGTCAGTGGTACTTAATAAATACATAAAAATCAACCACCGCAAATCAAGGCAGTACACCTACTAACTGGGGGTGTGACCATAATAAGTTCCCGAACAACAGATTTAAAACTTGCCTTTGTGTCCTTGTGATTTGGTGTACCTTTTTTCAAAGAAGCCATTTCATTTGTGATTATTGGTTAAGTTCACTTGTCGTTTTGCCTCGCATTTGTTTTGAAAACTGATTTTTATACTTAGTGCATGCGCACTCGTTCTTCCAGTTCTACAAGTCCACTGTCAGAGCTTGCAAATATTCCTCGAAGACGTAGAGGACGTTCTGCTTCTTCAGCCGTGACTGAGGAACGTCTACCACCACCACCCCCTGTCGTAATGGCAGAAGATAAGCCGATGAATGAGCTTCTCCAAGCACCCATCGAGGGTTACGGAGATGCTATTGTTGTCCCAGCCATTGTGGCTGATACTTTTGAGCTCAAAACCGGGTTGCTTAATTTGGTAACCCAAAGCCAATTCTATGGTTTTGAGCGGGATGATCGTCATGCACACATTCGATGGTTTAACAAGATTGCATCTACCATCAAATACAAGAATGTCCCACATGAAGCAATTAAGCTTCTTCTGTTCCCATTTTCTCTAGAGGGACAAGCCCGGAATTGGCTTGAGAAACAACCCCCTCGTTCCATTGAGACATGGGAGGATTTAGTCACCAAGTTCGTTAACGAATTCTATCCTCCATCCCGAACTACAAGTCTTAAGAATGAGATAATGAATTTTTCTTAAAGATTTGATGAATCATTCGGGGAGGCATAGGATCGTTACAAAGAATTGCTCCGTAAGTGTCCGCATCATGCTTTTACCGAGTTAATGCAAATGGATACTTTCTACAATGGTCTGAAACAAGCTGACCAAGACTCTTTAAATGCCTCCGCGGGAGGTAATTTCTTGAGCAAGACCACAAAAGAAGCCTTGCAAATCATTGAAAACAAGTCCTAGGTCCGCCCTTTCCGCACAAAGACATATCAGACTCAGTCTAATGCTGGACCTTCTACTTCATCTCCCGTGAGTACATCTAGCACCGATGCTAAGATTGACAAACTCACAGATATTGTTCAGGCTTTGGTTCTTGCTAACCAAAAGAAAGTCACTTTCACACAGACACCATCACATGGTGAAGTGAAGAAAGTCGAAGCTTGTGTTACTTGTGGTGGCCCTCATGCATACTACAACTGTACTGCCACCGATGGTAGTCCGTTTGAAGCTAATGCTATAGCCGGTACTTCAAATCAAGGAGGTAATCAATACCGTCCTCAAAATGAACCAAACTACCGTGCTAACACTTATCAGGCACCACCCGGTTTTAACCAGAATCCTAACCGGAATCAGAACCAACCTAGAATGAACCAAGGTTATCAAAACCAAGGTAATTTCTATTCCGGACCCAATCAAGGTTTCCAACATCAAGGAAACCTTAATCACAACAATTTCAATCGAGGGAATCAATTTCAAGGAAATGTGAATCCTAATCAAGGGAATTTTCAACAACAAGGTCATAATCAAAACATACGACCTCAAAATTTCCCTCCACCTGCTCCAATACCATCATCTGATGAGTTATTGAAGCAATTCATGAAATCCCAAGATGAAATGAACAGGTTGTTGGTCAGTCAGATCGCTGATCTTAAGAAGTCTTTAAATGATCAACCCTCGGGCTCAGGAAAAGTTCCGAGCAACACGATCGCTAACCCGAGGGAAGATGCAAAGGCGATCACAACCAGAAGTGGTGTTTCATACAATGGACCCGCTATTCCTACTACCTCTTCTTCTTCTCTCCCGAAGGTAGTGGAAAGTGAATCTGAGGCTACAAAGGACAAAGAACTTCCTACTAATAACGGAGGTACCAACGATGTCCATCCTCAAGTTGTCCAAAAACCCAAATCCAATCCAGGAGTTGTTTTTGAACGTCCTTGATTCGCGCAAAACCGTCAAGTCAAACAGACTTAAAACAGCTTTAAGCACAAATGCAATGAAGATCAGAGAATACAGGGGATTCCCGGGTCGTTATGTCCCACGGAGACTCAATGGTGTGCAAACACTGATTCAGACGGTAGAATGATCACTAATGATAGCGATCAGAAAGGATTTGGATATGATAATTACACTACTGAAAAAGGTTATAAAAGCGACTTAAATGCAAATTAAGAAAATTAAAAAGATAAAAGCTATTAAATAAACGCTATCACTATTTTTAAAGTGATGAACGTTTAAAACTTAAAACGTACGTTTAAATTGAAAACTACGTAAACGTACAAATAAAAACGTGAAACTAAAGAAGGAAAATACCTATGAATATAGAAAATACATTTTTACAATCCTAATTATATAAGAAAATATTTAGAAAAAGAAAATTAATTTTACAACTAATTATGTAATTGTTATTAATTAAAAACTAATTATTAAGTATTTAAAATGCACTAAAATAGAAGAAAATACAAAATTAACCTAGAAAAATGAAATTATAACTTGGAAAAATCTAAAATATGATAAAACTAATTTTAAAACTGAAAATATATTTTTTAGACTTTTTATGTATTTATTATTAATTTAAAACTATTTAAAACTAATTTAAATTATTAAAAATACCAAATAAAAGGAAAAAAATAGGGAAAAATACTTTTTAAGCTTTTTACATTTATTTAAACTTAAGAAAAATGAAAAATTATTTTTTTGAAGCTTTTCTCAATTTTTTGTATTAATTGCTAATTAAAAATGATTGAAAACTACTTTAAATTAGGAAAAATAGCAAAACAACTTGGAAAAATCTGAAAATTTCAGGAAAAGTCTAAATTATTATAAGAAATAAAGGAAAAATAGAAAAATAGGTGCTTATGTGGAGAATTATGCAACTGCTTTTCAAGTGCTTATTGAAATAAGCACTAGAATAAGCAAATGAGTACCAAAGGCTACCAAACTGATAATGAAGCTCTAACAAGCTAATTTAACTAAAATGCAACAAGTTCCAACAAGCTAATGCCACTGATTCACAGGCTAGATCAGATTTGACGTTCTGAGATTTTGACAGAAAACAGATCTAGGGTGCTAACTTTAAGCACTAGCACAAACTTAGAAATAAGCTCAAAAGGAAAACTTCCAATTGGAAATTGGACAAGACCTGGGTGAGAGTGTTTGTACCAAAAAGCAGACCTAGGTGAGCTCTTATGAGCCCTGTGCAAGTGATGCAAGAACTGAACAAATCTCAGCATTCACTGAGTCAAGGAACAGGGCAGATAAGCCCACTTTGACAAGCTAATTTCAAGCTTTTAAAAAATTAACAAAATTCAGAAAAAATCATATTAAGGAAATAGACCAACTGAAATTACTAAATCCCAAGTTTCACCCAGTTTGACCCAAGGATGAGTTAATGAAAATTCGTCCTAGTTAGACTCAAAACTGACTTTCACTTGTTTTTGACTTTTTAAGATAAACTGAAGGTTTGACTTTCTTGAGATTTGAAGCTAATTTGTGGACTAAATAATGTGTGTTATGATGAAATGAGCTTAAGTCCAGCTTTGTTTAAGACTTTTAATCACAAAATGAGGATTTGCTAAACCAAAATCTCAACAGTGATCAGTGGGGATAGATTTGAGGACAATTTTGACTTAAGCACTAACAGGCACCAAACTTAGACTCAAATGAGCATTCTAAGACTTAAACAAACATGGAACAAGAGAAATCAACCACTGACTAGACCATTATGACAGTTTTAGAGGCAATTCCAAACACACCTTTTGAAACTGATAAGCAAGTTTCACTTGACTAAGCTGCTAACTGACATGTACCAATGATCAAATCAGACTTACAGGACCTAAGTATAACTAAATTAACATGTTAGAATTAGAGATCACCACTGAAACAGATTCAAGCTAAAACTGCAATATTACTTGAAAATTGAAAATTGAAAGGCTAACTCACATGGATCCAGCTGTGTTGCAGGCCAAAACCAAATCCAAGACTATACTAAATGATACTAATCCAACCCCATTCAAAGGTCTGCAACCACCATAACTATTTCCAGAACCAATTCAAGCTCCTTTGTTGACTTTAGTTGACTAAAATGGAAAATTGTTGGAAACTGTAATGAGAGCTTATGAAAAGCTTTAACAAGCTTAAACAAACTTGAGTGAGCTAAATATAAGCTAGTAGAAGCTTCAACACCAGATTTGCAAATTCAATTTTTCAACAGCAGACAGAAATTTATGAAACTCAAATGAAACTTTAATTTAAAACTGAAACTTGATTACAACACTTAATTAGCTCAAATCCAATACATAGAAACTGATATTACATCACTTTTCATTAAACTAAGACATTTATAAAAAATTCGACATTAAGAAAAATTAGAAAACTAGCTACTCCTGTTTTCTTCTTTCTTCTTCTTTATTTATACTTCACAAATCTTCCACGTGTCCTTAAGACTGTTTCCCACTTGATTCCAGATCATTTGGATCAATTGAGTGCAAAATGGCTATTTGTGAATTTTGGCGGGAAATATGAGGTTTTAACAGTGGGGTTGAGTGAGATTAGGGGTGAAGCAATAAATGCTATTTGGAGTTGTGAGGAGGTGGGGGGACAGGGAAGAAGATAAGGTGAGGAGGGGGTGGTAAGTTGAGTGTTGCAGGGAAGTTACAGGCTAGTGGGGAGGGTGAGTTGTTTTTGGCGCGTTTGGGATTAGTCAAACCATTTTGACTAGGCAGAGCTAATAATCCAGGGGTCCAAAATGATAAATGACAGGGGTCCAAGAGTTGTTAAGGGTCAAAATAGGTTTAGGCTTTAATAATTAACAAGGACTAGATATGTAATTCTGAAAAATGCAAGGACCTTATCTGCCATTTCATCAAAGTTACTTCAAAGGACCATTAATGACAAGTTTCAAAAGTACAGGGACCAAATCTGTCATTTTCCAATTTTCCAGGGACCATTTCTGCCAATTTTGAAACTTGAAGGACCATTTTTGTAATTTTCTCAAACTTTTCATATTTTTCACCAAAGGACTAAATTTGACAACTTATGATTTTAAAAGGACCTTTGGTGACTTTTCTTTTGAAATTTTGTACCAGGGACTGTTTTTGACAAATTTTGAAACTTGGGGGACTAAAACTGCAATTTTTGCAAATTTGATATGTTTTTCATCTGATTTTGATATTTTAGCATTTAAAACACATAAAACACTTATTTGTGATATTTTGATCATTTTGATGTGTTTCTGAGTGTTTTCAGATGATTTTGCAGTTTATATTGTACAAAAATGATGAGTATTTAGACACTCATCAATCCCCCACACTAAGATATTGCTAGTCCCTAGCAATTATTTGAGAAAACATAATGGATTTTAAACTCTTTACCAAAAGCCATTACTTCTGGAGTAGCCAAATGTTTCAGTTCAAGTAAGAACCATGGTACACCGATAACCATGTGATTTTGAGCAAACCACCAGCTTTCAACGGATTTGATTTTGTCTTTACCAGAAGCCGTACCCTTCTGGACTAGCCAACTCTTAGATAAATTATCAACATTATCTTTGGTGAGCTGATTACCAATTATGGTTTTTCCACTGCCTTTACCACAAGCCATAACCTTGCGGGCTAGCCAACTCATTATCTTTTGAGGATGATGGGGAGCTGAGAAACCATACAATTTTGGGCAAATTGCAAGCCATATAAACGGATTTGATATATCTTTACCAAGAGCCGTTTGCTCCTGGATTAGCCAATCCTTTTGTTTATCAAACAAGGCGGACTGATAACCAAGTTGAGTAAGTGTAGAACACTTACTCCAAAAAAAAAATTTGGCCAAAAACGGGGGAATTGGGTAGATAATATATGAAATTCGTGAGAATTCCCCCCCACACTTAGAAATGAATATTGCCCTCAATATTCAAAGTACCGGCGGTTATGCCGAAACTGAGAACGTAAAAGGGAAATACTACGGCCATTTTTTTTTTTTTTTTTTTTTTTTTTTATTTTTTTTTAGAGATATATGTATATATATAACATGTGGGGCATCACCCCCACACTTAGGTGGTAGAAAGGGGGTAAGAAGACAGAATTATGGGTGAAAACCCATATGGTTGTGTGCTACTGTTTTTGATTACCGAGTCGCTAGCTTGACTCGACCCCGAATTCATTGGTTCATGGGGAAGCAAAGTGGAAGAGACAATCACCATCGGACTTTCATTCAAGATGTTTGGATAAACATTGAAGTACGTGAAAGTTCCACACCGATGAGATAAAGAGAGACAAAGACAGACCCGGCTCACAGATGGTAAGTGAAAATGCCGGGGTCAAAGATAGTGTCCTCACTCCCGAAGGAGTGAAGAAGAGAGGAAGTCACCAAGTAGGTGAAGAAAAGAAGGAAGATCATGATAACGATCATGATAAGATCTTCTTCCTCAGGATCAAGTGCAGTTGCACTTATTTGGATTTTGTTGGTTGAGCTCTTAGGGTTGGAAGGCATCTCGGAGGGGAGGGTGGGAAGATTTGTCATAACTATGCAAATTGAGATTCTCTCCCCCCGATCATGATTTTTGCCATCCAAGCAATCATACTCCAGCGGAGATATGATATGAGAGAGTTCACCGGCGAACTCCTCATGAAGAGAATCAATCACATAATGTGAATTTGTGAACTCTTGTTCCATTGTGGGCTCATCACTATCCTCAGTCTGAGTGTCAAAGAGTGGATTCTCAGAAATTGAAGTGAATTCAGAGTTGAATTCAAATAGAGGATTAGTGAAAGTAGCTTTGAATGTTTCGGGAACAAAATGATCAACATTCTCGATTGGACTGTTGGGATAAGAAGTGAGTGAACGATCATTATCAGTGAGACTTTCAGTCTCTCCTAGATCGGCTTCGAAATCAAAGAGTGGATTGGTGTGAGTGAGTTCACCGGAGAACTCCTCAAGAAGGGGATCAGCATCAGATTGTGGAAGTGATGCCTCAACGTACTCGATGTTTCCATAGGAAGCACAATCTTCACTAAGATCAGAGAAAGTTTCAAAATGATCTTGAGAACACTCAAGAGGGAAAGGGATATCACACATAAGATCAGAAATTCCCTGTGACTCTCTCGGGATTGGGATAAGGTCCTCAACACTAGACGATTCCATTTCTGGAATAGTGCTAAGAAGCTCATCCCCCATGTTTAGAGAGTGAGTGGGAATATCAGGTGTGATAACAACAGACTGAGGGAGATTAGATGGACTAGCATACATATGTTTTATACTTTCCATTTGTTCTTCTGCTAGTAATTCCATCATAGTCTTTTCTCCCTGATGGATCATGGAAGGAGTCTCAACTGATGAACTTGATGAACTGTTATAAAATTGTAAGATATCAAGGATATCTTCATCATCATCGTCATCAGGAATGAAACGGAAGCGAGAGCTAGATTTGGCCGTTTTTTCTATTGCAATTGATTCCCTAACAGATTTTTCAAACGCAATCTGGGAATCTAATTTAGCAGCCCGCTCTTCGGCTAACAAAACTTCCATTGATTTTTCATTTGGATTATCATGGGAGTGTTTAGATTCCTTCAAATCTTTCACTAAATCCAAAAGATCAAGGAGAAGATTTTGAGGAAGTGAATCAGGCTGGTACTGTAGAGGTTGGTCATGATATGAAGAGCCGTAATTGTTACAAGGAAATGGGTTCCCTGTTTGACAATCCGAGCTAGAATGAGGACCTCCACAATACTCACAACAGTAAAACTGATGTGGCTGTGAGTGGTATGTGTTGTAGTCATAATTGTTATCAGGAACCTGCTTATAGACAAGCGTGTTTCCTGATTGACAATCAGAACTGGAATGTGAACCACCACAGTACTCACAACAGTACAACTGATGTGTCTCACAGTGTGGTAGCTGATGGAATGAATCAGCTGTGTTATGGTAGGAATAGGGATCTTGGTTATAGACAGACCCGTTTCCTGATTCCACCATGCTACAACTGGGGCAATTGCCACCATTATAAGGACCACCACACCATTGACAATCAAGAGGGTGAGGATAAGACATAGATAGAATCAAAGGTTAACAGAGGGTAAGAAATGAAGAATCAAAAAGGTAGGAGGGTAAAGAGGAATATTTTTGGTGTTTTTGAAAAACATGTTGATAAAAACAAAGAATGAAAATATTTTTGGCGTTTTTAACACTTTAGGAAAAGTGTTAATGAACTTTTGGGATTTTTGAAAACTTTACAAAAAACTTTTTACAAAGGATGGGGTATGTGCAAGAATGGGTCTGAAAAAGGCTAAACACACGCTAAAGCCTCCCCGGCAGCGGCGCCAAAATTTGATTCGCGCAAAACCGTCAAGTCAAACAGACTTAAAACTGCTCAAAAACCAATGCAATGAAGATCTGAGGAGTATAGTGTTTCCCCGGGTCGTTATGTCCCAGCGAGTTGTGCAATGGATTATCAAACGTTTAGTGATCGAGAAGATTTGAACAGATACAGAGATTTGGGAATGATTATAACTACAGGAAAAGCCAACAAATTACAACGGCTTAAATGCAAATTAAAGGAAATCTAAAAAGATAAAATCTATTAAATAAACGCTATCACTATTATTAAAATGATGTTTTTGTTCTTTTTGTTTTAATAAAACTTAATTAAAAACTACGTGACGTACAAACAAAAACGTGAAACTTACACAATATTAACCCTAAAAATATGAAAATGATGTTTTTACAAACCTAATGATAAAAGAAACTTTATAGAAAAAGAAAATTATTTTTATAACTATTTAATTAATTATTATTAATTAAAAACTATTTTTAACTATTTAATAATTAACCAAAATACAAGAAATTAGGAAATAAAGCTAGAAAAATAAAATTATGAAATGGAAAAGTCTAAAATATCAAACTAGAATTTTCAAAACTATTTTTGTATTTTTATGATTATTTTTCTATTTTCTAGGAATTTAAATCTATTTAAATCTAATTAAAATTATGAAAAATACCAAATAAAAAGAGAAAAATAAGGAAAAATGTTTTTTATGCTTTTTATATTTATCTTAAACTATTAAAATTGAAAAACTATTTTTTGGAACTTTTTCTCAATTAATTGCAATTAAAGCTAATTAAAATTGATTAAAAACTGATTTTATTTAAGAAAAATACCAAACAGTAACTAAAAATTATGAAAATTTCAGGAAAATTCTAAAATTATATTCTAAAGCTATTAAAAATATAAAAAGAAGGGCTTATGTAGAAGAAACTGAAGCTGCTATGTAACTGATGGAAATAAGCACTAGCAAAATAAGCAAATAAGCACTAGATGATACCAATTGATAACATAAGCTAAGGTATGCTAAAAATGAGCTACAAGCAACTTATATCACCTACTCCTAACACCTAAAGAGCATCTACCAGTGATTGAGCTTATCTGATATAACAAGCAAAACAGAAATCAGGCCCCTACTTTGGGCTTATGTAACTTCTTATTCAATAAGCAAAAGAGAAAACTAAGAATGTGGTTCTAAAAACCACCTACCAGAGATCAAATGCTCAAAGATTCAGCTAATAAGGACCAGTATTGAAGACATGAGAGCTTCAACAAAATCTGTCCAAAAAGTATCTAGACTGCTGATGGTGTGTAGAACAGTAACAGGTACCAACTTAGGAGCTTATTTATAAGCTTAACAGATAAGCTAGAGCCAAAACCAGATAAGTGGTCTTGAAGACCACCTAGAAGACTGCAATATGACCAAATTTGAGACCATGAAAAACAGATTTGAACAGTGTGCATCATCTGCAAGGTCTGCACAAAATGAGATCAGACCTTGTTTTTGACTTTTTAAGATAAACTGAAGGTTTGACTTTCTTGAGATTTGAAGCTAATTTGTGGACTAAATATGGTGTGTTATGATGAAATGAGCTTAAGTCCAGCTTTGTTTAAGACTTTTAATCACAAAATGAGGATTTGCTAAACCAAAATCTCAACAGTGATCAGTGGGGATAGATTTGAGGACAATTTTGACTTAAGCACTAACAGGCACCAAACTTAGACTCAAATGAGCATTCTAAGACTTAAACAAACATGGAACAAGAGAAATCAACCACTGACTAGACCATTATGACAGTTTTAGAGGCAATTCCAAACACACCTTTTGAAACTGATAAGCAAGTTTCACTTGACTAAGCTGCTAACTGACATGTACCAATGATCAAATCAGACTTACAGGACCTAAGTATAACTAAATTAACATGTTAGAATTAGAGATCACCACTGAAACAGATTCAAGCTAAAACTGCAATATTACTTGAAAATTGAAAATTGAAAGGCTAACTCACATGGATCCAGCTGTGTTGCAGGCCAAAACCAAATCCAAGACTATACTAAATGATACTAATCCAACCCCATTCAAAGGTCTGCAACCACCATAACTATTTCCAGAACCAATTCAAGCTCCTGTTGACTTTAGTTGACTAAAATGGAAAATTGTTGGAAACTGTAATGAGAGCTTATGAAAAGCTTTAACAAGCTTAAACAAACTTGAGTGAGCTAAATATAAGCTAGTAGAAGCTTCAACACCAGATTTGCAAATTCAATTTTTCAACAGCAGACAGAAATTTATGAAACTCAAATGAAACTTTAATTTAAAACTGAAACTTGATTACAACACTTAATTAGCTCAAATCCAATACATAGAAACTGATATTACATCACTTTTCATTAAACTAAGACATTTATAAAAAATTCGACATTAAGAAAAATTAGAAAACTAGCTACTCCTGTTTTCTTCTTTCTTCTTCTTTATTTATACTTCACAAATCTTCCACGTGTCCTTAAGACTGTTTCCCACTTGATTCCAGATCATTTGGATCAATTGAGTGCAAAATGGCTATTTGTGAATTTTGGCGGGAAATATGAGGTTTTAACAGTGGGGTTGAGTGAGATTAGGGGTGAAGCAATAAATGCTATTTGGAGTTGTGAGGAGGTGGGGGGACAGGGAAGAAGATAAGGTGAGGAGGGGGGTGGTAAGTTGAGTGTTGGAGGGAAGTTACAGGCTAGTGGGGAGGGTGAGTTGTTTTTGGCGCGTTTAGGATTAGTCAAACCATTTTGACTAGGCAGAGCTAATAATCTAGGGGTCCAAAATGATAAATGACAGGGGTCCAAGAGTTGTTAAGGGTCAAAATAGGTTTAGGCTTTAATAATTGACAAGGACTAGATATGTAATTCTGAAAAATGCAAGGACCTTATCTGCCATTTCATCAAAGTTACTTCAAAGGACCATTAATGACAATTTTCAAAAGTACAGGGACCAAATCTGTCATTTTCCAATTTTCCAGGGACCATTTCTGCCAATTTTGAAACTTGAAGGACCATTTTTGTAATTTTCTCAAACTTTTCATATTTTTCACCAAAGGACTAAATTTGACAACTTATGATTTTAAAAGGACCTTTGGTGACTTTTCTTTTGAAATTTTGTACCAGGGACTGTTTTTGACAAATTTTGAAACTTGGGGGACTAAAACTGCAATTTTTGAAAATTTGATATGTTTTTCATCTGATTTTGATATTTTAGCATTTAAAACACATAAAACACTTATTTGTGATATTTTGATCATTTTGATGTGTTTCTGAGTGTTTTCAGATGATTTTGCAGTTTATATTGTACAAAAATGATGAGTATTTAGACACTCATCACTCCTGTAGCTCCCGTTGAAAACCCCAAATCCAAATCTTCTATTCCTTACCCATCACGTTTGAATGAGCAAAAGCTCCGCGAAAAAGCCAGTCATCAAATGGACAAATTTTTTCAAATTTTCCAAGAATTACATTTTGACATAAGCTTTGCGGATGCTATCATGCTGATGCCCAAGTTTGCATCAACTCTCAAACAAATGTTACGCAACAAGGAAAAGCTGTTTGAAATGGCTAAAACTCCTCTGAACGAGAACTGCTCTGCAGTTATCTTGAAGAACCTTCCCGAAAAGCTTGGAGATCCTGGAAAATTTCTCTTACCTTGTGTATTTCCAGGAATGGTTGAATGCTTTGCCTTAGCCGATCTTGGTGCAAGCATAAACCTGATGCCTCATTCAGTATGGAAGAAACTTTCTCTTCCGGACCTTACTCCTACATGCATGACTCTCGAGCTTGCAGATCGTACAATATCCCGTCCACTTGGAATTGCCGAGGACGTATTTGTGAAAGTAGGAAAGTTCTATTTTCCAGCTGACTTTGTAGTTGTTGATTTCGATGCTGATCCACGGGTTCCTCTCATTGTTGGAAGAGGATTCCTAAGAACGGGCCGTGCTCTCATTGATGTATTTGAGCAAGAAATCACATTACGTATTGGTAATGAAGCTGTCACCTTTAACCTTGATAAACTTCGAGGTACTCCACAAATTATGATTCTGAGTCGGTTAACCGAATAGATATCATTGATGTTGCTTCTGAAGAGTACTCTCAAGAAATTCTTGGTTATGATCATAATTCTTCGAGTGATAATCTCACTCATTCATCTCAACCCATCATTGCTAATTCTACTCCTTCTCTCACCCCGTTTAAGGAAAGTGACTTCATCTTGGAAGAGATTGAAGCATACTTGTCTAGTGATTCTGTTCCATGGGAAATTGATCACGCTCCCATCGACATTGAGGGGGATATACTTCTCATTGAGAAGTTACTTAATAATGATCCATCATCATCACCCCCTCCCGTCGACCTTCATAACAAGGAAGTCAAGTCAGTTGAGAAAACTGAAGAATTTCCTGAAGTCGAACTTAAGGACTTACCGCCTCATCTCGAGTATGCATTTCTTGAGGGTAATGATAAATTACCCGTCATTATTGCTCGAGATTTGAGTAAAGATGAAAAGACTGCTCTCATAAAGGTCTTGAAGTCACACAAGCAAGCAATTGCTTGGAAACTCTCCGACATTAAGGGTATCAACCCTGAATTTTGTACTCACAAAATCTTGATGGAGGATGACTTCAAACCAGCAGTTCAACATCAGAGAAGAGTAAATCCAAAAATCCATGATGTTATCAAACAGGAGGTTATCAAACTTCTTGATGCATGATTGATTTACCCAATCTCAGACAGTCCTTGGGTTAGCCCAATTCATTGTGTTCCTAAAAAGGGTGGCATAACTGTTGTCACAAATGAAGATAACGAGTTAATTCCAACTCGGCTGGTTACGGGATGGCGTGTGTGTATTGACTATCGTAAGTTGAATGAAGCCACCCGTAAAGACCATTTTCCTCTACCCTTCATGGACCAAATGCTTGAGAGATTAGCAGGGAATGAGTACTATTGTTTCCTTGATGGTTTCTCGGGTTACTTTCAGATCCCCATTGATCCACAGGATCAAGAGAAGACCACATTCACCTGCCCATACGGAACTTTTGCTTACAGACGTATGCCTTTTGGTCTATGTAATGCTCCTGGCACGTTCCAACGATGTATGATGGCCATTTTCCACGACATGATCGGGGAAACAATGGAGGTGTTTATGGATGACTTCTCGGTCATTGGGGATTCGTTTCAAACATGTCTCTCCCATTTAGAAAAAATGCTTCAAAGGTGTGAAGACACCAATCTTTGTCTAAATTGGGAGAAAAGCCACTTTATGGTCAAAGAAGGCATAGTCCTTGGCCATAAGATTTCAAAAAATGGGATTGAGGTCGATAGAGCAAATGTCGATGTTATTGCTAAACTGCCTCATCCTACTACCGTCAAAGGTATTAGGAGTTTTTTAGGTCATGCCGGTTTCTATCGCAGATTCATACAAGATTTTTCTAAAATCGCCCGGCCTATGACTCGTCTTCTTGAAAAAGATGCTCCTTTATCTTCTCACCCGAGTGCATCGAAGCTTTTGAAACATTAAAGAAAAAGCTTACGGAAGCACCCATTCTCGTTGCTCCCGACTGGGACTTGCCTTTTGAGCTCATGTGCGATGCAAGTGATTTTGCTATCGGTGCAGTCCTAGGGCAACGTGGATCTAAGCATTTTCAGCCTATCCACTACGCAAGTAAGACTATGACTGAAGCTCAAACCCATTACACCACCACAGAAAAAGAGCTATTAGCTGTGGTGTATGCGTTTGAGAAGTTTCGGCCGTACTTAATCTTGACCAAATGCGTGGTGTATACGGATCACTCGGCTCTCAAATATCTCTTTGCAAAACAAGATGCAAAGCCGAGATTGCTCCGTTGGGTTCTCCTCCTCCAGGAATTTGATATCATTATACGTGATAAAAAAGGAGCTGAGAACCTGGCTGCTGATCATCTGTCCCGTCTAGAAAACCCTCACCAAGATGTTTTCGAGAAAAAGGAAATCAATGAAACATTTCCTCTCGAGACACTCAATGCGGTTTCTTTTCGTGGAAACTCTTCTACCCCATGGTTTGCTGACTTCGCAAATTACCATGCGGGTAACTTCATAGTGAAAGGAATGTCGACCCAACAGAAGAACAAATTCTTCAAGGATGTTAAACATTACTTCTGGGACGACCCCTACTTATTCAAAATCTGTGCGGATCAAGTCATCCAACGGTGTGTTTTTGGACAAGAAGCTATTGACATTCTCAAAGCTTGACATGCTGGACCCACCGGGAGCCATCATAGTCCAAACTACACCGCCAAAAAGGTGTTTGATTCCGGGTTTTATTGGCCCACTATCTATAAGGATGCCTACGAATTTGTCAAAGCCTGTGACGCTTGTCAACGTCATGGAAATATCTCTCAAAGAAATGAAATGCCACAAAATGCCATTCAAGTTTGTGAGATATTTGACATTTGGGGTATTGACTTTATGGGGCCATTTCCAACTTCTCGAGGAAACAAATATATACTCGTGGCTGTTGACTATTTGTCAAAATGGGTTGAAGCGAAAGCTTTACCTACTAATGATGCCCGAGTTGTTGTGAAGTTTTTAAAATCTCTTTTTGCCAGGTTCGGAACTCCGCGAGCTATAATCAGTGATCGTGGTACACATTTCTGCAATGACCAATTTGATCGTGTCATGCAAAAGTATGGTGTAACTCACCGTCTATCTACTGCATACCACCCACAAACAAGTGGGCAAGTGGAAGTCTCCAACCGTGGTATTAAAAGAATCCTGGAGAGGACAGTAGGTGAAAACCGTGCCTCTTGGTCGGATAAGCTAGATGACGCACTCTGGGCCTTCCGTACAGCTTATAAAACACCCATCGGGTGTACTCCATACAAGCTTGTATACGGGAAGGCATGTCATCTGCCGGTTGAGCTTGAGCACAAGGCATACTGGGCCTTGAAGCATGTCAACTTCGATATTCAGATAGCTGGTGATCACCGGAAGGTTCAAATGAATGAATTAAATGAACTCCGTGATCATGCATACGAGAACTCTTTGATCTACAAAGAAAAGACAAAGAAGATTCATGACTCAAAAATCAAGAACCGCGTTTTCAACGTCGGTGATCGAGTCCTTCTTTTCAATTCAAGATTGAAGATTTTCTCGGGAAAACTAAAATCCCGCTGGTCTGGTCCATTTACTATCACTAAGGTTTATCCTTATGGCACCATTGAGTTATCTCAGCCCGATGGTCCAAATTTTAAAGTGAATGGTCATCGATTGAAGCATTATTTTGGAGAGGACATTCCTCCTGTGATTGTCCCGGATCTACAAACTTTCCCCATGAACCAATGAATGCGGGGATCGAGTCAAGCTAGCGACTCGGGAATCAAAAACAGTAGCATGCTACATGGGCTTTCACCCGTGTGTACCACCCTAGTGTGGGGGAGTTGCCCCCCGCTGTTGTATATAAAGTTAAAAAAAAAAAAAAAAAAAAAAAAAAAAATCTTGCTAAATAATGGCCGTAGTATTTCCCTTTTACGTTCTATGTTTCGGCATAACCGCCGGTACTTTGAATATTGAGGGAAATATTCATTTCTAGTGTGGGGGGAATTCTCACGAATTTTATCATGTAATTATACCGCCTAATTCCCCCATTTTTGGCCAAATTTTTTTTTGGAGTAAGTGTCTTGCACTTACTCAGATTACGGTTATCAGTCCGCCATGTCTAATAAACAAAAGGATTGGCTAATCCAGGAGCAAACGGCTCTTGGTAAAGATATCTCAAATCCGTTGACGGCTTGCAATTTGCCCAAAATTGTATGGTGTTCAGCTCACCATATCTTTAATTAGTGAAGAGTTGGCTAGCACGCAAGTTTATGGCTTGTGGTAAAGGCAGTGGAAAACCATAATTGGTAATCAGCTCACCAAAGATTTTTTATCTAAGAGTTGGCTAGTCCAGAAGCAAACGGCTTCTGGTAAAGACAAATCAAATCCGTTGAAAGCTGGTGATTTGCTCAAAATCATTTAGTTATCAGTGTACCAAGGTTCTTACTTGAACTGAAACATTTGGCTACTCCAGAAGTAATGGCTTTTGGTAAAGAGATGAAATCCATTAATTTTTCTCAAAACATTGCTAGGGACTAGCAATATCTTAGTGTGGGGGATTGATGAGTGTCTAAATACTTATCATTTTTGTACCATTTAAACTGCAAAAACATCTGAAAACACTCAGAAATGCATCAAAATGATAAAAATATCACAAATAAGTGTTTTATGTGTTTTAAATGCAAAAATATCAAAATCTGGTGAAAAACGTATCAAGTTTGCATAATTGGCAGTTTTAGTCCCCCAAGTTTCAAAAGTTGTCAAAAACAGTCCCTGGTAAATCAAAATAAAGAAAAATATCATTTTAAGTCCTTAGGGATTCTTGAGTTGTCAAAATTGGTCCTTGAGATTTAAATTTTCAAAATGACAACTTAGGTCCCTAAACTTTGAAAATTGTCACAAATGGTCCTTAGAAATTTGAAAATGTCAACAATGGTCCTTGTACTATTCAAATTTGGCAGTTTTGGTCCTTGTGACAACTTTGGAGAAATTACAGGTTTGGTCCCTCTAGTTTGGCAGAATTACAAAATGGTCCTTGTATTACTAAGCCTTAAACCATGGCCCTTTGACCCCTTCCAATACTTTTGGTCCCCTGCCATTATACACCTTTGGCCCCTGCCAGCCTTTTTTGGACCCCTAGTTAAACCCAGTCAAATCCTTCTCCCGCCCACCTATTCACCTTTCTTCCCCACCACTTGACTGCAACTCTCAGGCATATTCCCATCACCTCTCACCTTATCCCTCCCCCCTCATCATCACATCCACCAACCTTTCACACCACAATTAATGCCACCCCCCTCCCCTAGTTGCAAATTCAGAACCCATTTGCTTAAACAGCTTTTCCCGCCAAAAAACGTGGACGGCTAAAATCATTCCAAACTCATCCAATGGCCAAGATTTCAGATGGGATTTGCTCCGAGGACACGTGGAAAGCATTTGGTGTATAAAAGAGAGGGAAGAGAAGGCTCAAATATATCAATCTAGAATAATTGTAATTTAGCTTATGTCGTCTTTAATTAAGTTTCAAATTTCAGTGTTTGTTTAAGCTTTTAAGCTCCTTATTTCAAGTTACTAGTGTGTAATAAAACTTTTGTTAACATCAATTTCAAGTTTCAAGTTCTGTTTTCAGTTTATGCATTTTAAAGTTCAAATTCTCAAAATCTGTCAATGATGTTTGTAGCTGTTGTTAAGGACTGAATAAGCCATATAAGCTTCTCATATAGCTTATTAAAGCTATTAGAGACCTTTAAAAGCAGTTTAGAAGTAAAAAAGAAAAATACCAAAAATACCAAATAAAATAGTGAGAAATTCAAAAATCAATGGAGATGGTGATCACAGCTGGAGCAGGGTTGATAAAGGATTGCCCTTGGGTTTAGTGCTTCTTGGGAAGCTATAGGATCTGTTCTCAGTCCTTGGTTATCATTTTTCACTTGGAATCCATTTGTAAGCCATTTTGATCCATTTTAGCATTTCACTGTGTAAGACAGTTATAAGCTTAAATCTCTGAGTTTACATGTTCATTAGTTGTAATTAAGTGTAATTAAGCCTTTAAACCAGTCACTTGTTCTTTAAAATTTACAGTTGCTAAAAATCTCATTTTGATAGTTAAAATAGCATAATCATCATTCTTGTGATTCATGTGGTTACTACTGTTGCTTTATGTTTATTTAGTCTTATTCCATGATATTATAAGCTTCTTAATCAAGTTCATGGTCTTAATCAGTGTTTTGCTTTGAAAAGCTTCTTAACAGTCTTGAAAAGGGTGTTTGGATTTGTTTGAATCACTGTGTTATAGGTTGTTCTAGTTGTTGTTCTTATTTGGTGCATGTCTCATTAGGTTAATATAGTTCAAAGAAACCAAGAAAATCAGTCTTTATTAGAGTAAAAGTCAAAATTACTTTTAATCTCTTCTTACTAGTTAACTGTTAAGATTTTAAAGGTAATAATCATCATAGTAGCTTAAAAGTTGTTAGCATAGCTTAATCTAACCTTATTATACCTTAATATATCATAATCAGTCATTAGCTTTGATTTAAAGTTCATTTTAGTCAACATACTAGTGTAAAATAAAAAAGTCAAAAATATGTCCTGTGCTCAGTTTTATGGTCAAAATCACAAGCTTGTCACAAGCTCACTAGTTAACTTTAGCTGGTGAATTTTAGTTCTTTGGAAAGCTAACCAAGCCATCTTAAAGGTCCAAGCTTAAAATTCAACTTTGTAGTTTATTTGAGTAGGGCTGCAAGTGCTTTTTATTTGTCCAAAAATACTCAGTATACACTGAGTAATAACTCAGTGGTTTTCCAATTTTTTATAAGCTCACCATAAGCTCTCTAGTGGACCCCACAGTGAGAGCTTTAGCTTTTTGAAAAGCTGAGCTGGTCAACTAGTTAGTCCCAGTGTTTGTTTTAAGTTTCTAGCTTATCTCAGTGCTTAAAATTAAGCCATAAAGTGCCTAGTGATTCAACAAAGTGTCCTGTGCATACAGTTAACTAGTGCTTATTTTGGCTTAATCAGTGCTTATTTTCAAGTTATTGTGCTTATTCAGTTGTTATATTAGCTTATTATCAGTATTTAGCTTATTTCCATTTTTCATTTTGCTTATTAAGTAGCTTAAAAGCCATTTGGCTTTAATCTTTTGCTTATTTCCAAAATTTGTCCACTGTTGAGATAAATAAGCTCAAACTGAGCTTATTAGTCATTTTTATAAAAAGTTGTAGTTTTACAAATTGCTTATTTCAGTGTTCTTAATAAGTTGCAAAAAGAAAATCAAAAAAATAAAAAGTTAGCAAAAAGGTCATTGCTGGGATTCGAACCCTGGCCACCCAGCTCACCACACACACACACTACCACTCGCCCTTGTGTCTTTTTATGTTTTTCTTTACACTATTTAATATATAACCCTTTTTAGTTCATTAAGCTTATACGAGCTTATTAGCTTATTTCCAGCTTATTTAATCTAACTTTTTCATGTTTTGTATTTTTCCTAGCATAGTATTAGTATAAAGTATTTTATAAAAAAGTTTCATAATAAAAAATAGAAAAGTCTAAAAAATATAAATCTTTTTTCTAAAATTTTCTTTTGTCATATAGTAGGTAAGAAAATTGTTTTTACATTTGTAGGACTTTTAATTCACAAATTTTACGTTTTTGCTTGCGCACTCGCGTAATCTTTATACATAACGCTCGTTTTAATTTTAAATCACGTTTTTAGATAATTTAAGTTTACGTTTTAGTTAAAATAGTTTATTTAAGTTATTTTATTTTATAAATCACAAAAACATCATTGTAAAATAGTGATAGCATTTATTTAATATATTTTAGGTTTTTATTTTTCTTTAATTTGCATTTAAGCCCCTGTAATTTACAAAACTTTCTCTTTAGGTATAAATAATTCAAAATCCATACTGATCACTATCCTTAGTGATTATTCGACATCTGACTGTGTTAAACACCATTCATCCTCCGTGGGACTTAACGACCCTGGAATCCACTATATTCCTCTGATCTTAATTGCATTTGCCTTCTGAGCTGTTTTAAGTTTGTTACGGTTGACCATTCACAAGTGGTCAGCTTGTGTGACTAAACTTGACTGTTCGGGAGCGAATCAACTATGCACTCAGATGAAGTTGTGTGCTCCTTCTTTGCACAGCAAGCTAGTTTACCTGTAGTTTATGAAGAAGATCTCTCCCAGATTGACGAGGATGCTTTAGAAGAGATTGATATCATGTGGCAAGTTGCTTTGATCACTGCAAGGATCAAGAAGTACATGAAGAAAACAGGAAAGAGCATTGATTTCAAACCAAAACAGGGAATAACTTTTGACAAATCCAAAATTGAATGCTTCAATTGTCAAAAGACTGGACACTTTGCAAGGGAGTGCAGGTTTGCTAAGTATCAAGCAAACAGGACGACTGAGAAACCAAAGCTGGAGTTAAAAGAAATCCTCATTACTGAAACAAAGGCTTTGGTTGCTCAAGAAAATTTGTCAGAAGTTGACTAGAGTGAAGAGTTTGATAATGAACCAGTGACTTATTGTATGGTAGCAGTGGAAGAAGCAGTTGAAGATTCGGTAGAAGAATTGGACTGGAGCACTGTTTTTGATGAGGAAGTTGATCATGCTGCTTTGGAATCTGGAGATGGGTATGGAGGATTTGACTGGAGCTTGGAGTGTGAAGATGATCCTGTCCTACTTGCAATGGTAGCTACTTCACCAAGTTCAACCCCTATCTCTGAGGTATGCTCAAATTGTCATGATTTCTATCAAAAACTGCTAAATAGTTATGTGATTGAAAGAGCTAATTGTATTAAGGCTAGGTCTGAGGTAGCTGGTTATCAAATAACTTTAGAGTCTATGGAAGCCAAAATTATAACACATGAAAATAATGAAATGGATTGGGTTGAAAAATATGAACAACAGGATTACCAGTTAAAACTGAGTGAATGGAAATGAAACTGTAAAATTGCTGAAATTGAGAAACTAACTAAGGAGAGAGATGATCTGTTAGCAAATTTTGATGCCTGGAAAGAATCTAGTCTGTCACATGTTACTTATGTTCAAAAACAAAGAAGAGCATACATTAGAACTGGCTTAGGTTTTGGTATGGACTTTGATAACATAGAAGAAAACACATCTAGTGATCAGGATGACTTAGAAGATATAACCACTAGTGATGATGAACTCATTAATTATGTTGACACATCTAGTAATGAGGGTTCAGTTAGTGATTTACCTCCTGAGTATAAGAAAGACAAATGTTATCATGTTGTTCCACATCCAGTTGGTAGTCATCAACCCATAAGACCTGATGTTTCACATTTTGGTGTAGACAGTCTAGAATTTAGGAAAAAGCTTATTGGTCAATCTAAGTCTGAAACCCCAAAAGAAACTGTTGAAACAAGTTTTCAAAGTCAAGCAGTACCTTCTACTCAAAGTACTGCTCCATAAGCAGTACCTTCAGGAAAACCTTTTCAAAACAGTACTGCTAAACCTTTTTGGGATAATTTTGGTCAAAACAGGTTTAATCATTCACCTAGAAGGCACAATAGCTTTGGTCATAGACATAGAAGAAGACACTTTGGGAGTATGGGTGAAAAACTGTGTTTTGTGTGTTTTAGTCCTACTCATTTAATCAAGGATATTGAACATCACTCATAATACCTTAGAAAATTTCCAAAGAACAGGTCTGCTAACCCGAAACCTAGAGAGAATAAACCAGTCTGGAATCATTCTAATAGGGTTAATCACATCAATTTCTCACCAGATCATAGGTACCCCTACCAGAGAAGACCTTTTTCTAAACCACCAGTACCTTCACAAGCAGTACCTTCTCAAAGTACTGCTCAATCAAACCAAGGTACTGCGAATATCACTTGGAACAGAAATCCTAGGAGATCTCATAACTATCAACCTAGAAGGTATTACAATTCACATAGGGGATCTAGATCACAGGAACCAAGTGTTAAAACAGAATGGGTTAAGAGGGAAAGTGTTGCTGAGGGACAAACAGTACTTTCAACAAAAAGTGAATCGGATGTTTTTATAATACAAGAAAAAGAGAATGAATTTGCAAAAGAGAGTTCTGTTGACAATCCAGAAAGTTTTGAAAATCCACACGCTAAAAATCAAAAGATAATTCTGGATCATGTTTTGAAAAACAGTGGAAATTACATACTTAAAGAATTTGAGTTTGTAACTCCACAAGGGGAACACAAGTCAGTAATGGCTTGGGTTCCTAAAAGAAACTAATTCTCTAAATCTTTGTGGAGGGCAACCCAGAAGAGGAGCTTAAAGATCATTTGATTGTAGATAGTGGTTGCTCTGGAAGTATGACAGGAGACAAGGATATTCTGTCTGATTTTAGATCTATTAGTGGAGGAAGAGTTGCATTTGGGAATGATCCCAATGGAGGAAGAATTACTGGGATTTAAAGATGATACTTTTGATGCTATTCAGACACTAATAATAGCACTTGAAAACCAATTGAGACTCAAGGTCAGAGGTATTAGATGTGACAATGGAACTGAATTCAAGAACAAGCTTATGGATGAATTTTGTGCTAACAAAGGAATCAAGAGGGAGTTTAGTATTGCAAGAACACCACAACAGAATGGTGTTGCAAAGAGGAAGAATAGGACTTTGATTGAAGCAGCCAGAACTATGCTTGCAGATTCACAACTACCTTTTCAATTCTGGGCTGAAGCTGTCAGTACTGCTTGCTATGTACTTAACAGAGTATCAGTCACCAAACCACAGATGAAGACACCCTATGAGTTGCTGATGGGCAACAAACCCAACATTCGTTTTATGAAGCCTTTTGGATGCCCTCTCACTATTTTAAACACAATTGATAATCTGGGAAAGTTTGATGGCAAGTCAGAAGAAGGATATTTATTGGGTTATTGTACCAACAGTAAGGGATTTAGAGTGTACAACAGAGTCACTAAGAAGATTCAAGATTGTCTTCATGTTGAGTTTTTAGAAGATCAAGAGAATCAGAAAGGTAAAGGTCCTGATTGGATGTTTGATCTTGAAGTTTTAATTCCTTCTATGAATTATGTACCTGTCAGAGAAGAAAATCAACATGTGTATAATGGAGAAGATTCAGAGTATGTTGTTCATGGAGTTCACATTAGACCTGATGTTGTTTCTGATAAAGATCCAAAGCAAAATACTGATGCTCCAAAGCAAAGTACTGATGCACCAGCGCAAAGTACTGATATACCAAAATCTTCACTATCTGCTAAGGATCAAGATATTCAAGAGACACTTAATCAGATGCTTTTACAAGATGTAATGGCACATTCTTATTCTGATGAACAAAGAAGAGCTTATGAAGAAGCAAAGAAAAAGAATAAGACTGCAGAGTATTCTCACAGTACTTTGGACAGTACTTTCGACCAAAGTACTGCTGCATCAGTTGACAGTACTTTAGATGATTTGGATGATCCTACCATTCCTGGATTAGAGGAAACTGATGATGAGTTTGAAGATGAAGGTATTTTCTCAGATTCCAATGAAGGTGCTGATTATACTAACTTGGATGATGCGTATGGAGTTCCACAGTCTCCAATCTTAAGAATTCATAAGAATCATCCTACTGATCAAATCATTGGTCCTTCTACTTCTGGAGTGATGACAAGACACAAAGCTAAGAGTTTTACTAAACCTCATAATGCTTTACTTAGCTTTGTCTATAAACATAACAGGCTGAATCATAAGGACCATCAAACATGTATGTTTACTTGTTTTATTTCTCAAGAGGAACCCAAGAATATTGCTCAAGCATTGACAAAAGAAAGTTGGGTTGAAGCTATGAAAGAAGAACTGCTACAATTCAAACTTCAAGAAGTTTGGGTATTATGTGATCTTCGAGATGGGAAGAAAGTTATTGGAACCAGATGGGTTTTCAGAGTCAAGAGAGATGAAAGAGGTAATGTCATCAAGAACAAGGCAAGGTTAGTAGCTCAAGGCTACAGACAAGAAGAAGGAGTAGATTATGATGAAGTATTTGCTCCTGTAGCAAGGATTGAAGCTATTAGAATATTTCTTGGTTTTGCTTCATATATGGGATTTCAGGTTTACCAGATGGATGTCAAGAGTGCCTTTTTATATGGCACTATTACAGAGGAAGTGTATGTCAAACAGTCTCCTGGTTTTGAAGATCCTAAACATCCTAACAAAGTATACAAGGTGGTTAAGGCTCTTTATGGCCTTCATCAGGCACCTAGAGCTTGGTATGAGAGGCTCTCCACATTCTTATTACAACATGGTTACAGGAGGGGAGCTATTGACAAGACTTTGTTTATCAAGAGAGACAAGAAGGATATCATGTTTGTACAAGTCTATGTTGATGATATCATCTTTGGAGCTACCAAACAGTCTATGGTTAAGGAGTTTGAGCAGCTGATGCAGAAGAAATTTCAAATGAGTTCAATGGGTGTGTTAAATTTCCTTTTGGGACTTCAAGTTAAGCAGTCAAAGGAAGGAATTTTCATAAGTCAAGACAAGTATGTATCTGACATACTTAAGAAGTTCAATTTTGATGACATGAAGTCTGTTACTACACCTATTAAATTAATTAACTCATTGGGCAAGGATGAGGATGGACACCCAGTTGAAGTCAAGTTATACAGATCAATGATTGGCATTCTTATGTATCTTACTGCATCTAGGCCTGATATCATGTTTGCAGTTTGTTTATGTGCAAGATATCAAGTCTCACCAAAGATTTCTCATATGAATGCAGTGAAGAGAATTTTCTGTTATTTGAAACAACAACCTAAGTTAGGGTTGTGGTATCCCAGGGATTCACCTTTTCACTTGGAAGCTTTTTCAGATAGTGATTATGCAGGAGACAACTATGATAGAAGATCAACCACAGGTGGATGCCAATATCTTGGAAGAAGATTAGTTTATTGGCAATGTAAGAAGCAAACAATTGCAGCAACATCATCTACTGAAGCTGAATATGTAGCTGCTGCAAGTTGTTGTGGACAAGTTATGTGGATGCAGAATCAACTCTTGGATTATGGTTTCAACTTCAAGAATACTCTTATCAATATTGATAATGAGAGTACTATTTGTATTGTGAAAAATCTAGTTTACCATTCCAAGACCAAGCACATTCAGATTAGGCATCACTTCATCAGAGATTGCTATGAGCACAGGCTCATTAATGTGGTCAAGGTTCACACGGATGATAATGTAGCTGACTTACTCACCAAAGGCTTTGATGTTTCAAGATTTAATCACTTGGTGGTAAGCATTGGCATGATTAAATAATGAGCTACATTTAAAGGGAGGACTATTTAGTATTAGTATAGTCCTGTGCATTGTTTGAGGGGAGGATATTTAGGTATACTTAGCTTATACAGAGGACTTTGGAAAAGTACTATTTTTTATGAAAGTACTGCTTGGAAAGTACTGCTTGGGAAAGTACTGCACACGTGGAAAGTACTGTTTGTCTTATTAAAGTACTGTTCCAACGGTAATATTGAGGGGTAATTCTACTAACTTATGGGCAGTGATTTTTCAAATCTCACCTATAAATAACTACTCTCCGATTTTCCCTCTCATCTTGATATTCTCATATCTTTTCCATATTTCTCTCACCATCTCTTTATTATTCGATTATATCTCTAATTGTGCTTACATACTCAACCATGGCGAATCGTCCTACTTTTTCAAATCACAACATGGTGGCGAATTTAGACAAGACTGAAGATAATGTGATTTTTCATGATATAATTGATTATCTTACTGGGTCACCAATCAGTTATGCTCTTTTAGTGGAGCCGGATATAATTGAACCATGGATTCAAGAATTTTGGGCTACTGCTAGGGATAATATAGAGAATGATGAATTTTATATTAGGGCTACAGTTGCTGGAAGAACTGTGAAGAGTACTGAAGCATCTATTCGAGAAGACTTATTGAGTACTGAAGCATCTATTCGAGAAGACTTATTGTTTAATGATGAAGAAAGGGCTATTCGTTTTGATAAGCAGTTGATTTGGGAAACTTTTGGGCACCTTGGTTATGAAGGGTCTTTAACAGAACAAACATTCAAGAAACAACTATTTTGTCCTCAATGGAAGTTTTTAGTGCATGTGTTGCTTCATTGTATTAGTGCTAAAAGTACTTCATGGGAGCAATTTGGATCAAACATAGCATCTGCTATGGTGGGATTGGCTACAGATCGTGTTTTCAATTTTTCAAGGCTTATTCTAGATGGCATGATTTCTCACATCACTCATGGATCAAAATGGTTAATGTATCCTAGGTTTATACAAGTTTTCTTGAACAAACAACTTGCTGATGTACCAAAGCCTACAGACTTACTCCCTGTTATAGTATAACAAGAAAAGATTTTTACCTTTATGGAAAGAAGAAGTGACTTATTCAGAGGTCCAGACACTCCTTTAACTACTTCTATGATGGAAGTTGTTCAAGCTGTTCAAGCTAATACTGAAGGTGATGAACCAAGTGAAGGTACTACACCTGCAAGTACTGCATCTGCAAGTACTGATTCTCAAAGTACTGCATCTCAAGGTACTGCTTCCCAAAGTACTGAAATTCAAGAAGATGTTGCAGGTTCACCTTTCCATCTCCACAAACATCTGTTCCTGATTCTCAACCAGAGGAATATTCACCAAGTCAAGGAGATGATTCACATACTATATCCCCTGAAGGTTTAACATTGGATAATTATGTTTTGACAAGGGAATTAGTCAAGTTGCAAAAGACTACTGAAGCTCAAGCTAAACAGATTAAGAAATTGAAGCTCAAGTTTAGAAGGCTCAAGAATTTTGTCTGGCTATTGGTTCAACATCATCGTTTATGGGTCAAATCTAAAAAGAAAGAGCAGAGGCAGTCCAGGTAGACCAAACGCCAAAAGGTTCACAAACAATCTTCTGTCCAATTGTGGAGGAATTTAGAAGAAAGGAATTTGAAAGAAGATGTTGTTAAGGAAAATGAACCTGAAGGTACTGAAGAACATGAAAAGAGTGAAGAACAAGTTATTCAAGAAACTGAGGAACAAGTTATTGATGTTCCAGTTCAAAGTACTGATGATCAAGGTACTGCTACTGTTTTCACTGGAACTCACAAACAAGAATTGGTTACACCAAGAGTATTAGACTTTGAAGAGGAAGCTGGTCCTTCAACTATTCCACATGAAGAACAAGCTGGTCCCTCAACAACTGCCATACCAGAAGAAGCTGATACACTTAAACCTGTAAGAACTGCAAGTGATGATGATACTGTTGCTAAAATATTGCATGGTTTATCAAAGCCAAGGGGTGTTACTTTTACTGAAGTTGCAGAGGAACAACTAAGAGCTTCTCAACCTGCAACAGATCCTAAGGATAAAGGTAAAGGCAAGTTGATAGAAACTAAGAATAAAAAGCTAACTTTGGCAAATCTTAGAGCAATTGAAGTTGCTAGGAATGAGGCCGCAGCTAGAAAAGTGCAAGAAGAACTTAATGCTGAAGTAGTGACTGAAGTTACTAATGAAGAGGCAATGAATGAGGAAGCAGCTAGGAAATTACATGAAGAATTAAATGCTGAAGATGCTGAACCATTACAGTCACCTACTCCTGTTTCTTTTATGCCTAGAAAACCAAATCTTGCTAAAGAAAGGAATGCAAAGATGGCTTATTTGAAAAGTCGAGGATATAAAGGATTGCAGAAGATGAAGTATGTTGATATGAAAAGATTATATGATGCTGAGACAGAGGCTTATAAGAAGGATGTTGCAAGTATCAAAGATTATAAAGATGAAGCTACTTGGACTGAAGCAGAAAGAAAGAAAAGTTTAAAAAGAAAAAGGAAAACTGAAGTTGAAGATATACAGTTTTCAAAGAAAGAAAAAGTTGAGTTAAGATCTGAAACTAGGGATGAACTAAGAAATTATCTTAGAATAGTAGATTTTGAATATTCCAGAGAAGATGCTGACATGAAGATGAACAGATCTCAGATTATTGCTTTTGAAGTTGTGGAATCTAAAGATGGAAGCTATCTGATGTTTCATAGAGAAGATGAAAGCTTCAGAGTGTTCAACAGACTATGGGATTTATTGCATATCATAGATAGAGTGGATCTATTCTATTTATATCATGTGGTGAAAGATTATTTTGAACATCATACATCAGAAGGAATTGGTTTAGTTATACTTGGAGATCTCACAACTGCATGGGAAACTGAAGAACAGAGCAGTGATGAAATTTGGAAGAATCAAGAGAACTGGGAAATTGTTTGCTGGAGATTCTTTGAAGAATCTGGAGTTCATGTTCGAGAGCTGGAAACTGGTACAATGATTCATATGTTTACAGATAGAAGATATCCTCTTACAGTAGATCTTATGAGGAGGATGCTAGAGCATGGAATGGAAGTTGAAGAAGACAATGAAATGGCTTGTATGGTTATCAATTTGTTTATCAACTGGACTACTATTGCTGATGATAATGAATAACTGGTATGAATTTTATTGAATAAATTATTTTTGATAAAATAGTACTTTATTCAAAGTACTGCTGGTCAAACAGTACTTTAATCAAAGTACTGCCTGCAGCTTTTAACCAGTTAAGTGATTTTTGAAGAAAACTTTTGTTAAGTAACAAATATTTTTAAACAAAGGTTGAATAAATGGTTTTTAAGATGGTAACATCAATAGGTTATCAATCCACATTGGTTACAAAAGAATTGACTAATCCATGAGGAAACGGCTCTGGTAAAGATATTTCAAATTCGTTTTTAGTTAACAACTTGCTAATAAGTTGGATGGTAATCAACTCACCATATCAGTAATGTGAAGAGTTAGCTAGCCCACAAGAAAATGGCTTGTGGTAAAGGCTGTGGAAAAACCATTATATGGTAATTAGTTCACCATGATGAAAGAACTAACTAGTCCAGAAGGGTACAACTTTTGGTAAAGACAAATCAAATCTGTTGATAGCTGATGATTTGCTAAAAATCATATGGATATCAATGTACCATGGTCTTACACACCAAAACATTCGGCTACTCTAGAGTTAATGGCTTTGGTAAAGAGATCTAAATCCATTAAATTTTCAATGATTCACCTCTCACAGGAGTTAACACACCTGGAAGTGATGAGAATAGTTTGCAACTTAAACTGAATTAATGTACAAATTGTCATATGTTGCTGTGTTGCTGAAAAGATGGAGATTGTTGGATGATGCTGTAAAAGAATAATTCTAGAGATACTTTGATTATATTGATACGAGCACAGAAACTACAAAGATACAATCCAAAGACAAAGACACAATCTATGAAGCTGATAAAGATATATTCACAAAGGAACTTGAAGTCAAACAAGTAGAATTCAAGTTAGGGGAGGATTGTTGGGATATGAAAATGCTGAACAGTTAAAGTGCCGAAGATTAATAAAGTACTGCAGAATGATAAAGAACTGGAAAAAGTCAAAGAGTCAAAGTACTGCTAAATGGTAAAGTCAAAGTACTGCATACGAAGTCAAAGTACTGCAAGATCAAAGAACTGTTTTATTCGTTTATAGAAAGTCTTGTAATTCTAGAATATTCTATATTAGATTACTTGACGTACAAGGATACAATTTGTAAACCGACTAGGGTATCCTTGAGCCTATAAAAGGACCCCTAGATTGGCATAAGATGTACATGATTTTATTAGAGTTTTAGAGAGAAGTTCGATATTATTAGAGTTGTTAAAGATCTACATAATAAGCAGAGTTATAGTTATTAATAAAATCGTTCAAAGTTAAAGTTTTTCTTCTTAGCTTTGTTAAGTAAATTCCGCATACTTAATAGAGTTTGCTCAGTGTTTCTTTGTTAATAACTTAGGATTTATCCGACGTTATTAAACCTTAACAAGCTATTTAAGTTAGTTTAGATTAGAGGAAACTGATGATGAGTTTGAAGATGAAGGTATTTTCTCAGATTCCAATGAAGGTGTTGATTATACTAACTTGGATGATGCGTATGGATTTCCACAGTCTCCAATCTTAAGAATTCATAAGAATCATCCTACTAATCAAATCACTGGTCCTTCTACTTCTGGAGTGATGACAAGACACAAAGCTAAGAGTTTTACTAAACCTCATAATGTTTTACTTAGCTTTGTCTATAAACAAAACAGGCTGAATCATAAGGACCATCAAACATGTATGTTTGCTTGTTTTATTTCTCAAGAGGAACCCAAGAATATTGCTCAAGCATTGACAAAAGAAAGTTGGGTTGAAGCTATGAAAGAAGAACTGCTACAATTCAAACTTCAAGAAGTTTGGGTATTATGTGATCTTCCAGATGGGAAGAAAGTCATTGGAACCAGATGGGTTTTCAGAGTCAAGAGAGATGAAAGACGTAATGTCATCAAGAACAAGGCAAGGTTAGTAGCTCAAGGCTACAGACAAGAAGAAGGAGTAGATTATGATGAAGTATTTTCTCCTGTAGCAAGGATTGAAGCTAATAGAATATTTCTTGCTTTTGCTTCATATATGGGATTTCAGGTTTACCAGATGGATGTCAAGAGTGCCTTTTTATATGGCACTATTACAGAGGAAGTGTATGTCAAACAGCCTCCTGGTTTTGAAGATCCTAAACATCCTAACAAAGTCTACAAGGTGGTTAAGGCTCTTTATGGCCTTCATCAGGCACCTAGAGCTTGGTATGAGAGGCTCTCCACATTCTTATTACAACATGGTTACAGGAGGGGAGCTATTGACAAGACTTTGTTTATCAAGAGAGACAAGAAGGATATCATGTTAGTACAAGTCTATGTTGATGATATCATCTTTGGAGCTACCAAACAGTCTATGGTTAAGGAGTTTGAGCAGCTGATGCAGAAGAAATTTCAAATGAGTTCAATGGGTGAGTTAAATTTCTTTTTGGGACTTCAAGTTAAGCAGTCAAAGGAAGGAATTTTCATAAGTCAAGACAAGTATGTATCTGACATACTTAAGAAGTTCATTTTTGATGACATGAAGTCTGTTACTACACCTATTAAATTAATTAACTCATTGGGCAAGGATGAAGATGGACACCCAGTTGAAGTCAAGTTATACAGATCAATGATTGGCAGTCTTATGTATCTTACTGCAACTAGGCCTGATATCATGTTTGCAGTTTGTTTATGTGCAAGATATCAAGTCTCACCAAAGATTTCTCATATGAATGCAGTAAAGAGAATTTTCTGTTATTTGAAACAACAACCTAAGTTAGGGTTGTGGTATCCCAGGGATTCACCTTTTCACTTGGAAGATTTTTCAGATAGTGAGTATGCAGGAGACAACTATGATAGAAGATCAACCACAGGTGGATGCCAATATCTTGGAAGAAGATTAGTTTCTTGGCAATGTAAGAAGCAAACAATTGCAGCAACATCATCTACTGAAGCTGAATATGTAGCTGCTGCAAGTTGTTGTGGACAAGTTCTGTGGATGCAGAATCAACTCTTGGATTATGGTTTCAACTTCAAGAATACTCCTATCAATATTGATAATGAGAGTACTATTTGTATTGTGAAAAATCTATTTTACCATTCCAAGACCAAGCACATTCAGATTAGGCATCACTTCATCAGAGATTGCTATGAGCAAAGGCTCATTAATGTGGTCAAGGTTCACACGGATGATAATGTAGCTGACTTACTCACCAAAGGCTTTGATGTTTCAAGATTTAATCACTTGGTGGTAAGCATTGGCATGATTAACTACTGAGCTACATTTAAGGGGAGGACTATTTAGTATTAGTATAGTCCTGTGCATTGTTTGAGGGGAGGATATTTAGGTATACTTAGCTTATACAGAGGACTTTGGAAAAGTACTATTTTTTACGAAAGTACTGCTTGGGAAAGTACTGCACACGTGGAAAGTACTGTTTATCTTATTAAAGTACTGTTCCAACGGTAATATTGAGGGGTAATTCTACTAACTTATGGGCAGTGATTTTTCAAATCTCACCTATAAATAACTACTCTCCGATTTTCCCTCTCATCTTGATATTCTCATATCTTTTCCATATTTCTCTCACCATCTCTTTATTATTCGATTATATCTCTAATTGTGCTTACATACTCAACCATGGCGAATCGTCCTACTGTTTCAAAGCACAACATGGTGGCGAATTTAGACAAGACTGAAGATAATGTGATTTTTCATGGTATAATTGATTATCTTACTGGGTCACCAATCAGCTATGCTCTTTTAGTTGAGCCGGATATAATTGAACTATGGATTCAAGAATTTTGGGCTACTGCTAGGGATAATATAGAGAGTGATGAATTTTATATTAGGGCTACAGTTGCTGGAAGAACTGTGAAGAGTACTGAAGCATCTATTCGAGAAGACTTATTGTTTAATGATGAAGAAAGGGCTATTCGTTTTGATAAGCAGTTGATTTGGGAAACTTTTGGGCACCTTGGTTATGAAGGGTCTATAACAGAACAAACATTCAAGAAACAACTATTTTGTCCTCAATGGAAGTTTTTTGTGCATGTGTTGCTTCATTGTATTAGTGCTAAAAGTACTTCATGGGAGCAATTTGGATCAAACATAGCATCTGCTATGGTGGGATTGGCTACAGATCGTGTTTTCAATTTTTCAAGGCTTATTCTAGATGGCATGATTTCTCACATCACTCATGGATCAAAATGGTTAATGTATCCTAGGTTTATACAAGTTTTCTTGAACAAACAACTTGCTGATGTACCAAAGCCTACAGACTTACTCCCTGTTATAGTACAACAAGCAAAGATTTTTACCTTTATGGAAAGAAGAAGTGACTTATTCAGAGGTCCAGACACTCCTTTAACTACTTCTATGATGGAAGTTGTTCAAGCTGTTCAAGCTAATACTGAAGGTGATGAACCAAGTGAAGGTACTACACCTGCAAGTACTGCATCTGCAAGTACTGATTCTCAAAGTACTGCATCTGAAGGTACTGCTTCCCAAAGTACTGAAATTCAAGAAGATGTTGCAGGTTCACCTTTCCATCTCCACAAACATCTGTTCCTGATTCTCAACCAGAGGAACATTCACCAAGTCAAGGAGATGATTCACATACTATATCCCCTGAAGGTTTAACATTGGATAATTATGTTTTGACAAAGGAATTAGTCAAGTTGCAAAAGACTACTGAAGCTCAAGCTAAACAGATTAAGAAATTGAAGCTCAAGTTTAGAAGGCTCAAGAATTTTGTCTGGCCATTGGTTCAACATCATCGTTTATGGGTCAAATCTAAAAAGAAAGAGCAGAGGCAGTCCAGGTAGACCAAACGCCTAAAGGTTCACAAACAATCTTCTGTCCAATTGTGGAGGAATTTAGAAGAAAGGAATTTGAAAGAAGATGTTGTTAAGGAAAATGAACCTGAAGGTACTGAAGAACATGAAAAGACTGAAGAACAAGTTATTCAAGAAACTGAGGAACAAGTTATTGATGTTCAAGTTCAAAGTACTGATGATCAAGGTACTGCTACTGTTTTCACTGGAACTCACAAACAAGAATTGGTTACACCAAGAGTATTATACTTTGAAGAGGAAGCTGGTCCTTCAACTATTCCACATGAAGAACAAGCTGGTCCCTCAACAACTGCCATACTAGAAGAAGCTGATACACTTAAACCTGTAAGAACTGCAAGTGATGATGAAACTGTTGCTAAAATATTGCATGGTTTATCAAAGCCAAGGGGTGTTACTTTTACTGAAGTTGCAGAGGAACAACCAAGAGCTTCTCAACCTACAATAGATCCTAAGGATAAAGGTAAAGGCAAGTTGATAGAAACTAAGAAGAAAAAGCTAACTTTGGCAAATCTTAGAGCAATTGAAGTTGCTAGGAATGAGGCCACAGCTAGAAAAGTGCAAGAAGAACTTAATGCTGAAGTAGTGACTGAAGTTACTAATGAAGAGGCAATGAATGAGGAAGCAGCTAGGAAATTACATGAAGAATTAAATGCTGAAGATGCTGAACCATTACAGTCACCTACTCCTGTTTCTTTTATGCCTAGAAAACCAAATCTTGCTAAAGAAAGGAATGCAATGATGGCTTATTTGAAAAGTCGAGGATATAAAGGATTGCAGAAGCTGAAGTATGTTGATATGAAAAGATTATATGATGCTGAGACAGAGGCTTATAAGAAGGAAGTTGCAAGTATCAAAGATTATAAAGATGAAGCTACTTGGACTGAAGCAGAAAGAAAGAAAAGTTTAAAAAGAAAAAGGAAAACTGAAGTTGAAGATATACAGTTTTCAAAGAAAGAAAAAGTTGAGTTAAGATCTGAAACTAGGGATGAACTAAGAAATTATCTCAGAATAGTAGATTTTGAATATTCCAGAGAAGATGCTGACATGAAGATGAACAGATCTCAGATTATTGCTTTTGAAGTTGTGGAATCTAAAGATGGAAGCTATCTGATGTTTCATAGAGAAGATGAAAGCTTCAGAGTGTTCAACAGACTATGGGATTTATTGCATATCATAGATAGAGTGGATCTATTCTATTTATATCATGTGGTGAAAGATTATTTTGAACATCATACATCAGAAGGAATTGGTTTAGTTTTACTTGGAGATCTCACAACTGCATGGGAAACTGAAGAACAGAGCAGTGATGAAATTTGGAAGAATCAAGAGAACTGGGAAATTGTTTGCTGGAGATTCTTTGAAGAATCTGGAGTTCATGTTCTAGAGCTGGAAACTGGTACAATGATTCATATGTTTGCAGATAGAAGATATCCTCTTACAGTAGATCTTATGAGGAGGATGCTAGAGCATGGAATGGAAGTTGAAGAAGACAATGAAATTGCTTGTATGGTTATCAATTTGTTTATCAACTGGACTACTATTGCTGATGATAATGAATAACTGGTATGAATTTTATTGAATAAATTATTTTTGATAAAATAGTACTTTATTCAAAGTACTGTTGGTCAAACAGTACTTTAATCAAAGTACTGCCTGCAGCTTTTAACCAGTTAAGTGATTTTTGAAGAAAACTTTTGTTAAGTAACAAATATTTTGAAACAAAGGTTGAATAAATGGGTTTTAAGATGGTAACATCAATAGGTTATCAATCCACATTGGTTACAAAAGAATTGACTAGTCCATGAGCAAACGGCTCTGGTAAAGATATTTCAAATTCGTTTTTAGTTAACAACTTGCTAATAAGTTGGATGGTAATCAACTCACCATATCAGTAATGTGAAGGTTGGCTAGCCCACAAGAAAATGGCTTGTGGTAAAGGCTGTGGAAAAATCATTATATGGTAATTAGTTCACCATGATGAAAGAACTAACTAGTCCAGAAGGGTACAACTTTTGGTAAAGACAATCAAATCTGTTGATAGCTGATGATTTGCTAAAAATCATATGGATATCAATGTACCATGGTCTTACACACCAAAACATTCGGCTACTCTAGAGTTAATGGCTTTGGTAAAGAGATCTAAATCCATTAAATTTTCAATGATTCACCTCTCACAGGAGTTAACACACCTGGAAGTGATGAGAATAGTTTGCAACTTAAACTGAATTAATGTACAAATTGTCATATGTTGCTGTGTTGCTGAAAAGATGGAGATTGCTGGATGATGCTGTAAAAGAATAATTCTAGAGATACTTTGATTATATTGATACGAGCACAGAAACTACAAAGATACAATCCAAAGACAAAGACACAATCTATGAAGCTGATAAAGATATATTCACAAAGGAACTTGAAGTCAAACAAGTAGAATTCAAGTTAGGGGAGGATTGTTGGGATATGAAAATGCTGAACAGTTAAAGTGCTGAAGATTAATAAAGTACTGCAGAATGATAAAGAACTGGAAAAAGTCAAAGAGTCAAAGTACTGCTAAATGGTAAAGTCAAAGTACTGCAAGATCAAAGAACTGTTTTATTCGTTTATAGAAAGTCTTGTAATTCTAGAATATTCTATATTAGATTACTTGACGTACAAGGATACAATTTGTAAACCGACTAGGGTATCCTTGAGCCTATAAAAGGACCCCTAGATTGGTATAAGATGTACATGATTTTATTAGAGTTTTAGAGAGAAGTTCGATATTATTAGAGTTATATGAGATTGGTGTGATTGAATTTATCGAACAATTCCAAATTATTGGAGCCTATTTAGGATTCAATAATTGTTTCTTTGTGACTCGTTTGAGATAATTCATACGTCTTAAATGAATTGTTTCGATTCTTCTTTTTGAAATTGAAACTTGCTAAAATAATTATTGAGATTGAGACGAATAATACGTCTAGAAATTGTTGAGATTATTATAGCTTGAAGAGAGATTTTGAGATTATTTTAGTACATGTAGAATATGGTTAGATCCCCAGGAAAATATCCGAGTTCCTATGGGATCAGCCAAATGTTTAACATAGGAACATGCAGTTCATTAGATTATATCTTATAAGATCTTAATGTTCTGAAAGATATTTGCTTATTTTGTCAAGAAACTAGAACGTCATGAAACTGA
>BPTQ01000001.1:167878706-167938294 GCA_019973895.1 Chrysanthemum seticuspe | reverse complement strand
GTTGTTTTTCAACTAGTTTTTGAACGAGGGTGTAAACCTACGCGTAACTGTTTTAGAAGCTTTGGATCATCAAGTTTCACACTTTTGTGTTATTTTGGTGATATTGAAGCTATTTCATCAAAAAAATCTGGTTTAGAAACATCTTTGGGCAAAAGTCATTTTACGAGTAGAACTACGCGTATCAAAACCCTAATTCTACGCATAACTTTATCCTTGGTTTGATCTTCATTTTCGTGGTTTACTCCATGTTTTCTTACTTGGATAAGTCTGAAAATACGTCGACTTTGGATATCTTTTGCACTGTAAAGTGTAAAAGATCATTCGGGATAAAACCCTAAAATTACGCATAAGCATAAGCTTACGCGTAGAAATCCTACGCTTAAGATTCATCTTACGCGTAGACCTAGTCCTACGCATAAGGTAATCCTACGCCTAAGTTTCTACGCCTAACTTACTGTTTACGCATAACTTTAGTCTTTTTCCCTGCTTACGCGTAAGCTAAAACTACGCGTAACTTGTACTGTTTACGCGTAACTTTGGTGATTTCTACGCATAAGTGTTATATTGCTCTCACGTGATTTCTACGCCTAAGGACACTTCATCAACAAAGGTTCATTCGATTACAAAGATCCATCAACACAAGTTAAAAAAAAAAAAAAAAAAAAAAAAAAAAAAAGAGTAAAATTTGGGTAAAATTTATTTTTAGGGGAGACTAAACGTTCAATTTTTACGCGAAATTCAAATTTTGGTTTAACAGTGAAAATTTTGGTCAAAAATTCAAAATTTTGGGCCTAAATTCAAATTTTTCGGGTAAAATTTGGCGTCAAAATTGTCATCTCTCAAATTTTTCCTACATTCTTTGAATTGGATTTTATAGTGAATTTCAAATTTTGAGTGTCAAAATTTTTCAAAATTATTTTTGGAGGGAAATTACAATTCACTATATCGACCTTCTGTGTGCCATATCGACTTTGCACCTTTTCTTCTCTTTGATTCTTCTGCAGGGGAGTGAAATGGATTCTGATCATAAAGATCCATTTGTGGCATTGAAAGAAGGATTCATGGCTATTCAACTGGCATTGAAGCATCAGACATCATCAAATTCCCGATATCCCGCAGTCGTGCAAGGTGAAAGAGTTGATGTGCATGCAAGGAATGCTCAAATGGACATTGAGAATGTTATGATTACTGCAACTGTCGGTAATGCGGACAATGAGGTTGTAGCATTGGAAAAGCAGGATGACAGCAGCAGATCTGGAGAAGATATCATACTTAACTACGACACCGAGCCCAACTGTGACGAAGAACAAATGGTTGAGGAAGATATCTTACCCACCTATGACACTGACACAGAACAGATGGTCGAGGTACAATATATTGTTGATCATATTCTGCCTGCAAATGCGATACAACAAACTGAGCAACCTGAATTCAGTAATGAAGGAGAGGTTGACCAGTGTGTTGCACAATGTCCAGACAACTTTCTCATGTCTGAGCCCTTACTTGTTAACAATTCAACTGAAACGTCAAATCAAACTCTTGAATCTGAAAACATTCTTCTCAAAAAGACCATTGCTCAGTTTCATAAAGATTTTTCAAAACTAGAGGCACATTGCATCTCTCTTGAACTTAAACTTCAAAACAAATCTTTTTCTTCAGAACACAATGGTCAGTCTTCAAATGAACAAAGTAATCGTGTGGATACATTAGTAAAAGAAAATGAGCATTTAAAGGCTCAAATTCAAGCAAAGGGGCTTGCACATGTTGCTTTACAAAACAAACTGAGAAGATTAACTGACAAGAGTGTGGATACTTATTTTTCAAAACCAACAACCTTGGGGAAATCGTCTCTAAAACCAATCAGAAACCAATCAGTTGTCAGACATCCAACTGCTTTTAAATCTGAACGTTCAAAATCGTCAAAACCACGGTTTCCCTCCCAAGTTGTTGAGAATAATCATTTGATAAAACCAGTCACTCCACATTCCTGGCCTAAGAATAATCCTTCTGTTTCTGTTAAACATGTTTCTGTTATACCTGTTTCTGTTAAACCTCAACTTGTGGCTGCTCCTGGCAAATCTAGGATTAGTTCGAACACTGTGTCTAAATTGAGCATTAAAAGTAAAGATTCATATGATTCACATGACACGTACAAGAACTGTGATCTAGAAAAGGCTAGGAAAAGGGCACTTCTTCAAAAGGATGGAATCTTAGGTTCACGACCTAGTGTATCACCTTCGAGTGTATTACTGAACACTACCTGTAGTAGCAAACCAAAACCTAAGTTAACTCAACAAACAGTTAGAAATAAACCCGTTGATCTAAATGTAAACTGTCAGAAACCTAATAGGTGGATCCATATAGGACGCAGACTCTTCCCAAAAGAAGTTTCAACATCCCCTAGATCTAACCTTAGATGGATACCAACGGGTAGGATTTTCAAAACTGTTAGTCTTAGGTGGATTCCTACAGGCAAGATATTAAGTAGTTGCACCAATACAAGTGGGATACCAACACCATCCATCCCTGAGGCAGGAAAGGAAATCATCAAAATAGCATATTCAGGTGTCAAGAAGATAATTGACACTACATCTTTATGCTTCTAACATCTGGAACCCAGTTACACTTGGGGATCCATGTTTTTCTCTTTCTTGCCCCCCTTCTATTTTTCTATGCATGTACAACAGCTATGGCTCCTACTGCAAAACAACATAGGACCCGTTTCTCACCGTCAAAATTATCATGATCCATCAGCTGTTCCACCATTGTACTTAATCGTCATGAATTGGAAACATTGCTTGCTCCTCTGATTAAAGATTCTGCCAAAAGTCGTGCTTCAGATGTATCAAATGTTTCCGCTGCACAACCGATAATACTCTAATTTCAGATACACCTGAATCTACAACAACAACCGAATCTTCTATAACAGAAGATCAAACTGCTTCCAACAACAATGACACAGCTGATGATCAACATAATGAACAGAGATGTTTTATCAGCAGTTGATTCTCACGAGATATTTATGGGTCTTCACACTTGTTCGATCAATTGGACATACATGGTTTCGCTGTCTTCAATTCATCATCAACATACGTGGTATATGATTCTGAATCATTGAAAACATCAAGGGGGAGAGAGTGTGTAGGTGGTCATTGCTTCCTTGTTCTTCTACATGCTTCTTTGCGAAAACCCAATGCCTTCTTGAATTCTTCAATTAAGGGGAAGAAATAAGACGATCTGTGGCTCAAATGTCTCACTTTGATGTTATCGTCTCAATATCATGGGTGATCTTGTGTGAAGTTACCCAAATATGATGTTATGATGCCTCACATACGGTCTTGGTATCGAGTTATTGCATATTCACAGTGATTAGTATTCTGAAAGACCACAACACTCAGGGGAAAGTCGTATCATTTCGTCTTTCATGGTTTGTTTGGTGTGATGCGTCTACATACGTGAGAAGATCTTGTTGATTTCTGGCATGTTACCCTCGAACGGATTTTCCGCAATTAGTCAGATTTTCTTTGTGTGGTTTACTGCTCATCTACAAATTCCGCTGCATACTAAAACCTAAACCTTCAAAAGTTAGAGGAAATGTAGACTTCATCAAAGTTTCAAATCTGCTAAAGACAGTTGTCAGTTTGGGGGAAACTGATTATGAAACTTCTTCATAATGGCTTCTGAGTATACCAGCTTGGAACCCGGTCACAACCGTTTAAACTTCCCTCAACCCCCATCATCAGCTGAACAAAGCCCCCAACTAACTCGTCAACAAATGGAAAGGTTATTTGCTCCTCTGTTCTGTGACGATATTGATGAACGTGCTCCAGGTGTATCCGCTGTTTCCGCTGCACAACCTGATAATATTCCTATACCTGATACACCTGCTACAACAACTACTGTTGAAGATGCACCTACACCAGTTGACTCCAACACAATAGTTGAACACACCGCTTCCAACAATGATGAACCAGCTGATGATATTCTGAATGAAGTACCCCCACCTGTAGATTTTGATCCAAATGCGTTCTTCAACCCGTTTGCTAATGAGACTGCTGCACCAGATGTCGCGGAATCTTCAACAAACCATTTGAATCCTCAGAATCTGCACAATGTATACCAACATCAACCCTCTACACACCGATGGACAAAAGACCATCCTCTGACTAACATTATTGGCAACCCGAATCAATCAGTCGTTACGAGACAACGTCTTCACACAGACGGTGAACATTGCATTTATGCACTCACTGTCTGCCAATCTGAACCTAAAAACATTAAAGACGCAATGACAAAAGACAACTGGATTGAATCCATGCAGGAAGAACTCAACCAATTCAAACGTCTTGAAGTATGGGAACTGGTTGAAAGACCAACAGGGGTCTACGTCATTGGTCTAAAATGGATTTGGAAAAACAAATTGGATGCGGAAGGGAACGTCATCCGAAACAAGTCACGTCTAGTTGCTAAGGGTTATCATCAGGAAGAGGGAATAGACTTTGAAGAATCTTTTGCTCCGGTTGCTCGTCTTGAGGTTGTTCGGATATTTCTCGCGTTCGCAGCTCATATGAATATGATGGTCTATCAGATGGATGTCAAAACGGCGTTTCTCAATGGACAACTTAAAGAAACGGTCTATGTCAGCCAACCAGATGGATTCGTTGATCGAGAGTGTCCGAACCATGTCTATAAACTGAACAAAGCTCTTTATGGTCTCAAACAAGCCCCTCGGGCATGGTACGATAAGCTATCATCTTTCCTCATTGCCAATAATTTCACCAAAGGCTCGGTTGACCCAACTCTTTTTATACAATATCACGGGGCACATATCTTAATTGTTCAAATTTACATGGATGACATCTTGGGTCTACACATAAAAAGTTTTCAACCGCTTTTGCAAAACTAATGAAGAAAAATTTTGAAATGTCCATGATGGGTGAACTCACGTTCTTTCTAGGACTGCAAGTTCATCAATCACCCCGTGGTATTTTCTTGAGTCAGTCCAAATATGCCCTTGAATTGTTAAACAAGTTTGGAATGAAAACCTGTGACACTTATGCCACACCAATGACTCATACCAAGAAGCTAGACGCTAATTTACATGGGAAATTAGTTGACCCTACCAAATACCGAAGTATTATTGGGTCTCTCATGTATCTAACAGCTAGCAGACCTGATATTGTCTTTGCCGTTTATCTATGCTCCCGTTATCAGTCGCGACCAACTAAAACCCACCTCTCTGAGGCTAAAAGAATCCTCCGATACATCAAGGGAACCATTAACTTGGGGATCTGGTATCCGAAGGATTCTGGTTTTGAACTAATCGCTTTTTCAGACGCTGACCACGCAGGATGCTTAGACTCAAGGAAAAGTACTTCAGGAGCTCTACAATTTCTTGGTGATAAACTGGTGTCTTGGGAATCAAAGAAACAGGATTGTACATCCCTGTCATCAACCGAAGCAGAGTATGTAGCCATGTCCGCATGTTGTGCTCAAGTCATCTGGATGAGAACACAACTCAAAGTCTATGGTTACGTATTTGACAGAATTCCGATGTACTGCGATAATCGGAGTGCCATTGCAATCTCGTGCAACTCAGTTCAGCACTCGAAATCAAAGCACATCGATCTTCGCTATCATTTCATCAAGGACCACGTGGAACAGGGTACCGTTGAATTATACTTTGTGGGTACAGAATACCAATTGGCAGATCTTCTCACCAAAGTCTTGCCTCCCGCTAGGTTTAATGAGTTGGTCCACCGGATTGGTATGAGGTGTTTGACTCAAGAGGAATTGGATGACCTCTTAAAACAGTTTTAAAAACCTGTCAAAAACCAAAACATCTTTTGTAAATAAATTTTTCAAAAACAAAATACAAAAATATAAAACCTGATAAAATCAAAAATATTCTTCTAATCTACTTTTCTTTCAACATTGCAAGTACATTTCTTCCGTCAACACCCTAATCTTTCTAAATTCGGTATTTTTCCGATCAAGTGTTGAAGGGGAGAAATCAAAACTTTAACTGTTTCAAAACATCTGTGTACTTGCATGTTATCATATCCCGGTTGTTTCTTTTAACAATGGTGGTGAAGTTTCTAGTACAATGACACTCCTCGGACTAAAATTAATAACTTTTCATCATTGTTCTTAAGTCAAGGGGGAGTGTCGTCAAGTTTCTTTCATAAAAATCTTTGTTTGGTAACAAAAATGGAAGTTAAATGGCTTTGTTTGAAAAAGGAAAAGGTGGAGGGACCAAAACTGTCAAAACCTTAAAGTTATTTTAATATAACACCCCCACCTAACTTTCACTTCTCATTTATTACTAAAAACCTAAAACCATCCTACGCATAGAATTCACTCAAGAAATCCATGTTTCAGATCATCATTTTGTAAGTGATTTCGTGTTTACAACATGTTTTTAAGCAATGGTTTTGAATTTTTCAAAAATCTAACGGTTAAAACTTTGTATAATCTTGTTTTTGTGGTCTACGCATATGTGTATGAACATATGATCAAGATTGGGTGTTTATGGTTAAAAGAATAGTGTCAAAACGTTTCTAACACATCAATGATACCGTTTTAATCATCAAAACTCGCCCAGAATCACGAATTAAATGATTTACAAAATTAGGGTTTATGTTTCGATTTGGGTTTTTCCAAATGTGAAGTATTTTGGTATAAAAGATTGTTGGGTTATAGTCTTAAGTTGTTGAATTAATGATTTCCATGCTCTATAACCACCCAGAAACACTAATTGTGACAGAATTAGAAATTAGGGTTTAAGGTTCTTGAGTTTGGGTACTTTTGATTCACTTCAAACTAAGTGTTAAAACTTGGTCAATATACTCTCACAACATCTATGACATACCAGAAAAACTTTGGTGCATATTCCATGGCTAGATTTCATACGCGTAGATTTAGGGTTTAGACTACGCGTAAGTTTTTCTACGCGTAACTGTTAAACTGTGCAATTGTGTTTTGATCTGTCACAAAATGAATGTTATGTGTCAAAATTGATGATATGATGCTTTGTTTCAGGCTTGCTACACTTAAAATTCAGAATCAAGGTTGTTGTAACTCTACGCATAAGGATCACCTTACGCGTAGCATGTTATGCGTAAGATTAGTCTTACGCGTAGCTTCTACGCATAAGGTTCTACATATGGGACTACGCGTATCCTGTGAAGGATATGCGTAAACAGTGACCTCTACGCATAAGGTCAACTCTTACGAGTAGCCTTACGCGTAAGGTTAATATATGCCTACGCGTAACCTCTACGCATAAGGTCCAATTTTTCTTACACGTAATATTTCTTACGCGTAAGTTAGGATCCTACGCGTAAGTTTACGCCTACGCATATATCATTTCTGTCTACACATAACTTTACCAATCCTACGCATAAGCCTGGATCATACCTTCGTTATGAATTGTTACGTGTACAAACTTGTAAATAAACTAATCATATCGTCACGAATCCAATAATGTCACTAATAAACTTAAATCGTTTGATATGTTGTGAACAATAAGTGATAAAATAAACTTTAAAACTTAAAGTAAACTAACTCACGAAACATTTCACGACGTCATTGGACTATTGAACATACAAGTGACTTAGGACTCGTAACAATCATTGACACTGTACATCGAATAACTAGACAATAAGACCTTCTGTTGACTAACATTATGTCTTTCGATATGTTGGTTCTTTTGGCTAATGTTATTTCAGATCACGACATGGCTGAACAAATGAATGTGGATGCATCTGAAGTTCTCTCCATTGCTGATATCTATCCTTATGGCTATCCAATGAAGATAGGAAAGAATAATCTCCGTGTTGACTTTGACACCCTCACTTGCTCAGAATCTTCGTGTTTAATTGCTATTGATATTCTGAGGACTCATCCGTATCAGAATATGCTCACTCACTCTGCAACTGTTCCTGAAATCTATATCCAACAGTTCTGGAACACTATGGAAAGGGTCAAAGGACGGACTGCTGTGACGGTGACTCTGAATCACAAACAAGTCACCATTACACCTGCAGACTTAAGGGCTGTTCTCCTAATTCCTGAAGTCGATCCAACCAAACTATATGCCACACCTGTTGAAGAGCTCACTCTCCAATTCTTAATCGATATCGGTTATGACGAGGCTACAGGAGTAATCACCAAGCATTCTCACGTAGAGCTTAAGAGTATTCCTCAACCATGGAGAACTCTCTACATGATCATCACCAAGTCTGTTTCTGGTCGTGACAGTGGCTATGAGCATCCTAAGCTCATGGAACTGCAAATATTTTGGGCATTGGTCAACATGAAACACATCGCTATCGAAGCTCTGATTTGGGATGACATGATGTCATTTCTCAACAAGCTTGGCTCAAAGATTCCCTACATCAGATATACTAAACTGTTGATCCAGAGAGCACTTGGACTTCATCCTGATATTCCCAAGAGGCTCAATGACCCCGACAATCACGATATGTTGACGGAACCTATTCTATCTGTCAGAATCAAGGAATCGTCTACAAAGAAACAAGGTGCTGTGTTGCCAGATTTCCTTCTAATTGAAGATGTCAGAAAGCTCGAAACGTACAAAAGGTATCTGGAAGCAGTTAGACAAGGCAAAGTTGGTCATCTCGACGAAAAATCTTCTGGAACACCTGTAAGGAGAACCATAAGAGGAAGTGTAGGAAGCGCAACAAGTACTGTGAGTCAAAAGAAGTTTCCTAAAAGGAATCCTCCTTCTAAAAGGATTGTTCCCGTAAAGGAAGCCGAACCTATTCCCACACTTGAACCACAAAGAAAGCTTGTGGACGAGAGCTCTGAAGATACTGATACAGATGAAGAGTTTCATTACTCTGCAACTGCAACCGAAGCACCTGCCTCAGTAGCTAAACCTCCAAGTCCTCCAGCTGTCCAAGAAAAAGGGAAGACTCCAGCAATTGTACCCTATGATGAAAGCTCTGAAGAAGAAGAAGTGCAACTGGATAAATCATACAGGAAGAAGTTTAAAATCGTCAGACATCTTCAAAAGGCTAAAGAATTTGCTAAAGACCAAATGGGTGGTCCCCGGTGGGTCAAGTGGTGCAGCTCAATCTTCACCAACTCCTGATGCGGTTAATCAACCCGATAAGGGAGCTGGTGCCACCACTCTTGTGCAACAACAAAAGCCTGCAGAGGATACTATTGTATATGATTTTGAGAAACCGGAAACTGAGAAGTCTGAGAAAGATAAAGATGATGATTATGACAAGTTGCTTCTGGGAAGTCCCACACATTCACAGAAGGAAACTTCTGAACCGCCTAAGGACCCCGAACCTCCTCATGTCTCCTATTCATCAGACTCTTCATCTCATTCATCACCACCACCATCAAAGAAGTCAACCAGATCATCATCCAAATCTGTGAAGAAACCACCTTGCTCTTGGATTTCTCAGACTCATGAAAGAATTGTGAAAGCTGTCCAACAAGTCAGAAAGAAGGACATGCTTTACAGAAAACTGAATTGGTTTGCTGACCAAATACAGTACTTAAATGATGAGAAAGACAAGATGCAGAAAGAAAGGGAATTTGTTCAGAAGTTCATGAAGAGTCATCGTAAAGAGGAACTGAACGAAATGATCGAAGGTTACACTAACAAGTACCTTCAGGATATCGTTCCTAAAGTCCAAAAGGAACTGGAGAAGACAGCAAGAGATCATACCCACAAGTTTCTTCTCGACACTGTCCCCGGTGTGACTAGAGAAGTATTTTCCAGACAACTCACCCCTAACATCGTCGCATTGGTAAAACATACAATGGCCAAAGAAGCTGATCTCTCTGAATCTGAGTTAATCGCTAAACTAGTGATGCAAATGTCAAAGCGATCTGGAACGTTTACTTCGGATGAAGCTAAATTTTTCGAAGGTCTACTTGCTTTTCAACTCAGATCATCATGCAAGGAGTCAGCCGATCAACCCAAACGGCCAAGAGATGACAATGATAAGGACAAGGACTCTGCATCTAAACGTCAGAAGCAATCTGGTGAATCTTCTTCGATGCCACCTCCTCTACAACGGACTTCTTCTCAACAGAAGTCTCCTCCACCTTGGTCTTCTACTGATAAACCTCGGGACGATTCCGAGTTACCACCCCTGTCTCAAAAAATAGGTGATTACTTTGAATATACGGGTGGTGACGATAAAGAGGTCCTTGAGCCCCAACAACAACCCACCTCTCCCAAACAAGGACAGAAACCAGCATCATCATCTAAGCCTTCGAAAAAGAAGAAGAAGACGCTTCATATTGACGTCATATCATGGCTAGATGACGATAAAACTGAAGAATTTGAAAGGTTTGCTACACTTGTTAACAACACTCCCTACCCTGAAGAAGGTCAAGAATTGGTAGACGCTAGTACCTTGGAGCATGCAAAGATTTTTTTCCTTAAAGGTAAATATTATTAAGGAATGTACCCAAAAAGGTACAAGAAACAACAAACAACAAGCACAAAACCAAAAAACTGTTAGGACACGTCCCTAACTAGCAAGTTTTGGCTAAACGCTCATGGCCTAGAACAACAAAACAACCACCATACAAAACTGGAATACAAACTACAGAAATAGAAAACAAAGCAAAACTAGGAATCAAAAAACATAAAGCAAAAAAGATAGCATCAAAACAGACCATATGTTCAAGACAGTATACTTCTGAATCATTGGGACATAAAGAGACCAATCTAAATGCCCCAAACCATCACAATACACTGCCCTAATCCATAAGTCTAGATTCTGAGTATAGATACCACACAAGCCAAGAGCATAAGACATCTTCATCCAATCATCCTTATAGCATACGAAAGCCTTTGAGCCAACAATCCATACCAACCAATACGAGGAGTGCCAATGTAGCAGCCTAAAGGAAATCACCTCCTTAAAAAACCTACCCCAAGTAAAACCACAAGGGAAAAAGCTTAAGGTAGGAAAAAGAGCGTGACTCTCCCTTAGGCCTCCCCCATCTGTGCTCCCAAGAAAGACAAGCAGACTGAAGCTATGAAAACAACACCCACCAGCTTGTAAAAGAGAAAAGGAACTGATTGTAACACCACAATCTTCGGAGATCAGAATCATCAAAGCACCAATAAACCTGCTCAAAAGAAACCTTGTACCAATTCCAAACAAACCAAAGACATACCAGGTTAGACAAAGAGGTAACAACAGAAAATGATGCCCACCATGACCTCTATCAAACACCTTATTACTCATCCAGAAACCTGTCCCTCCCAGATTACTGTGACTCCTACAGAAGATTAAGGTCCTACCCTGCATCATCATTATATAAACACCCCAACTCCCGAAAAATACCTCTATACCTCATGTCTCTACTTAAAGGAATATCCCATATCTTAAAAGCTTTAACCACATCCGGCGAATACTTAATAGTAAGACCCCTTACTTTCAACTTCACAATGCTAATGATTTGGTCAAACAGAGTATCCACAGATCTATAGTCTTTCCTAAAGATTCTATAGTTTCTTTCCTGCCAAATGTAATACACCACAGCACCAAAACATAGTCTTTGGAGCACACTCCAAATTCTATTCCTAGCCGGCTTATTAACCATACCAGAGATGGCACTAGCCCAACTGTTACTAACATCCTCCATTTGAGTCATAGATTTGACCTTATTCCACAACTTACTAGAAAAATGACAAGAGAAAAAGAGATGGGCGTGGGACTCATTATTATTACCACATAAGCAACACTTAACATCCTGAATACTAAACCACTTAGATAATCTATCAGTAGTTTTTAGTCTACCTTTTACAGCCATCCAAGTTATAAACGCGTGCCTAGGAATACATTGAGAGAACCATATGTGATTATGCCAAATAACTTCTGGGAAATCAGTTCTAACAGCAATGAAGGCTTCCCTCACACTAAACCTCTTTTCTCTACCCATTTTATCAATCCAAACAACCGTATCCTCCTTACTATGGTCCAGATTTGGCACCGGAACATCCACCACCTCCTTAAATCTATCCTCCCAATCTAAAGGCCAATTCCAGTTTCCATTATCAATAAGGTCACAAATTTTGGCACTAAGACTAAAACCAGCAAGAGAGATAGTTCTATGGTCAATGAGTTTACTTAACGGGCCATTCAAATGCCATTTATCAAACCATATGTTACATTTAGTTCCATTTCCTATTTTCACATTAACAAATTTCTTAATATCATCTCTGAGCTTCAGCAATTGAATCCACACCCACGTATGCCCCTTGTTCAGCTCCACATCCCATAAACTACGACCATCAAGCTTATGAATTTTAACCCACTTAACCCATATAGAATTCTTATCAGAAGCTATATTCCAAAGATATTTAGCCATAAGAGCATTATTCCAAGCATGTAGAGGTTTAAGACCAAGACCGCCCTGTAATTTTGGTTTACAGACCTCTGTCCAACTGACACTAACAATGCCACTCACACTATCATTTCCATTACCCCCCCTAGTCCATAGAAAGTTCTTAAGCAATTTATCAATTTTATCACAAATAGGCTTAGGAAGAATGAACATGGAACACCAATAAACCTGAAGAGTAGATAACACAGAAGCAATCAACTGAAGTCTCCTAGCAAAAGAAAGGCTCTTATTCCTCCAGTCATTAATTCTTTTTTGGACCGTCTCAATAAGCACCCTACAGTCAGCAATAGTTACTTTGTTGGCCATTAACGGCACACCCAAGTACCTAATAGGGAGGGTCCCTTCTCTAAATGGCATAGCAAGTCTAATATTCTCCTTCACATCAGGGGTAATACCACAAAAGAACGAGTCACTCTTACTCATACTAGGATATAAGCCAGATGCCAAACTGAATTCATCAAGGCCTCTTCTAAGAATACAAGCTGACTCTAAATCTCCATGACACAAAAGCAACAAATCATCCGCAAAACATAGGCTAGTAATCTTAAGCTTTCTACACCCCGAATGGTACTTAAATCTACCAGACTTCCTAATTTGCCTTTTAATCATACGATTCAGAACTTCCATCACAAGTGTAAATAAGTAAGGTGAGATAGGATCTCCCTGCCTCAGACCCCTCCTAGCTCTAAAAAACCCATGACACTCACCATTCACACAAATAGAGAACGAAGCAGTAGTGAGACAGATCATGATCCAGTGAACCATAACAGGGTGGAAACCAAACTTCCTAAGGCAAGATTCAAGGAATTCCCAGCTAACCGTGTCATAGGCTTTTTGAACATCAACTTTAAAAGCACAATTCTTAGCTCTACTTCTCCTATTATATCCCATCATAAATTCCTGAGCAAGCATTATGTTATCACTAATTTGCCTACCAGGAATAAAGGCGCTTTGATTAGCATCAACCAGAACATCAAGAACAGATTTCAACCTATTGGTGATGATTTTACTTATCGCTTTATAAACCATATTACAACAGGAGATGGGTCTGTAATCTGTGACTTTGGCTGGGGTCTTAATCTTAGGAATAAGAGAAATAAGCGTAGCATTAAATTCAGTAAGGATCTTACCACTTTCGAAGAATTCCCTTACAGCAGCGCAAGTATCATTGCCCACCACACTCCAAGCAGCCTTGAAAAACTTCGAAGTATAACCATCAGGCCCCGAAGCTTTATTGTCTTCAATGCTGAAAATAGCGTCTTTAATCTCCTTGTCAGTCACAGGTTTGATAAGCTCAACAGATCTCTCCACATCCAGCTTGTTCTCGAACAGATCATCAGAGTCCTCCATAGGATAAACCACATCTTGAGTTCCAAGAAACTTCTCAAAATGGTTAAGAAAAACCTTTGGAACCTCATCCCCAGTATACATTTGACCCCCATCATCAAGCACCATCTCAATTCTACTCTTGCTGATTTTACCCTTCATAGCATTGTGGAAAAAGGATGTGTTGAAATCACCATCTTTAAGCCAAGCAATCTTGGTTTTTTGCTGCAACAACCTTTCTTCATCAAGAGTCGCTTCCCGATAAGCCTTCTCATATATCATTTCTTCTTCCTTTAAACAAATATTTGTCGGGTCTTTGTCCAAACATTGCTGAACTTTAGTCAATTCAGCTTTTAGAACCTTGACCTTATTAAAAACATTTCCATTCTCTCTATTCAACCTCCTAAGGTGACTCTTCATAGCCTTCAACCTTTTAGATAATTTAAACATATCAAAACCCTTAACCTCAACTTCCCAGTTATCTTTAACAACCTCTATAAATTCCTTCTTGTGAGCTAAAAAATTCATAAACCTAAACGCACCACCCTTCCTCACAACAACACCAGGAAAAGATAGAATACCCGGGCTATGATCAGAAGTTAGATATGGCATAAAAGTAGCAAAGCAAGTAGGGTAACAGCTAACAAAATGCTTGTTTCCCATGATTCGGTCAAGTTTCTTTAAAGTGCCCAGCTCTGGGTTTCTCAATTTTTGAATCCATGTATAAAACATACCAAACATGCTAACATCTTCCATCTCAATACTATCCACACACTCCCGAAACTCTTGCATACCATCCCCTCTAACACCAAGACCCTTGGAATTCTCATCAATCCTAAGAATAACATTAAAATCACCCATCATAACCCAAGGAATATTCCCAACCAGAAGATTATGATCCACAAGGTTTCTCCACAGTTTAACTCTTTGCTTAGGAGTATTTTCACCATATACAACAGAAACAAACATACTCTTACTATCAACCAAGGATTTGACAAAGAAGTGCATAACCTGGTCTATTTGAGATATCAAATTCACAGAGAGCACAAAAGAGTCCCATCCCACAGCAATTCTACAACCCTTACAGCTATCACTAGAGTTCGAGACCCACTCCCATTTACCAAAAACACTATCACAGACATTGTTAACAAACTTCTTTCTTAACTGAGTTTCAATAATACCACAAAAACTAATATGATTACCTTTGATAAAATCTTTGATCTCCTTTTGCTTAAGAGTATTGCACATACCCTTAACATTCCATGCTGCAAGTTTTAGCATCATTTAACCAGAGTGAGATAATGCAGAAATATCCTGCATTTGATTAAGGTCACAATGCATACCATTTGATACCATATCCTGGGTTAATATCTTAGCAGTACCCGAATTAACATCAAGAACCTCTTCATCAGCATTTTGAGTAAACTCAGCTTTGATTTGTTCCTCCATCTTAGAATAAGCATCCTCACCAATTTTTGATTTGTAGAACCCTTTCATCTCAGCGGTCCAAGTCTCCCACTCATAAATGGTAAACACCTCTCCCGTTGTGAAGAAAAGCTCTACATCAGTTAACTGCTTATCCTCTATCATTTTGTTAATATCTTCCCTTTCACCTTTATACACCTCTTCATAAACCTTAGCATAAGCTTGATTTTCAGACAGACCTTGAGCCAACAAATCAGACTTGTCAATACTATCCGCTTTCCTTCTAGATGCCATAACAATACTTTCGTTACAAGTTTTGATTCTCCTCTCCAAGTTCTTAATCTTCAATCTTAGCATATCTACCCTACCTTTCTTCACAAATTTCTCCATTTTCTTCTTGTAATACTCCATTAAATCACTAGGCCAACTCTTCTTTTCTTCAATGCTGATAAACAACCCTTTGTTACATGCCTCATCAATCCTATCTCTAATCACCTCCCATTCCAAATTCTTCTCCATCTCAACTTCATCAGCTAACGTAGCAAACTTATTACCATTATTAACACTACCCTCCATACCACTCACCTTATTACTCTTCTCATCACTGTCCAATTTACCCTTGCCCTTGTTATTTTGCCCTGTCACATTCTTTAAACCCTCTCTAGATTCAGTATGTTTCTTCGTTGCAGTTTGTTGCATATATTCATTTCTATTACCTCTTTGAACACCACCACCTCTCCCATTTAAACTACCTCTACCCCTTCCACTAAACCCACCTCTACTGTTTGAACTCTCCCCAACAAAAAACCTTTGACCACCATAACCATTATTCCATCCTTCATTTCTATTATTCCTCCTACTCACAGATTGCCAATCATTGCCATTATTAGTCCCATTAACATCATTTACTGGTTTTTGAACATTTACCTCAGCGCCTTTCTTCTTCTCAGCATCAGTTAGCTCCCTTTTAGTACACCTCTCATAACTATGCCCAAAAACTTTACAATATGAGCAAATAGGAGGTCTCCATGGATATTCAACTCTCAACTCCATAGACCTACCCAAACTCTTATAACAGACTTCAATACTATCAATAAGCCCATCCGCAGCATCCACCTCTATAAGAACCCTAGCAAAACCAGCCCTCCCACAACCATTCACACACATATCCGTAGTAATCCTGTCCATAATAATAGGATTGCCAATTCTGCTAGCAATTCTGCTTATACCTTCTGAATTCCAGGCTTCTAACGGGACATTTAGAATTTTCACCCAAATAGGAACCCTAGACGGCTCAGGTTTTTCCATACAATTACCCGCTTCCCACTTTTGAACAAAAAGAGGCTTGCCATCTACCAGCCAAGGACCATTTTCAAGGACATATTGCATCCCCTCATCAGCTTTGAATTTAAAAAAATATAACCCACACTCATTCAAAATTATTTCATCCAAATGGAAACCCCTCCACATTCTTTTTAAATGACCCAAAATCTCCCTATGTGACATCTTCATTCCTACAAAATACCCAACTAAAGTTCTAACCCATTTTTTGCTACCCTCCTCAATAACAGGATCAAGATATACCAACTTCTTACCCTGCTCATTCATACTAACAGGAAAAAAACTTAGTTTATTACTCCCATTTCCATTCCGACCCTGCACAGCATTAGCAAAAGACACAGGCTTACTAGGGGCACTACTATCCTCCATCATAACATCCTTCATCACCCTCACACCATCAATATTTTGATCCATGCTACCCCTATTAACATCATTAGAGCCACCTCCTAAACTAGGCCATTTCTCCACAGAATTGAAAGAGAAAGCCTCCTTAGCCTTACTACCACCATCATGCAACACTTCACCCCTTTTCAAAATCCTAGGACTCTGACTAGGACTACTACTAGGATTAAGAATTGGGTTTTCATTAACAGGCACAGGGATATCTCCTATGTTTACACCAGAATTCCTAAGCAAATCACTACCAGATTTCACCCCACTAGACTCAACATCATTACCCCAAAACATATCAGTATTAGACACAGGACCATTGTTCTTACCAGGATTTGTAGACACATCAAGAACATCACTTTCCATACCCTCAGCCTCACTATCAAACATACCACTCTCTGAAACAGTATCTCCAACACTCCTTGAATCCACACTCTGAGTATCCACATTGGAGTTGATATCCCCATCAACCTCCTCATTCTTAACCTCATCAGCTACACTACCATCCTCCTCACACTCAACACCCACCATACCCTCTCCTGCCTTACTACCTTTCTTACCCAATCTCCCAACACTCTTCTTGAAACTCACCGATTTTGTACCCACCTTTGATTGCTTACTCTTATTCTTCAAGGCACTATTCTGACTACGAGTTGCCCTTGAAGGACGGATAACATCATCTGATCCCCTAGGGGGAACCAAATTAGGGTTTATGGGATCTGGTTCAGTCATGGTTTGATGTGGATTGAAGTGGGAAGGTGAAAAGGATTGAATAAAAGCATAGAAAGATTAAGGTTTAAGGTTCTAATTTGGGGAAGAACACAACAGATGAACAGCGCGTGAAATGAGTACAAAACGGAATATTAAATGGCAATAAATGGGATACTAAACTTATGAAACAGTGAAGAAATTGGTATAGAAATGTAGATCAAGGAAAAGGCTAACCAAATCCAAAATCCATTTTAAAATTCAATGGTTAAATTTAATTTAGATGATGAAATACTATGATTTTTTGTGGCTTTTAGGGTTTTTTAGAAAGAGAAATAAGTAATGCAGTTTTTTTGCATGCAAAGATTTTGCAAGAAAGGTTCCGTGTGAAGAAGATGACGAAATCTGAATTGAAGCGCATCAAGAATGAAGCATTCCTACTTTTGAAAGACAGCTCGGAAAGTGCAATCGAGGTTGAATATCACCTTGAAAACATTTCTCGAGCCATGTCTAATAACATGGATTGGCTCAACCCAGAAGCAAACATCGACTTCACAAAACGGGACAATCCTCCATATTACACCGACTGGTCTCGACCTCTACCTACCATTGGCCAACCTGATCAGCCTAGGATTCCTTTCAGACATTTGTTCAACAAAGACTTAGATTTTCTTCAACACGGTGGCGATGGTTCAAGGAAATACGCTACATCTCTGACACTTCCATTCCCTGCTGCCATATACTCTGATTGTATAGCCATCGAGGAACGTGCTACCCACATGTTCTCCGACAAAGTGGTAGCATATGACCAAGATGCAATGTATGGGATTCACCATTGGCCGGAACGCCGAAGAATCTACTACAGAAGCTGCTTGGTCCAGAAGTCTCAACATGCAGTGTTCAGTACTAAAAGTATCGTAGCCATCCAACATGTTGGTCTATCGTCTAAATGGGACTACACTTTTCTCAAGAAGATTGTGGTCAAAAGACAAGACGAAAGGGACTATGCATTCTCTGAAGCTGACTTTGAGAATTTGAACATCAACGATATTGAAGACATGTATCTTGCCAAAGTTCAAGGTCGCATGAGACAATTTCCAACTGAAGTACAACGTGAATTCATCAAGTCACTGCTCATCTTCATCAGACGCATAGTCATCAAAGAACGTGTTGAAGATCTTCAGCTTGCCGTTGAATCATATCAGAAACGTGTAAACTTCACTCCACCACAGCTTGATCTTCCCGACATCAACCAGCTTACACAACTTACGCTCATCAGCAAACCTTTCGGCGTCGTTTACCGCAGTGAACTTCAACGAAACTGCTTAATGGCATGTGACGATCTTCAGAAATTTGGGGATCACACTTTGAAGCTGGTCAGGGATGGATTGGCTTATCGGTTGAAGGATATACATGAAAAGATTGGGAACCCAAAGCGATGGAACTCTAAGGATAGAAGGGATGTGAGAAGGATCATCAGAATGATTGATGAAAGGTTGTTCAGAAGGGATCAGTTCAGACGATTGGAGAGCTTTGTTGGTGGTCGACCCAGGATGAACATTACCGGCTTTCAACGCCCTGTTTGCACTCCTGGAAAAATCACTGGACTCCCTGGTACTCCTTGAATTGTTTCTTTTCTCTATATATTTGGATGCATGATATAATATGTCTATGGCTTGTGCACACATAACAGTGTACAACCCGTAATTGTCAAGAAAGGACCATGTGGTACGCCTCAGTGCCACAATCCTTATAAAAGGAGCGAAAGCTTCTTATTTTTGAGTAAAACCTATCAAACCTTTCATTTTTTCAAGGTTTTGCTCAAAAACACAAGTACTTCCCCATATGATTTTTCAAAACCTCAACCGTTTATATCACTAGTTGAGGGGGAGTATTTGAATTAAACTTTGTTCACAAATTGTTCATAGTGGTCATCTTCTCGCAACACTCGAAATGGTCATATTTATTCTCAAACGTTTCAAAAATAACACTTTCATATGCCATTTTTGAGGGGGAGAAAATTTGTGTGATAAGAAATATGTTGTGCAAAATGCAAATGAATCTGTGTACCTGATGAGTGTCTAAATACTCATCATTTTTGTATAAAATAAACTGCAAAATCATCTGAAAACACTCAGAAACACATCAAAATGATCAAAACATCACAAATCAGTGTTTTATGTGTTTTAAATACAAAAATATCAAAATCAGATGAAAAACATATCAAATTTGCAAAAATTGCAGTTTTAGTCCCCCAAGTTTCAAAAGTTGTCAAAAACAGTCCCTGACCACATAATTTCAAAAGTAAAGTCACCAAAGGTCCTTTTAAAATCAAAAGTTGTCAAATTTAGTCCTTTGGTGAAAAATATGAAAAGTTTGAGAAAATTGCAAAAATGGTCCCTCAAGTTTAAAAGTTGGCAGAATTGGTCCCTGGATAATTGGGAAATGGCAATTTTGGTCCCTGTACTTTTGAAGATTATCACTTTTAGTCCTTGGAGCATCTTGGCAGAATTGGCAGTAATGGTCCTTGCAATTTCAGAAGTTACACAAAAGGTCCCTATATATTTAACCCTTTAATACTCATTTTGAACCCCTGCCTAACCATTGGACCCCTGTCAATGTGAATTGTGAACCCCCCCTTTTTATTAATATACCCAGTCAACCCTCTGGTCAAAACCAACCCATGGCGCCAAAATTCCACCCCCTCCAACTGCTCTCTGAAATCACTCCACACACCTCAACCCCCCTCCTCACCATATCAATCTCCTTGTCCCCCCACCTCATCACAACTCCAAAAACCATTAAATGCCCCCCTCTCCTAACACTCTACCCCTCCAACTGTCAAAAAAGCAATTCCCGCCAAAATTGACATTTTGGCTAAATCTCACAAAAGTCTACAAAATGTTCTGGAACCAAGTGGGATTATCTCAAGAGAGGAGAGAGAAGCAAGGGGAGTATAAATAGAGGAAGAAAGAAGCAGTTTGGGTAGTAGATAGTTTTTTAAAATTTCCTTAAATGTCGTTTTTTTAATTAATGTCTTAGTTTAAGTTAAAATGATGTAATTTCATTTTCATTGTATCTCTTTTAAGTTTACAAACCTTTGTGACTCACTTTTGAGTATTAACCTAAGCTTTTATGTAAGTTCCAATTTTTTAAGTTCACTGTTGGTAATTGCAGTTTTGAATTTTGTTTACAAGTTTCTCATAAGCTTATGCTTGAATCACATAAGCTCCTTTAAGCTTATTTTAGCTTTTGGAAAGCTTGCAATCAGTTTTAAGTAAATTTCATGCAAGGTCAACAAAAGTCAACTTTGACTCAACAATGGAAATGGGATGAATTTGGTTGATACAGAGGTGATACTGGGTTGAATTAGCATAGGTTAGGTTGGTTTTGTGTATGGTTTTGGGCCTGCACCAGCTGGGTTCAAGTGAGTATCTGTTTCCTTTTCAAGTTTCAAGTCAGTATTTGCAGTTTCATGCTTATCTTGTAACTGTGGTCCCATTAGTGTAAAACTTGCTCACATAGTTGTATTTAGGTATTGTAGATACAGTTTGATCATTTAAGCAAGTATGCTCAGTTGTTCTCTTATTTTAAGTTTGTATATCATTTTTAAAGGGGTGTTTGGATTTATTAGTTTAGTTATGTTATAGGCTGCTTGTGATGTTGCTTATGTTAGTCTCATGTCTCATTAGCTCATAGTAACTCATAGATACAAGAAAAACCAGTTTTCAACTGTAAGAAAGTCAAATCCCATTTAACTTATCTCAGCAGCTCACTGTTGAGCTTTTTGCAATATCAAACTTTTGTTTCATGTTTAGATATTATTAGGATAGCTTATTCTAGTCTTATTTCATCAATATATATCATTTTCAGTTCTTAAATCAAGATTAAACTTGGAAAAAGTCAATCTTTCTGTTTTGCTAAAAAGTAAAAAAGCTTGAAACTCAGTTTTGAGCCAAACTACAAAGAATTTTCATGAGGTCAATTTTTAGTCTTATTCAGTGAAATTAGTTGTTCTCAAAACTTCAGTTGGTGTTCTTTCTTGTCACCATTTTAGTGGAATTTTACAATTTTTTTTAAGCTCTAAAAAAGCTTTTCTTTTGGGTGTTAAGTGCCCTGTGCAGGCCACTGTTAACTGCACAGGGCTTGTGCAAGTTTTGCATAGCTAGTACTGAGCTTATCATAGCTCCATATGGCCTGATTTTTGGTACACTTGATCTCACCCAGGTCTATTTTAGGTTGAAATTTTCAGTTTTCAGTTTGAGCTTGTTGTTAAGCTTATGCTTGTGCTTAAAGGTGCTACCCAGAAACTGTTTTTAGATTATAAGCTCATTCATCAAATCATTGCAAACTGATAACCAGAGGTTATGGGTAGTTGAATCTTGTTGCATTTCAGTTCCTTTAGCATATCATAGCTTTCTTATCAGTTTGGTATCCTTTGGAGAGCTTTTGGCTTATTAAGTGCTTATTTCAATAAGCACTTCCATAGCAGTTTCTAATTTCTCCACATAAGGGCCTGTTTTTCCATTTTTCTCATATTCCTAATATTACTTTAAGCATTTCCTGAATTTTTCAGATTTTTCCTAGCTTGTTTAGTATTTTTCTGCATTTTATCTAGTTTTTAAGCACTTTTAATTAGCTTTAAATACAATTAATTAAGAAAAAGTTCCAAAAAATGATTTTTCAGTTTTAATAGTTTAAGATAAATATAAAAAGCATAAAAAATATTTTTCCTTATTTTTCTCTCTTTATTTGGTATTTTTCATAATTTAATTAGTTTTAAATAGTTTTAAATTAATAATAAATACATAAAAAGTCTAAAAAATATATTTTCTGTTTTAAAATTAGTTTTATCATATTTTAGATTTTTCCAAGTTATAATTTCATTTTTCTAGGTTAATTTTGTATTTTCCTCTATTTTAGTGCATTTTAAATACTTAATAAATAGTTTTTAATTAATAATAATTAAATAAATAGTGTTAAAAATAATTTTCTTTTTATATAAATTTTCTTTTATCATTAGGATTATAAAAATGTATTTTTCATATTTTTAGGATTTATATTGTGTAAGTTTCACGTTTTTATTTGTACGTTTACGTTATTTTTATTTAAACGTAAGTTTTAAGTTTTAGGTTTTAAACGTTCATCACTTTAAAAATAGTGATAGCGTTTATTTAATATCTTTTATCTTTTTAATTTTCTTAATTTGTATTTAAGCCGCTTTATTTTTATAAACTTTTTCAGTAGTGTAATATTCAATCCAAATCCTTTCTGATCGCTATCATTAGTGATCATTCTACCGTCTGAATTAGTGTTGTACACACCATTGAGTCTCCGTGGGACATAACGACCCGGGAATCCCCTGTATTCTCTGATCTTCATTGCATGTGTGTTTTAAGCAGTTTTAAGCTTCTTACGGTTAGCCATTCACAAGTGGCTAGCTTGTGTGAGGTAGCTTGACTGTATTCAGCACACATCAAAATTTTGGCGCCGCTGCCGGGGAGGCTTTAGCGTGTGTTTAGCCTTTTTCAGACCCACTCTTGCACATAACCCATCTTTTGTAAAAAGTTTTTTGTAAAGTTATCAGAAAATCCAAAAATATTTTCATTCTTTGTTTTTGCAGTATGTTTTTCAAAAGCACCAAAAATATTCCTCTTTACCCTCTTACCTTTTTGATTCTTCATTTCTTACCCTCTGATAACCTTTGATTCTTTCTATGTCTTATCCTCACCCTCTTGGTTGTCAATGGTGTGGTGGTCCTTATAATGGTGGCAATTGCCCCAGTTGTAGCATGGTGGAATCAGGAAACGGGTCTGTCTATAACCAGGATCCCTATTCCTACCATAACACAACTGATTCATTCCATCAGCTACCACACTGTGAGACACATCAGTTGTACTGTTGTGAGTACTGTGGTGGTTCACATTCCAGTTCTGATTGCCAATCAGGAAACACGCTTGTCTATGAGCAGGTTCCTGATACCAATTATGACTACAACACATACCACTCACAACCACATCAGTTGTATTCTTGTGAATTTTGTGGGGGTCCTCATTATGATTACCAATGTCAATCATGGAATCAAAATTTCTATGAATCTGATCCTTGTCATAACACTCCTTGTTTTGACAATTTCCAACCCCCACAATTTTCCGTCATTGAACAATTTCCCGTCATTGATCAACATCCTCGTGAGAAAAGTATGCTAGAAGAACTTGCCGAAGACCAAACGTCTCGCAACGAAAAATCTATGCTAGAATTACTTGAAGAAGAGGAACGAGCCGCTAAGATTCAAAAATGTCTTGAAGAAATACGAATCGAGGAACGAGCACTTGCAAGACGTGCCCGATGGCTCGCGACTTACATCGACGATGATGATGATAGTGACGATGATGATGAAAGTTTGTCAGCTGAAACCACACACGAAGAGCCCGTTAACTCTCTAAGTATGGGGGACGAGCATCTCAGCACTATTCCGGAAACGGAATCATCGAATGTTGAGAACCTTATCCCGATCCCAAGTGAGTCTGAGGGAATTCTTGACCATGAGTGTGATGTGTTTTCTCCTCTTTCAAATGATCTTGTTGAGACTTTCTCAGATTTTGACAGTGATTATAGTGATGCCAATTCTTTATATTCTAAAGACATAGAATTTATTGATGCATTACTTCCACATTCCGAGATCGTCAACTTAGAAGAGGATGTTGACCATGTTGTTTCCACAACAGTTAATACGACTATCACTAATCCCTTATTCGAATTCGGTTCTGAATTTACTCTAAATTCAGTTAATCCAATCTTTGATAGTGATGAGTCTGAAACGGAGACTATAATGGACGAGGTGCATATTTATAGCCCACGAAGTACCGCACATGTCCCACCTCCGTATATTCTTCATGAGGAGTTCGCCGGTGAACTCACTCATATCATATCTCCGCTGGAGTATGATTGCGTGGATGGCAAAAATCATGATCGGGGGGAGAGAATCTCAATTTGCATAGTTATGACAAATCTTCCTACCCTCCCCACCGAGATGCCTTCCAAACCAAAGAGCTCTACCAATAAAATCTAAATAAGTGCAATTGCACTTAATCCCGAGGAAGAAGATCTAGTTATGATTGTTATCATGATCTTCCTTCTTTTCTTCACCTACTCGGTGACTTCCTCTCTTCTTCACTCCTTCGGGAGTGAGGACACTATCTTTGACCCCGGCATTTTCATTTACCATCTGTGAAACAGGTCTGTCTCTGTTTCTCTATATCTCATCGGTGTGGAACTTTCACGTGCTTCAAATGTTTGTCCAAACATCTTGAATGAAAGTCCGATGGAGATTGTTTCTTCCACTCAGTTTCCCCATGAACAAATTAATGCGGGGTCGAGTCAAGCTAGCGACTCGGAAATCAAAAACAGTAGCACGCACCATATGGGTTTTCACCCATATTTCTGTCTTCTCACCCCTTTCTACCACCTAAGTGTGGGGGTGATGCCCCACATGTTATATATATAAGTTTTATGAAAAAAAAAAAAAAAAAAAAAAAAAAAAAAAAAAAAATATACCTTTCTAAATAATGGCCGTAGTATTTCCCTTTTACGTTCCTTGTTTCGGCATAACCGCCGGTACTTTGAATATTGAGGGCAATATTCATTTCTAAGTGTGGGGGGGAATTCTCACGAATTTCATATATTATTTACCCAATTCCCCCGTTTTTGGCCAAAAAATTTTTTTTTTGGAGCAAGTGTTTTTACACTTACTCATTTGGTTATCAGTCCGCCATGTTTGATAAACTAAAGGATTGGCTAATCCAGGAGCAAATGGCTCTTGGTAAAGATTTCTCAAATCCGTTTATATGGCTTGCAATTTGCCCAAAATTGTATGGTTCTCAACTCACCATATCCTAAAAAGTGAAGAGTTGGCTAGCCCGCAAGATTATGGCTTGTGGTAAAGGCAGTGGAAAAACCATAATTGGTATTCAGCTCACCAAAGATAATATTGATAATTTATCTAAGAGTTGGCTAGTCCAGAAGGGTACGGCTTCTGGTAAAGACAAATCAAATCCGTTGAAAGCTGGTGATTTGCTCAAAATCACATGGTTATCGGTGTACCATGGTTCTTACTTGAACTGAAACATTTGGCTACTCCAGAAGTAATGGCTTTTGGTAAAGAGATTAAAATCCATTATGTTTTCTCAAATCATTGCTAGGGACTAGCAATATCTCAGTGTGGGGGATTGATGAGTGTCTAAATACTCATCATTTTTGTATAAAATAAACTGCAAAATCATCTGAAAACACTCAGAAACACATCAAAATGATCAAAACATCACAAATCAGTGTTTTATGTGTTTTAAATACAAAAATATCAAAATCAGAAGAAAAACATATCAAATTTGCAAAAATTGCAGTTTTAGTCCCCCAAGTTTCAAAAGTTGTCAAAAACAGTCCCTGACCACATAATTTCAAAAGTAAAGTCACCAAAGGTCCTTTTAAAATCAAAAGTTGTCAAATTTAGTCCTTTGGTGAAAAATATGAAAAGTTTGAGAAAATTGCAAAAATGGTCCCTCAAGTTTAAAAGTTGGCAGAATTGGTCCCTGGATAATTGGGAAATGGCAATTTTGGTCCCTGTACTTTTGAAGATTATCACTTTTAGTCCTTGGAGCATCTTGGCAGAATTGGCAGTAATGGTCCTTGCAATTTCAGAAGTTACACAAAAGGTCCCTATATATTTAACCCTTTAATACTCATTTTGAACCCCTGCCTAACCATTGGACCCCTGTCAATGTGAATTGTGAACCCCCCCTTTTTATTAATATACCCAGTCAACCCTCTGGTCAAAACCAACCCATGGCGCCAAAATTCCACCCCCTCCAACTGCTCTCTGAAATCACTCCACACACCTCAACCCCCCTCCTCACCATATCAATCTCCTTGTCCCCCCACCTCATCACAACTCCAAAAACCATTAAATGCCCCCCTCTCCTAACACTCTACCCCTCCAACTGTCAAAAAAGCAATTCCCGCCAAAATTGACATTTTGGCTAAATCTCACAAAAGTCTACAAAATGTTCTGGAACCAAGTGGGATTATCTCAAGAGAGGAGAGAGAAGCAAGGGGAGTATAAATAGAGGAAGAAAGAAGCAGTTTGGGTAGTAGATAGTTTTTTAAAATTTCCTTAAATGTCGTTTTTTTAATTAATGTCTTAGTTTAAGTTAAAATGATGTAATTTCATTTTCATTGTATCTCTTTTAAGTTTACAAACCTTTGTGACTCACTTTTGAGTATTAACCTAAGCTTTTATGTAAGTTCCAATTTTTTAAGTTCACTGTTGGTAATTGCAGTTTTGAATTTTGTTTACAAGTTTCTCATAAGCTTATGCTTGAATCACATAAGCTCCTTTAAGCTTATTTTAGCTTTTGGAAAGCTTGCAATCAGTTTTAAGTAAATTTCATGCAAGGTCAACAAAAGTCAACTTTGACTCAACAATGGAAATGGGATGAATTTGGTTGATACAGAGGTGATACTGGGTTGAATTAGCATAGGTTAGGTTGGTTTTGTGTATGGTTTTGGGCCTGCACCAGCTGGGTTCAAGTGAGTATCTGTTTCCTTTTCAAGTTTCAAGTCAGTATTTGCAGTTTCATGCTTATCTTGTAACTGTGGTCCCATTAGTGTAAAACTTGCTCACATAGTTGTATTTAGGTATTGTAGATACAGTTTGATCATTTAAGCAAGTATGCTCAGTTGTTCTCTTATTTTAAGTTTGTATATCATTTTTAAAGGGGTGTTTGGATTTATTAGTTTAGTTATGTTATAGGCTGCTTGTGATGTTGCTTATGTTAGTCTCATGTCTCATTAGCTCATAGTAACTCATAGATACAAGAAAAACCAGTTTTCAACTGTAAGAAAGTCAAATCCCATTTAACTTATCTCAGCAGCTCACTGTTGAGCTTTTTGCAATATCAAACTTTTGTTTCATGTTTAGATATTATTAGGATAGCTTATTCTAGTCTTATTTCATCAATATATATCATTTTCAGTTCTTAAATCAAGATTAAACTTGGAAAAAGTCAATCTTTCTGTTTTGCTAAAAAGTAAAAAAGCTTGAAACTCAGTTTTGAGCCAAACTACAAAGAATTTTCATGAGGTCAATTTTTAGTCTTATTCAGTGAAATTAGTTGTTCTCAAAACTTCAGTTGGTGTTCTTTCTTGTCACCATTTTAGTGGAATTTTACAATTTTTTTTAAGCTCTAAAAAAGCTTTTCTTTTGGGTGTTAAGTGCCCTGTGCAGGCCACTGTTAACTGCACAGGGCTTGTGCAAGTTTTGCATAGCTAGTACTGAGCTTATCATAGCTCCATATGGCCTGATTTTTGGTACACTTGATCTCACCCAGGTCTATTTTAGGTTGAAATTTTCAGTTTTCAGTTTGAGCTTGTTGTTAAGCTTATGCTTGTGCTTAAAGGTGCTACCCAGAAACTGTTTTTAGATTATAAGCTCATTCATCAAATCATTGCAAACTGATAACCAGAGGTTATGGGTAGTTGAATCTTGTTGCATTTCAGTTCCTTTAGCATATCATAGCTTTCTTATCAGTTTGGTATCCTTTGGAGAGCTTTTGGCTTATTAAGTGCTTATTTCAATAAGCACTTCCATAGCAGTTTCTAATTTCTCCACATAAGGGCCTGTTTTTCCATTTTTCTCATATTCCTAATATTACTTTAAGCATTTCCTGAATTTTTCAGATTTTTCCTAGCTTGTTTAGTATTTTTCTGCATTTTATCTAGTTTTTAAGCACTTTTAATTAGCTTTAAATACAATTAATTAAGAAAAAGTTCCAAAAAATGATTTTTTCAGTTTTAATAGTTTAAGATAAATATAAAAAGCATAAAAAATATTTTTCCTTATTTTTCTCTCTTTATTTGGTATTTTTCATAATTTAATTAGTTTTAAATAGTTTTAAATTAATAATAAATACATAAAAAGTCTAAAAAATATATTTTCTGTTTTAAAATTAGTTTTATCATATTTTAGATTTTTCCAAGTTATAATTTCATTTTTCTAGGTTAATTTTGTATTTTCCTCTATTTTAGTGCATTTTAAATACTTAATAAATAGTTTTTAATTAATAATAATTAAATAAATAGTGTTAAAAATAATTTTCTTTTTATATAAATTTTCTTTTATCATTAGGATTATAAAAATGTATTTTTCATATTTTTAGGATTTATATTGTGTAAGTTTCACGTTTTTATTTGTACGTTTACGTTATTTTTATTTAAACGTAAGTTTTAAGTTTTAGGTTTTAAACGTTCATCACTTTAAAAATAGTGATAGCGTTTATTTAATATCTTTTATCTTTTTAATTTTCTTAATTTGTATTTAAGCCGCTTTATTTTTATAAACTTTTTCAGTAGTGTAATATTCAATCCAAATCCTTTCTGATCGCTATCATTAGTGATCATTCTACCGTCTGAATTAGTGTTGTACACACCATTGAGTCTCCGTGGGACATAACGACCCGGGAATCCCCTGTATTCTCTGATCTTCATTGCATGTGTGTTTTAAGCAGTTTTAAGCTTCTTACGGTTAGCCATTCACAAGTGGTTAGCTTGTGTGAGGTAGCTTGACTGTATTCAGCACACATCAGTACCTCAGACTTAACCAACGAATTGACGGTACTAAACTTTTTGTAACTCGAAAAGACTTGTCCTGGACGGGTAATAATTTCAAGCTAGTTCGCTAGTAATGTAAACGTGTCTCGCAAAGGACTTGTCCAAGTAGAAAGTACCATTCGAGAAACTCCTGATAGACATGAACTCTGACGGGTATGACAACCTTTCGAGGTTTGTCTACACCTTCAAGGTAGTTATTAGAGCTAGTTGTCACCTAAAAGCTGACAATGTAACTCTTTAACTATGCAACGTAACCGTGTCTCGCGGGGGATTGTCCATCTTCAGTGGATCAATTCTAAAAGTGCGCGCTCTTTCCTCACTGTGCATTTAAACCATTAATACTCTTAAGCACAGGTGGAGGGGGAGTATTTATGCAAAACCTTATCTCTCACAGTGGTTCAAACATGTTTTTCATCTACAAACCCTTTGAGAGATATTTTCACATACAGTGGTTTTAATGGCAAACATAGGTTAGTCATGGAGTTATAAGGTGACTAAGGTTAGGAATAACCGTCCTATGATCCGCCAGAGCCGGAGGGATCTACCCAAGGACACTACCATTAGTTAGTGTTAGAAGTCCTTAGGAATGATTGTAAAAAAGGAGAAAATGAGAATCGGAGAAAGAAGGAGTTGAAGAATCAAAAAGAAATGTAAAGTAAAGGGTGAAAATAAACAGCCCTCCATATTATTCAACTTAGGGCAGACACCGGGTTCAATTCATATGCTACTGATTGTCACTTAGTGACACCGGTATTGTAGATTAAAAGTCGTCATGGACCCAGTGACGCACGCACTAAACCTTCTTAGCCACTCAAGTTTCTCTCAAAAGAAGATTGTTTCATTCTCACAGGGAACCCTACGTAAACTATTGGCTTTCTCTTAGAGATCGCTGGTATTGAAGAAGGAGACCCTCTCCCTAGTCTCCGCCCAGGAAAACCAAAACGCACTATTGAGTCTAGAGCCACGAGATTCATCAAAAGATCTCTTAGGAACACTTGACATTTAATCACTTGATGATCAACAAATAAGATTATCAGTGGTTCATATCGAGTCCTTCACAGATCTTAGCAATCTGTCCAGAACATTTATGAGAGGTTCACATCTGTGATCCTCAGTGATTGAATGGAAACTCCTGCCAGGGTCAACATCAAACAGCCCTGACAGCAGGTCACTTCGGTAACTCCCCGTGGATTACGCGGAGTGTGTCTCAAATGGTCTACAGTCGTGAGGTGATGCTTCGGTGTACCTCAGCGACTCATCTGAACTGTAGATGTACTTCGGTACATCGCGTTATCTCACTTGTGGGACTCCAGTTCAGGAACGGCCTTTGTAAGAATTAGAGTTGTGTTTTCACACTATGCTGTTAACACTCTCGAAGTTCAAACTTGTAAGTGCCGGAAACCGCTTATTACTAATCGTTTGACATGTTTTCTTCTTATGGAAGCTCCGGAGCGGAATGATCGTGCTGATTCTTCTCATGCTCACGCCAACATCATCACTAATGGAAGTTCTATCCAAAAGCAACACAACCGCCAGAATGATTCTTCGTCAAGCCAAAGAATCTACAAAGTTAAAGACTTAAAGAACTTCATTAGTATTGAATTCCAAAGTCAAAGAGCGTGTGAGCATGTTGAAGAATGACGTGGAGACACTGGAGCAGCGAAGCAGACCTGAGGCAGACTGATGCATACAACAACATACTATCACTTTCACCACAAAGAACAATGATCAAAGAACAAAGTTAAAGATGACGTCGAAGCATAACTGTTCAAAGATAACTATCTATCTACACTGGGGAGATTGTTCGAATCAAGGAAATTCCTCTCTCAAGAAAGAAGAATGTCAGAAGACGTCAGAGCTACTATTACATCAACGCCTTCACCGTTTACATTCATATATACTTGAGGGGGAGATTGTTGGAATCACTCCTAAACAATATTTCAAGTATTTATATTTCATATGTAATAGGTAGCTTTATTATGGCCTTTATGTTTGTTTAAGGTCTAGCTTATGTAGAAGGCCCATAAGCTTAGGTCCAAGCCCATATAAGAAAGGATGGGAACTAGGAGTGTTGCCCTAGCTTCCCTCCTATAAATACTCTTGTAAACCCTCATTTGAGGGTCGGTTGTTCAAGTTATTTCCTTTCACATATGCCTTACGCATAACCGCCTCTTATTATCGTGTATGTGTGTTTGGTTCTTGTACAATCCCCTCATCTCCTTTCTATATTACTTGTGTTTGTAAAACTAGTGACCTAACACACATAAAGACCGATATGCATTCCAAATGTTTTGCATTACATGAAAGGATGTTTGGCATTAAGTTTTAGGGTGAGTCAAAACGGGTCAGGTTAACCCACCTGTAGTTATTGGTCTGTTTTATGATATTATAGGTAATTTATAAATTCTACGTGATTACAGTAACTACTATTGAACTAATGATCTGACGATTTGAATACACCGGTTTATGTAGTTGTAAAGACGATGCTTAAGACAATAAGCCATACCAAGATCACCGATTTTGACCCGTTTATGTAGTTGTAAAGACAATTTTGACCCGTTTCCCAATCAAGGCAATAACCCAACATGACCCATACCAAGATCACCGATTTTGACCCGTTTCCCAACCAAGCCAATAAGCCATATGTTTAATGTCTTATTTTTTCTGAAATACGCAATACAAAAAACACTAAACTCAATTCACTATCCGATTAACTTAAATTAATCACTAAATAAATTAATATATATTAGAACATAACAGAAAAATATGTCAGATCTGGATATATGACCTCTATTTATAGAACCCATCATCTGGACAATACAATCAAATATGGGGGTTATATGTGCTTCGAAAGCTTTGTTGTGCAAAATGCTTTTGTATATAACGTATGTGGCAACTAGTTTCCCTTGAGAAAATCAAGATCTTCTGTAGCAGCTTTCATAAGAGTATCAACCAATTCCTATACTAGAGATATAAAGATACATATCAAACAGTATGTTTCGACGTGTTTTCATGTATATAAGTCTATCTTTAATAAAAGCAATAAAAATATATCTATATCAGGATGATAAGGTAAAATATGAAGTCTACATATATGAAAAAAAGAAGACAGTGATAAGAAACATACGTGTTCCCTTCCTAGTTGTTCACTTGTTCATAATCAAGTAATCTCGAGGTACCTGTATGAGATCAGGCATAAGACCACACTGAGATAAAATATATTAAGACATTAGTACTTAAAAATGCTAAAATTAAACCCTTCATACAAACAACAAGTATTAAAAAAGTTAAAATCATAAGTTAATAGCAATGAGCATGGAGCTACTTCTTACATCATGCTTACTATCGAAAAACAAAGAGAAATTTTCTTCCATGCATCTCATATTTTGTTGCTGTTGCGAAACTGAACTCCAAACTCTTTGTGTAGGTCTTCTAATTGTGATCTAGCTGAACACCAAATGACAAAATTAGGCCACTTTGAAGTTTTGATTTAACTCGATTCAAGTCGGTTAAAAAATGAAAAATAATTTACATAAAAGAGGTCCTGGTAAAAGACCGAAAATCACACTACGTACTGATTTAGGGGATCAAACCTATGACAATTCAAATCCAAATATAACAAAAATGACAGGTCATGAACTACCCCACATTGTACTTGTAGTAATATTACAAACCAATATACTTGCTCTTTTCCACCACGTTATGTTCATGTAGTCTAACATATATTAGCAGGAATATGAATTGTGGATACATACATTTGATAATCCACCTGAAAATAATGCAAAAGAATAACCAGCTCGTTGATTGATTTTCTCGAAATTTAAGGTATATTGCTACTTGAAATATGTCACTAAAAGAAAACATACTTGAATTGAGAAAATTAAATCATCATATTAAAAAGAATAAACTTTAAAATAATGAAGTATGAACATATACTTACAGTTTTTTTGATTTGGTCCAGCTCTCCTCCTCGCCTACAATTTTTTTTTTTGAGTTGTTGCATTACTTTATCAGTAAGATACATTTAAGCAATATCTCCATCATCATCAAGCAAGTGCGCTCTAATTTGTCCCTAACCTAAAATAAGATGAACTAGTTATTAATAATAGTGTGGTTTGATATAGTTTGCAAGACCAAAGTTAAAACCTAACGATTTGATTACAGTAACTACTATTGAACTGATGATCTGCCGATTTGAATATACCAATTCCAAAAAAGAATTTAGAAGTGTTTCACCTCTTAACTTAAGTTAGGGAACTCGTATTCCCTCTTTAACATGGTAGATCAATTTCTATTTAGGTTGTGTGAAAAGAAACAACCCATTGCCCTAACTCTTTGATTCTTACCCGGCCAAGGCTCTACCAAGTACTACACACCTTAAGTCAAGGAATATGTATTCCCTTCCGATGAGCTGCTCAAGCTCCATCAATAAGATAAGGGGCTTACCACTAATACTAATGTACAATTATTTTAGAGTTTTTTGCTCCTTTACAGTTTCACCAACCTAGATTGCAGTCAGCAATCGCAAGACTCACAACTAAACACCAGTTAGCCAACAATCGCCTGAATAGTCACTCCAAAACCTGTTGTTTACTATCATTGTTCTCAGAAACTGCATCTTCTCCATGTCGGCCCTAAAAAGTACGGAAACTGATAAGTTTTTGAGAACGATTATTCCATAATACCACTACTCTTATAATCAAAATGCCATATAACACATTACCTACTATTATAACATATGGAAGTAGACATAGGTTTAGTGTCAAAACAGGTTGGTTAGCGGGGTTGTATAATGGGTAAAAACATGCAACTTTAACGGTGTCGTTCATATTTTCTGCCAATGCCAAAGTATTACTACGTATCTCGAAGAAGACTATGATATTCTGCCAAGTTGTGTAACTCAACCACACCAGAGAGTTCCAAGTAAGGCCTACATATAACATTAACAAAAGAAATTACAATAATGTGTTCATTAAAAAGTAAATAGTTAGGAGAGTGGATTGCCATTGCTTATGTCGTTCAATGTAGCCTCAGTCCCATCCCTCGTATTCCAATAAGTGTGACGCATTCACCTAAATATTCCAACAAAACATAAAGTTAAATTTCGCAAACACCAAAAAAGCATATCCGACAAAAGGTATACATCTATGAATAAATCATCAGCCTCAGTATCAGATTTAATGGTTTCACTCTTTTTGTGTACCAATATAGATATTTAATAGAAAAACTAAACTTACAGATTAATCACCTTTCAATTGATAAAATAACCATCTAACAAATATAATAATTTATCTTGTACATAACATCGACCCTGTACCAGGTCATCAATTCAACACAATTACACCAAATTAAATTAATTGAAGCTTTTGTAAGGCCATGAAGATCAACCGAAGTTAAATTAACCACTGTGGAGATAAAATTAGTACCGTTTTAGGAGAAATAACATCCATTGTGATCCGACATCTAAAATCCATGGTATTCCTTACAACTGCAACTGACTTTTAGCCTTCAGAATATATCGTGTTATTTACCTAATTTCGGTGCATCAAATGGAACACATAAATAGTTGAATGAATATTAAAGTTACCGGGACCATTGTCTCTGAATGCTCCAAAAACCTGAGGTTTGCAATTAATGGTTCTTCCTATGTTTGTGGAAGCAATATGTAATTCCAGTTGATATTGTACCTGCCATATTATCATTTAAAAATATTGAAAGTTGATCTAAAAAAAGGCTATGACTGACCAACCTATAAGATCATTTCAATGACGACCATTCCAATGACGACCTATAGGTGGCATTGCAAGTGCCAAGTGGCATTGAGGTGGCATTTCCAACTCATTGTACATGCTTTCAAGCTTCAAGTACAACTCGTACTTAGCCTCATATATAAGTAAAGATATATATATATATATATATATATATATATATATATATATATATATATATATATATATATATATATATATATATATATATATGTAAATATATATATATGTATGTATATGTATATATATATATATATAGGGGAAAGCTTAGCTACACCAAGGTGTGTATATATATATATATATATATATATATATATAGTGAGGATCAGGCGCGGATTTTTTTAATTCGTGCGGATGTGCGGATAGATCTGGACCGCCCATTCCAGATCTAATCTTGACTTTTTGTAAAAAAGTCAAGATCTGCGCTATCTTCACGGTACCAATTGACCATGTAAACGATTTTTTTTTAAATTTTTTCCTTTTAAGGGATCCTTACTATTGTTATCTTCTTTCATTTTTTTATTTTTCCAGATTTTTCTGAGCACTTTTTAGTTTTTTGATTATGAGCCCTACTGTGATATTAACGATATTATGAGTTCTACGGTGATATTAAGAAGCTATGATATTATAAAATGGTGATATTATAAAACCAAATGTGATATTAAGCTTTTTTACATGTAAAATTGAAACGTGATATTAAGAAACATATGATAGTTACTATGATATTAACAAATTTATTAAAAAAGTTTATGATGGTTACGGTGATATTAACAATTATATTAAAAAAAGAAAAAAAGTTCCTGTGATAGTAAAAAGAAACCGTGCTATTAACATTTTTTTATTAAAAAAGTAACGGTGATATTAATAATATTAGTAAAAAAACAAAAAAAGTAGTGTGATATAAAAAAAAAGTTAATGTGATATTAACAATTTGTATTAAAATAAAAAAGGTTTATGTGATATTGACTTTTGTAAAAAAGTCAAAATCAACCTTAATATCACAATACCTTTGATCATGAAAACGATTTTTTTTTTTGAAATTTTTTTCAGCGATTCTTAATAATTTATCATCCTTTTTATTTTTTTTATTTTTTCAGATTTTCTTGAATTGTTTTATAAAAAAAAGCTACTGTGATATTATCCGCATCATCCCTACTTAAAATGTAATCCGCACACGATCCTTTCCCTATGTGTGTATATATATATATATATATATATATATATATATATATACATATATGTATAGGGAAGGGATCCGGTGTGGATTTGATTTTAAGTAAGGATTGTGTGGTAATATCACAGTAGCTTTTTTTTTAAATCAAAAAATCTGAAAAAATTAAAAAAAGAAAGAGGACAAAAAATAATTAAGAATCGCTGAGAAAAAAAAAAGAAAAAAAAAGAATCATTTTCATGGTTAAAATGTATTATGATACTATGTTTATTTTTTAATATCACTGTAACTATCATACATTTTTTATTTTTTTTAAAATTTTTTTAATATCACCGTAAATTTTCTTTAATATCGCAATAAGAAGAACAAGGAAATTAAGTTTTTTACTAATATCAAAGTAACTTTTTCAATAAAATTGTTAATATTGCAGCTCCTTTTTACTTGTAAAACAATTTTTTTTTTTAATATCATAGTAACTATCATGTGTTTTTAATATCACGGTTCGTTTTTACATGTAAATTACTTAATATCACGTAGGTCTCATAATATCGTTAATATCATTGTAGGGCTCATAATCAAAAAACAAAAAATTACTCGGAAAAATATGAAAAAATAAAAAAATGAAAGAAGATAGCAATACTAAGGATCAATCAAAAGGAAAAAAAATTTAAAAATCATTCACATGATCAATTGGTACCGTGAAGGTTAGCGCAGATCTCGACTTTTTTACAAAAAGTCAAAATCAGATCTGGAATGGGTGGTCCCGATCTATCCGTAGGTCCGTACTAAAATTAAAAATCTGCACATGATCCTCACTATATATATATATATATATATATATATATATATATATATATATATATATATATATATATATATATATATATATATATATATATATATATATATATATATATTATTGAGGATCAGGTGCGGATTTTTAATTTTCATGCAGACGTACGGACAGATATGGACCGTCCACCCAGATCTAATCACATACGCACACTAATATCACCGTATCAATTGCCCATGAAAACGGTTTTTTTGATTTTTTTTCATTTTCATCGATCCTTACTATTGTTATCTTCTTTCATTTTTTATTTTTTCAGATTTCCTTGAGCATTTTTTTACTATGAGACATACCGTGATATTAACGATATTATGAAACTATGACAACCCGCAATTTTCCCGACGCGCCGTATATGGAGAAACGACGAGGAGTTCGACCCTTTTCCCTCACTTCGAGCTACGAGGCATATTTATATAACATTTTTTATCGGAATTATTATTTTTAGAGCAATGGAGTAATTTCCGGATTCACACGACGACTTTTGAAGACCGAAAGGAGCTCGAGAAAGGTTATTCTTGAAAGGTTTATAAAGTTTACAACTTAGATCCCTTTGATATTTTCCATCTGCCCCTCCCCCAACTTTGGCCTATTTACCCTTTTGGTCCCTCCCAGGGTATAAATACCCATTCTTTCTCTCTTGTGGAAAACTAGAAGGGGGGGTTGAATAGTTTTGCCAATTAAAACTCGTTTTAAACTATTTCGATCGACTTATGTCAATCTATTTAGATGTGTGTTGGATGTTGATAAACAAACATATAGAAGTATAAGTATGTAATGAAATGATAAGAGTAAGAATCACAAAACCACAACGCGAGTATTTATAGTGGTTCGGCTACAAGGACACCTTCCTTGCCCTACTCCACTCCCCGAGTCACCTACTCAAGAGTTCGTAATCACTACACGACACCGACTCCTTATGGTGGAGAAACCTTCACAACGTTGACTACTCTTTTTCCGGTACTAGGCTAACCACCTGGTTCTTTCACACCAAGGTGAACCACACCTACCACAACGTCGCCTACCCTTTATCCGGTACTAGGCTAGATACCGAGTTCCATTACAATGGAGGAACTACTACCCAACACTACACCAACGACTAATCCCAAAGGACACCAACTCCTTATTACAACATCATCAAGGATATCAATATCCTTGGATCTAATGCTAATCTATCTTGTACATCGAAGCACACCATATCGAATGTACATCTAAGGCACCTTTCACTAATGCCTTTAACTAGATCTTCAAGACACCCTTCACTAATGTCTTGTGACTTGACTTCTAGGCATCCTTCACTAATGCCTATAATACGGACGATAGACACCTTTCACTAAAGTCTTCGTCTTGACACTTGAGACATCTTTCACTAATGTTGTCACACCCCCAAATTACCTGTTTTGCAGCGGAATGGAATTCCTGGGGATTGACTGTCATAGCATCACAATCACAGTTATATTGAACGACCTAAAGTGTCGTTTGGAAAATACATCGCTTGATTTAATAAAAACAATCAGAGTTTACAAAGTATAGGTCCCATAAGAAAATCAACTTGTGCGGAAATAAGTTTGTTACAATTCAAACGATGTTTTAAAGTACGTAAAACTCAAGTGAGACGAGTCGTCATCACGACTCCATGATGTCCAAATGCATGCCATGAAGTGAATGCCTTAGATACCTGAGATAAAACATGCTAAAAAGTGTCAACACAAAGGTTGAGTGAGTTCATAGGGTTTGTTTTGAAATGTAAAGCCTTTCAAAATCGTTTATGCAGCAAAGGCATCGTAAATCCACTCAGTTCCAAGTTCCGCCCATACAAAACTTGCAACCTGTGTATTCACAACCCATTGCCAAAATGTATATAGTTTATGTTCAAGCGCATGATGTCAAATGAATTCACAAAATAGTGCATAACTTAATGTATCCACAGTTACTTAGTATAACACATAATTCGTACGGTTTCAAATTGTTCCATGGCCATTAGTTCAGGATTGTACCAAGACCATTAGTTCAATGATTCTACCAAGACCATTAGTTCACTGATTATACCAAGACCATCAGTCCAATGATTATACCAAGACCATCAGTCCAAGGATTATACCAAGACCATCAGTCCAAGGATTATGATATGGAATTTCTAAGTATGGCAATACTATTACTTCGCATGACTAAACATTTAGTTCGGATAAACATATAATTTGCAAATAGTCATGAATGTAATAAAAATTATTGAGCATGCATCTCCCCCAAAGAGTTTCATAAATAATTAAAACGAGAAAAAGTGGGGCTATGACTCACTTGGACAATAATGCGATGGCAAAAGTGGATACACTGAAATGTAGCGTGAATCTCGAAAATGACCTATTATGAATGATATGATACGTAATGAGTTATGATGTAACGTTATGCATGCATTTCGTATGTTATTTATACCATTTGCGAGTTTTTGAAAATAATATTACTTATCGTCGAAAAAAAAATACCCTTTTGACGTCTTGACCCTTCAAAAATCACTTTACAAGTATTTACGTCAAAATGTCATCCTACAATGGTTTCGTAATGATTTATGGTGAAATTTTCACTTTTCGTCGCAAAATAATGTCGTCGGAAATTTCATGAAAGTGACAAAAATGGCTTCGAAAAACTAGTCGTAAAATGGTGTACGTCGGACGTTAGGAAACGAACTCGGCGGTTTTGGAAAGCTTGCATCAAAATCTAGAAGTTTCAGTTCAGGAGTTTTCGTCATAGAGGTCTCGAACATAAAGATAATAAGGGTTAAAGATGGTGATTTTGTCCAAAATGTTGTTTAAAAATGAGTTTCGGCCAATTTTAAGCATCCGTAAATAATTTATTACAACTCCGCCATACAAACGGTTTGTCGTTTTGAAAAATATGCTTGGTGATCTCGATTTTATTAGAAGACATCTCGTTACAAAAAGTTCCACATCCACGTTAAAAACAGCTCTCAACATGGTCGTTTTAGTTACCGTAACACTTGTCTCGTAAAAATAATATAGTTTTTCTGAAATTAATAGTTACGGCAATTTTATGAAAACGTGTATATCTTAGTCGTTTCAAATCCGTTTTCTACGTATTATACGTCCTTAGCTTCGTATCAAAGTATACTAATATATTTTTGATAAGTCGAAATAATTTGTAAAGCTTAAGGCTCGTTTTTGACTCGAATAAAACAAAAACATGTTGCTGAAATTTTCAGAAAATATATATTTCGTCGTCAACTTGAAAAATTCATAACTTCTTCGTTATAACTCCGTTTTAATCCGTTCAAGCGGCCACGGATTCGTTTTAAAGTATATTTTCTAAATATCAAGGCCAAAATTTCGTGCCTACTGTCGGATTTTCCAGAAAAACAAAATAAGGACAGAACACTTTTTATACTTATCGAAAATAGTTTTTCTCGTACTAAACCTATTCCAATCCCTTCAAATCAACTCCAAAGCTAATCTAATCCTACCATACACCTTCTTAGGGTGTCATGGGTTCCTAAACATCATCAAGACCCACATATACCAAGGGGATAATTATAGGATGACCTTTATATATATATAACTCTAAAATCAATGGAAAAATAGTATAAATAAACACAAGTCTTGCATGTTTGCTCAATATATGAAGAAATAACTATGAAATGAAGATGAAAGATGTAAAATGATAGAAACATGCTTACAAGCTATTATGATGAGGTGCAAAGAACCAAGGTTTAACCTAAACACCCTAGGTTTTTATTTCAAAACCTTAATAAGAGTGTAATTCTAGATTGTTATACTTGAGCTTGAGAAAAATTTGATGATCCCTTGTAACACCTCTTGTATGGCCGGTTTTGGAATGAAGAACAAGAGAGAAGAAAAAACTTTACTAATACTTGAATAATTGAGTTCAATGAATGAATGAAAGAGTTTGGAGTAAAGATTTAGTTTTGTAGAAAAATTTTTACCCACTTTGACTACCTCCCCCCCCCCCATGGCCGGATATGGGGGGATTGTGTCTTTCCATTATATTTTTTTTTCTTTCTTTTATGAATATACTTGTGTACTTGTAAGAAAGTGTAAGTAAATGTGTAAATAATAATAACTTGTAAGGTTTTGGTAGCTTTTAGGTACAAGTAAATTTTTAATAGATCAAAATAGAGTATAATGATATTATAAAAATTGTAAAAATACATTCCTTGTGAAATTTGAGTGATATAATAATTATAGTGTAGTTTTTAATAAAAATGTCGTAATAATATAAATTTAACGATTTATATACCAAATAAATTTAAAACACTAAGTAAACTCAAAATATAGTTTTTACAAACTAAATGTAAGTATAAAAATATACCGGGATCATTTTTGAAAGTAGCGAATTAAATTTTTAAAATAATAACTCACGCGATAACGTTTATTTAATATAAAATTTACGCGTTTAATGTGAAGTGCAAAGTCATGAATGAAATAATATGATGCAAATGATGTTAACGAAATGTAGACTAAAATTAGTCTATGTGAAATGTCCGTGATGATATGATCATGAATTCGCCGCTAAACCTTTAAGGTTACGCGAATTTGGAACACGCAAACCTAGTTTACGATAAATGTTGAAATTGTAAAGCATGAATTGTTTCGAGAAATGACCTGAAAGTACGAGTTGTCACAAATGTCTTCAACACTACACTTCTTAGAAGAAAGAAGAATCATCAACAAGAGGACTTCAGTAGTCTTGATGATGAGGAAGCATGGCAACTCATGGAATTGAGCTTACTTAACTTCAAAGGTGGTGATCTCTCCTTTAAGAAGAACCTAGAGAATCATACAAAAACAAAACTACAAACATAGATCACTTGGATCTGGGGTTAGAGAGTTTTAAACTCAAAGAGAAAGTATGTGAGAAAGGGGTGAGAAACAATGAAGAAATGGCTCACTATTTATAGGGGGAAAATGCCTATTGTTCCCCGGATCCCACGGATCCCTCCCACAAGGGATCCATCTAGCGTAAAGCTAGGGATCCGTGGGACGCTCCTCTTTACCCATGGGTACTTTGGTTATGGGTCATGGGTCATGGGTTATGGGTTGATCCATGGGTCTTTTACTAGATACAATGTATCTTATGAGTGCAATGCACATAGTCACATGGGTATGGGTCAACACCATGGGTTATGGATATTATCCATATATGACATAAGCATGATGTCATGCAATGGGTTATGGGTCAAGCTCCATGGATATGGGTCATGGACTTTGGGTTGTACCAAACTACATTCAATGTATTTGGTCAATGGGTTATGATACTTAAGTTTCTACCCATTTATATTACCCAATATACTACATACTAGTTATGTGTATATTTTACCCAAATATGTAAACACTAGTTGTTTGTACATATGTAATATTAAATCATAAAATCACTTATACTTGTTTTATTATTTTATGTGAAATCGTAAGTGTGTTAGAAACTATTAGTTCAAATCATTTACATATTTTATTTGTTTTTTTAAAATGATTTTATGTTTGTTATCGACAAAACATTAGAAGATCGTAAAATATAAATAAACGTTTTTACGGCTTATTTGTATAAACAATCTCCCCCTTTTTGTTGATGACAAAACATAAAATTATTTTAAGGAAAAGCTAAAATTCGTAAAAGTTTGAATTTCTAGTTTTTACTTTCTTCTCCCCCTTTTTGTCGAAACAAAAAGAGCTTCGAAAGGAAACTAACACATTGTTTTAGGAAAAACATGTGAAAAATAGAAAAGAAAGAAATAGTAGAGAGCAAGTAAAGGGAAAGGATCTGGTCTTCACTCCCCCTTGACGAGTCCATCCCTATGTAAGGGCGTCAAGAAAATAATACTAAGTTAGTTCATTTGCAACTAAGTGTGCAAAAGATTTCGTCTATGTGACGAATGTGCTCCCCCTTGATGATTGCAATTTTGCAAAGGGATGTCATGAAATGTAATCCTAATATTGCAAGTAATTTTGCAATGTATTGCTTTGACACAAAGCTCCCCTAGCTTTAGGGTGTCAAAGTGTTCATGTGTAAATTGAATAACTACAAAACAAAGGTTAGAAAACAAGTATAATGCATAATTTCCTGCAAATATGATCCAAGTTAGTAGAAAAATAGTTTTCTGTATCACGGATCCCACGGTTCCCTCCTTGTAGGGATCCGTCTAGGCAAATTAAAGGGATCCGTCTGGCTGATGACCGATTACAGCAATGGTGATATAACAAATAATGTTAACATCAAAGTGAGATATGTATTATACAATATAATCATATACTCAGAAATATAGTAAGTAGCATGTATTTTCATATAATAAAACTAGAGATATGATATACATGACTCTAAAAACTAAGAAAATGATCGATATATGACAAGGAATTACTAGACTTATCTAAGTAACGCTTGATACTAGGACACCAATAAAATCCTCTAGCTCAAGTTTGTTTAGGTTTAATCTCGTCAAAATGTTCGAGGTGGTGATAGAACATGAAACGATGATCTTCTTGTACTTCATGTATCAAACTTTCAACATGTTGACAATGATAACAATCTTTGTCATGACTAGGTAGTGGTGGTGGAAGAAATGAAATTTCTTGATGCGAGGGATCAAGTGAAGCGGGTTGGGGAGCCTCAAACGACGGAGGAATTGGTGGATGCACATTTGAAGATGGCTCGACCAAGAATGATGGTGGTGGTAGAGAAGTGTCAACTTCCATATGGTCGGGTGATTGACCTTGATAATTTCTCATAATCCAAATGGGATTATATGATGGTGACGGCGAAAAGGAAATCGGAGCTAGTGTTGACTCAACACCTTGATTTTGTACCATTATTCCTCCTAATGAGGAAAATGTTGCCAGTGGAGGAGGATGAGACGGCCTAGGAAGCAAATCCTCTAAATTGTAGAGGTGTGGTGATGATAGTGGAGTTGTAAATGAGATAGCTCTAGGAACCAATGGTCATGGTTTAGTGGAGATGGGATTGTTTGGCCATGGAGGTATGGTGGTGTTTGGCATAGGTAGTTTTGTAGGTACTATCCTTTTAGGAATTGGTTTTATTGGTTGAGTTGGTGGAGGAACAATCCTTGCATTTGTGGACTTGACCGGAGATGATTCAGTTGAAGAGATTTCGTGTACAACACGAGCAATTTTCTTGGGTGGTTCTTTGGTGGATAAGTTGCTACTTGGAGTTTTCCTCATGATGAGATGATTTCAAGTGATTTGAAAAGGTTTCTAAGTGCTAAAAATGAGGATGAAGATGATGACTTTAGAAGTCCTAACAATGTGGTTTATAAAGCAAAGGATTTGGCAAGTGCATTCAAGACATAAGCCACTAAAATTCATTGGAATGTGATGATTAAGATGCACAAGAGTCAACTTCAGAGTTTGTACTGATCTAGGAACTCATTTAAGATGAGATTGAGTGTTTAAGTTAGAAAGATGAGCTTGAAATGATTGTTTTAGCTAGAGTTGACATAATCTGTCACCCGGATCCCACAGTTCCCTCCTTTGAGGGATCCGTCTAGGCTAATCATAGGGATCCATCTATCAGCAGCTAAGAAAAGATAGTAATGATGTTTGTAAGGTCTAATGCCTATTTGAGTGTTTCAGTTTATCTAAGTGTCTTAAATGAAGGGGTGCTTAAGTACTTGAGGGTAATGAGTGATGTAGCTAATGATTGCCTTTTATGGAAGAAATTGGAACTTTCATGAGTACCAATGAATGAACAAAGATGACACTAAAGATAGAGTGTCAAGTGGAGCTAAAATATCCTAGAGATCTGATAGTGACTTAGGATAATGTTTTGGAGAATATCCTAAAGACTTAAGATGGAAAAACTAGAATTTGATCAATTTTGACCAATTTTGAGATAAGGATGATTATGATCAATTTTGCCATAATCGAAAGATTTCTAAAGTTAGATATGAGGGATCATGTGAGAAATGATGTGTGAGCTTGAGAGCGGAAGAGTAATGGGTTTAAGTGATACGATAGATCTACAAGCGTCTTGATTGTGATCTAGGTGAGTTATGTGTGAGTAGGAAGGATCTACTTAACTTGACAAGGACTTAATTTTCCTTAAGACACTATGCCTAGCTTAGTGTGAGGTGTTCTAAGGACTTGTTTTAAATACAATGTTTGCAATTGCATTTTCTATTTTCCGGATCCCATGGTTCCCTAAGAGTAGGGATCTGTCTAGCACAACCTTTGGGATCCGTCTATCTACTAAGCAGAACCTTTACTAAAGGTATGCAATGATTTTGACAATGCATTATATTTCAAGGTTAGTTAAATAGGTTCTAACACTAAGATATCAAATGTAAAATGTTTTATTTCATGAAGAAAATTGGATTACATTCATAAAGCATGAGTACAAAAGGATTGATCCTATTTGAAAGACTACTAAGTTCCTTGATTGTTTTTGCTAGAAGGATCATCAAATGGTTGATGAGTGTTGGTAGAATCAAGAATGAAGAAAGTCTTCATGAGAGATGTGTTTAGCGGTTCCATCATCTTGTTCACAAGTACGTACAATGGACTTTGAAATTGAGGATGAAAATGCATGACATTATGATAGAGGCGCGTCAAGAACATTCCATAAGGGATGAGTTTATGCTTGGAGCCTTGAAGATTTACAATTCGCCTTGCGAAGAAGTAGGCGAGATTGTATGGTTGTTGTGTTAGCAAACAATACATTATGTGAGCACAACAAGCGGGAAGGATTTCTCGATTTCCCCTAAGACTCCAAAAATTTTCACGTAGAATGAGTGCAAGAGGTTTGTACTCTTCTCGAATGTCCCGTGTAAAGTTAATGTTTGGATCGGAGTAATATGGTCGAGGTTTGCATATTATGCGATTCAAATCCTTCGGGGAGGGTATGTGTGAACAATATGGACTATTTTCTTCACGAAAGTTGAAGAGAGAATCAAGAGACCAATCTTCGGTGAAGACACATTGTCCATGATTTGGAATCTAGAGGATGTGAGCAAATTGCCAAAGAGTTAAAACAAACTTTTGGTTTTTGATCCAAAACCAAAGAGATAGAGAGCGGTCCTCGTTACGAACAAGTTCAAATTAATGAAAGAATTCCGTTATAAACCTTGGACATATCTTCTCGTTGATTTCAAGAAGACATTCTAGTCCTATGGCTCGGAAGGAGGTATTGATACCTTCTTCGAATTGTAGAGAGGTGTTTACAATACGTCCCTCGTGGAAGTGACGGGTTTTGAGATTATTGAACCCACGGACATGATTGCCAGGTGTGTTGGGCTCAAGGGAGATGTTCGAAGTGTAGACGTTATTGAGTGAAAAATCAAACTCATATTCATGCGACATAGTTGAACCTATAGAAAAGATGCGTTAATAGAAAGTGATGTTTTGTGGTCAACCAATGATTATCTAACGTTTTTACTAGATTTTTATTAACAATGGTTTTTAACAACAATGACACTTCACTCACTTAAGGTTTTGACATTCTAGTGGAATATTACCTTTAGAAAGAAAGTGATTTTTATTTTGCATGAAAAACTGTTGTCCAGGAGTACGGTTCCCTTTCATAAGGGATCCGGCTAGTCTAACTTTCGGGATCCGTGGATCTGTAGTAACAGAAGCAGATTTCTTGATAAAAACATAGGTTTTTAGATCTTATAGTTTTATACCAAGATATGTGTTTTAATCTACATTTTCTTTTAGCATGCATACATGGCTTTCTAATGTATCACGAGAGAAAAAAAATTATAAACACATTATGATAATAATAACCTAGATAACTAGACTATTAGTAATATTTCATCTCCGTATGTGAACTTCATCATAGGGAACACAAGTGCGATGAGTGTTAAGGCGATGAGCACGAGGGCGATGTAAACCATGTTGATAATGAACCTTCTTGGTTTTGATTTGAGATGAGACGAGATGAGAGGAAGATGAAGTTTTGAATGAGAGGTAATTTTTTGAAAATGGAAGATTTGAAAAAGTGGGGATTTGATAAAGTGGGCTATGGATGGTTTATTTATGGGGAAGGAGGAATTTTTGAAATTTGTGTTTTGTTTTATTATTAAAAAGATATGATTTTTGGATTAAATGGAATAAAACACAAGTTTTGTATACAACGACTTTATACGAAAAAATTACACGTATGTGAGAAAAGGCTTCCTAATGAAGCTTCATGTAATACATGTATATGCACAAAAAATAATCATGTAAATACCTATGTAGGCATACTTAATTATCAAGCAAATGTCATTTTAGAGATAAGTAGTGTTGGAATCACTCCTAAACAGTATTTCAAGTATTTATATTTCATATGTAATAAGTAGCTTTATTATGGCCTTTATGTTTGTTTAAGGTCAAGCTTATGTAGAAGGCCCATAAGCTTAGGCCCAAGCCCACATAAGAAAGGATGGGATCTAGGAGTGTTGCCCTAGCTTCCCTCCTATAAATAATCTTGTAAACCCTCATTTGAGGGTTGGTTGTTCAAGTTATTCTCTTCACACATTCACCTACGCCTAACCGTGCTACTCTCATTGTGTATGTGTGCTTGTTTACTTGTTCAATCGCCTTATCTCTTACTCTATAACTTGTGTTTGTAAAACTAGTGACCTAACAGTGGTATCAATCGCCAAATAGTTGGGTGTACACTTTGTTTTTGAAGTTTTTGGTTTTGGGTCTTACGCGTAAAGATAACGAAATCTTTGGTTATCTTAAAAACTCGTTTTTTACACTTTTTAATCCAAGATTCTTGTACTTTCAATGTTTTGAGGTGTTAAAATACTTGTTTTTGGCAAAAAGTTTCAAACTTTACGCGTGGATTTACGTTTTTAAGCTTGTTTTTGTTCGTGGGTGTCGTTCTACGCGTAACCCGTCTAGCAGTTTTGGTACATCAAATTTCACATTTTTGTGTTCTTTTGGTACTATTGAAGCTATTCCATAACAAAAAACTGGTTTAGAAACACATTTGGGCAGAATCAAAGTTACGAGTAATCCTACGCGTATCAAAACCCTAATATTACGCGTAAGATTTTCCTTGGTTTGATCTTCAATTTTCTGGTTTATTCCGTGTTTTCTTACTTGGGTAAGTCTGAAAATACGTCGACTTTGGATATCTTTTGCACTGTGAAGTGTAAAAGATCATTTGGGAAAAAAACCCTAAAATTACGCATAAGCATAAGCTTACGCGTAGAAATCCTACGCATAAGATTCACTTTACGCGTAAACTAAGGTCTACGCATAAGGTAATCCTACGCCTACGTTTCTACGCCTAACTTTTGTCTACGCATAACTTTAGTGTTTTACCTACTTACGCGTAAGCTAAAACCTACGCGTAACTCCTTTGTTACGCGTAACTTTTGGTATTTTTACGCATAAGTGCTACTTGGTTCTTGTCTTTTCTACGCCTAAGGACACTTCATCAACAAAGGTTCATTCGACTACAAAGATCCATTTTTACCACACAAGTTTATCATCATGTCTCAACCACCATACTCTAACTATTTCCCTCACACTTATAATCATCAACAACAACAACAATTAACTCCACAACATCAACAATGGAATCAGCAACAAGCTATTTATCAACAACAATTTAATCAGCAACATACTCCACAACTTGGTGCAATTCCACAACCACAAATGGTTCAACCATCACCAAGTCTTCAAGTTCTACCCTACACAAACGATTTCAATCAACATCCATCACGAAGCACTATGAAGGAACCCACTTGGTTTGCAAAGATGTGTGAAGCTTTAAGCAGCCAACAATCAATTCATGAAGCTGGATCACTTGATAGACCTCCAATGCTCACTCCAGGAAACTACGATCAATGGGTGATAAGGTTCTTTAGGTTTTGTGATCTAAAGAAGCCACATGGAAAGTTCTTAAAGAAGGTTATCTTGGAAGGTCCATTTGAGATGCCTACTGTCATTGTACCCGGAGATCCAACTGCTGTTCCACCAAGAGATGAACAAACCAACATTGCTACTGTTGCAGATTTAAATCCCACAGAACTTCTACACTATGAAGCTGATGAACTCGCAATGGAATACATCCTCTTAGGATTACCAAACCCAATTCTTCGTAGTGTTGATGCTCAAAAGACTGCACAAAAGAAATGTGGGATCATATTCGTCTTCTTATGGAAGGATCTGTACTCAATCAGGAGGATTTGGAATCCAAAATTTACTTGGCTTATGAACACTTCATGATTGAACCTGGAGAGACACTAGAGTCCTATCATCATCGATTTTCAGACATCATCAATGATTTGGATAAACACAACATCATCATGCCACGAATTGCAGTGAATACTAAGTTCCTGAGTAGTCTTGGTCCAGAATGGGAGAAGTATGTCATTTTTCTCCGTCAAGCGAAGAATATGCATCATTCTACCTAAGGATTGTTGTACGATTACTTGAAGCCTCATGAAAAGGAAGTTGATCGGGAAAGGATTCTCCGTGCTCAAATTGCTAAACAGTCACAACCGGACAATCAACAACTTGCCTTGTATGCTCAACAGAATTATCCCTCTCAACCAGCAACTCAACCAACTGCTTCAAACACACCTTCACAGCAACCTCAACCTCAACAAAATCAATTGGTTCCATACAGCAACAATGCTCAAGCATATGTCAGTGAAGCTACTGAGGAAATCGATCCATTCGAAGCATTGCAACAAGGATTTGTGATGATTGCTAATGCTTTTGGCCGTTACACCAACAAATCCAACAATCGCATTCGTTCCTCATCTAACACACGGACTCAAGCTGTTGTAAACAATGGACGTGTTGAAGTTTAGAATCGTGATTATGGTCGTCAGTTGGGCGGTGGTCAAGGGTTTAATGCTGTGGGTAGGAATAACAATAGAGCTCAAGTGATGGAACAGGGAAATACTCAGAATCGGTTAAATGGTCTTAGATGCTACAACTGCAATGAGAAGGGACACCTGGCTAATGCATGCCCAAAGCCAAGGACTAGGGGCAGTGCTTATTTCAAAGAGGCTTTACTTTTGGCTCTTAAGGATGAAGCTGGTGGATCTCTTACAGACAAAGAACAGAGCTTTATGGCAGATGCAGACTCAGATGATGATATGGAGGACTTGCAGGCTAATGCAGCTGTTATGTTGATGGCTAATATGCATGAGCTGCACATGAGTGATACAGGCCCAGTGTATGACACTGATGGCTTGTCTCAGGTACTCGAACAAACCATCATCATATCTGAACTAATATCTCCGCCAATATCTGAATCCGGCACGGATCAGACTGTTCAAAATGAGTCTTCTACATATCTTTCTGACGATTTTCAAGTTAACCCTGTAGTTACATTTGACGATCAAGATGACCTTATGGTTTCCTTTGATAATCAAATTGACTCCGTGGTCATACTTGAGGATCTAAAGAATGATCATGTTGAGACTCACGTTGAACAAGATGATCTGTTGCCTCATCCGGATTTTGCTCGGTTAATTCAAGACCATAAAATCAAAATGGAGGAATGTTATGCATTAAATCAGTCCTTAAAAAGTAAAAATGCACTGTTAACAAAGGATTTTGAATGCTTACAAATGCAACTCAACTTTTTCAAAACTCAAGAAAACCGTGAAAAAGGTTTTGAAGCCGCTTTTGCAAAATCTCATCAAAATGAAAAATATTTAGAGAGACAGATGCGTGATCAAGCCGCCTCGAAGAATGCTTTGTTGTCTGAATTAGAACAACTGAAACACGAACATAAAAAGCAAATTAACGCTCTCACCTTGGAAAATCAAAAATCTAAGGCTGAGTTGTTAAATTGTCAAAAACAGTTCTCCGCATACAAAAAGCATTCAACGAATCGGGTAGATGACCTTCTTGACGAAATTCTCGGCTTGCAAAACAAACTTAAAGAGTTTAAAACTGTTGTTTACAAACATGGTGAATCCGTAACAGCTATTGAAAAGTTTACCTTAAAACCCAATCCAAAAGGATATGGAAAAAATCTAGCTGATTACAAACCAAAGCTTTCACTAAAAACATTCAAACCAACTCCTGAAGTTTCCAGTGCAGAATACAAAATTGATAATACTGTCATGAGTGTTGTTGAATATCATCGTCAAGAGGAATTAGATGCAGAAGACGAGAGTCGATCAAAATTAAAAAATGTTGTTTACAACAAACCTTTTAGTTATAAAAACGCGGTCACTTTCGTCACACCAACGGATTCTTCTAACACACCAAGGGTTATCATCAAACCACCTGAGTCTTCTAATGTTAATCCCAAAACAGAATTTGCACAAACTTATGGTCCTTTACCTTCCATTAGTGAAGTAAACTCAAAACCTGAAAATCGAAAAATCCTTCGATATTTTGACATTTTCATGGCTGACCTCAAAATTTTACAACATGAGATAGAATATCGCTCTGAAATCAAAGTTGAACATTTTCAATCGCCTCTGGCGCGAGAACAAAGAGACATTTTTCAGAAAAATCTTTTACCTAATGTTAAAAACTTGAAAAGTTGTGCAATTGCCTGGGAAAAGGATTTTCATAAGGAACTTGGGGTAATGAAAAACGTTTTCGAGAAAACAGAAACATCTATTTCTAACACAAAACGCAAAAAGAAACTGTTGAGAAAAGATGTTGATCGACTCTTGGAAGATGTTATCTATGCTGATATCCATAATGTTGTGTTACTTCATGCCTTGCCATTTGCATCTGATTATATCTCTGCTGATATTGTTGAAACTGTTGTTACTGTTGAGAACACCGATAATGTGCTTCAGATCGAGTCTTTAAAAGCTGAAAATAAACGATTACACACGGAAATTTACAATGCAAAACGTCGTCTTCATTGGTGTGAAAAAGATATTCACAACCATCAACTTAGTTTTCAAAAGAAAATCGCTCAATTGAGTGCAAAATCTTCTGATCCTAAAATTGAGCAACTGGATGATCAAAACGTGTCTTTGAAAAGTCAAATCTCAAAATATGAACAAGAACTTTTAAAAGTTAAACAGGAATATGGTGTCATATTTGATTTACTCAAAAAGACTCGAGATGAAGCATCAAACGAACTTGATCACTATCTTGCTCACACTAGAGAAGTTATGAATTTTGCTGGTAATATTCGTTCTGAAAATCAAGATCTGATTCACACCATCTCTAAGTTACGGGAAATGTTAGAAAAGTATGAACAACTTCCGCCTACTGTGATTAAGAGATTAGCACCAGTCACACTTAGTAATCGTGAACCTAGAATTCCCACTGCCAAATCACAAGTTGCTAATGTGTTTCCCTCTACTGAAACAGGAATAGTTGCATCTTTTCCAAACGTCCGCACTTCACAGCCTAGGAGCACTCAATCGAAGAATAGGAAGTTGCGACCTAAGAAAAGATCAATAAAGAATGCTAAAGTAGAAGAACACCCTAGGACTCTGAATAAAAATCATGTTGCTTCCACTATAGATGTTGCGTCTGGAAAATGTAATACAAATAGTGATGTAACGAATGCTAAACCGTTAAGTATTTTTGATATTCAGTCTGATGCACCTTGTGTTATTTGTCGAAAGAGTATGAAATCTGATTGTCATGACAAATGTGTTGCTAAAACTATAATCTCTCGATTACGGAATCCTAAGAATCGGAATACCTCTAGGCCCACTAATCATTCTAAGTCTGTGCTTGGTAAACCACCTTCTTTAGATTCTAAGGCAACCATTGCTATCAATGTAGCTCCCGCTTTACCTCCTAAGAATGTAGTACCACCTAGTGTTTTCACTAAGACTAAAGCAAAGAGTAGTTATAGATGGCAGAAATGGATATATAACACACTAGGATTTAAATGGATGCCTAAAATTCTCAATGTGTGTATGTCTAATATACCTGCTTCGGAACCCTCTAACATTTCGGGTTCCACATCTACTTCTATTCCATCTGTGTCGTCTGTGTGTAATGCAGGTGATACAGATCATTCTCTGGATTGTTGATAGCGGATGTTCCCGACACATGACAGGCAACCTTAAACTGTTATCAAACTTTATTGCAAAGTTCATTGTCACTGTCAGATTCGGGAACGATCACTTCGCAGCCATCATGGGCTACGGAGATTATGTTAATGGGAACATCGAAATCAGCAGGGTTTACTATGTGGAAGGCCTCGGTCACAATCTGTTTTCAGTAGGTCAATTTTGTGATGGAGATTTGGAGGTTGCTTTCAGGGAGAAAACTTGTTTCATTCGTGATCTACATGGAAATGACCTTATGTCTGGCTCGCGTAATTCTAGTCTCTACACTATCTCTATGCAAGACATGGTTGCTTCCTCTCCCATTTTCTTACTTTCAAAGGCAACATCTACAAAATCCTGGCTATGGCACCGTCGTCTCTCACATCTAAACTTTCAAACCATCACCAACCTTGCTCGACACAAACTAGTTGAAGGACTCCCACGGTTCCGGTATTCAAAAGATCACCTTTGCTCAGCCTGTGAACAAGGGAAAAGCACTCGTGCTCATTTTCCTTCAAAGGTGGAACACAGCTCTCAGCATGTACTTCATCTTCTTCACATGGATTTGTGTGGCCCGATGCGTGTGCAAACGATCAACGGCAAACGCTACATCTTAGTAATTGTTGATGACTACTCACGATGGACTTGGGTCTACTTTCTTCGTAGCAAAGACCAAGCTCCACAAATGATCATCACCTTTCTCACAAAAATACAGGTTCAGCTCCGCAACACCGTCCGGATAATCAGAACAGACAAAGGAACTGAATTTGTTAACAAAACCCTTCGTGAATTTTATGAGAAAGTGGGAATTCAGCATCAAACATCTATTGCACGTACACCTGAACAAAACGGAGTTGTTGAAAGACGAAACCGAACGTTAGTGGAAGCTGCAAGAACAATGTTAATCAATGCTAAACTTCCAGATTACTTATGGGCAGAAGCTGTATCTACTGCATGCTATACTCAAAACCGTTCTATGATCACAAAACGCCACAACAAAACACCTTTCGAGCTTGTCCACAACCATAAACCGAACCTCAAACACTTTCATGTATGTGGATCCCTTTGCTATCCGAATAATGATCGTGATGATTTTGGAAAGCTCAAAGCCAAAGCTGATATTGGAGTCTTTATTGGATACTGTGACAATTCTAAAGGTTTCCGAATCTGGAATCGTCGCACTAAGGAGGTAATGGAAACGATTCATGCTCATTTCGATGAACTCACAGAGATGGCTTCTGAGTATAACAGCTTAGAACCCGGTCACAACCGTTTAAACTTCCCTCAACCCCCATCATCAGCTGAAGAAAGCCCTCAGCTAACTCGTCAACAAATGGAAAGGTTATTTGCTCCTCTGTTCTGTGACGATATGGATGAACGTGCTCCAGGTGTATCCGCTGTTTCCGCTGCACAACCTGATAATATTCCTATACCTGATACACCTGCTACAACAACTACTGTTGAAGATGCACCTACACCAGTTGACTCCAACACAACAGTTGAACACACCGCTTCCAACAATGATGAACCAGCTGATGATATTCTGAATGAAGTACCCCCACCTGCAGATTTTGATCCAAATGCGTTCTTCAACCCGTTTGCCAATGAGACTGCTGCACCAGATGTCGCGCAATCTTCAACAAACCATTTGAACCCTCAGAATCTGCACAATGTATACCAACATCAACCCTCTACACATAGATGGACAAAAGACCATCCTCTGGCTAACATTATTGGCAACCCGAATCAACCAGTCGTTACGAGACAACGTCTTCACTCAGACGGTGAACATTGCATTTATGCACTCACTGTCTGCCAATCTGAACCTAAAAACATTAAAGATGCAATGACTAAAGACAACTGGATTGAATCCATGCAGGAAGAACTCAACCAATTCAAACGTCTTGAAGTATGGGAACTGGTTGAAAGACCAACAGGGGTCTACGTCATTGGTCTAAAATGGATTTGGAAAAACAAATTGGATGCTGAAGGGAACGTCATCCGAAACAAGTCACGTCTAGTTTCTAAGGGTTATCGTCAGGAAGAGGGAATAGACTTTGAAGAATCTTTTGCTCCGGTTGCTCGTCTTGAGGCTGTTCGGATATTTCTCGCGTTCGCTGCTCATATGAACATGACGGTCTATCAGATGGATGTCAAAACGGCGTTTCTCAATGGACAACTTAAAGAAACGGTCTATGTCACCCAACCAGATGGATTCGTTGATCCTGATTTCCCGAACCATGTCTACAAACTGAACAAAGCTCTTTATGGTCTCAAACAAGCCCCTCGGGCATGGTACGATAAGCTATCATCTTTCCTCATTGCCAATAATTTCACCAAAGGCTCGGTTGACCCAACTCTTTTTATACAATATCACGGGGCACATATCTTAATTGTTCAAATTTACGTGGATGACATCATCTTTGGGTCTACACATAAAAAGTTTTCAATCGCTTTTGCAAAACTAATGAAGAAAATTTTTGAAATGTCCATGATGGGTGAACTTACATTCTTTCTAGGATTGCAAGTTCATCAATCACCCCGTGGTATTTTCTTGAGTCAGTCCAAATATGCCCTTGAATTGTTAAACAAATTTGGAATGAAAACCTGTGATACTTATGCCACACCAATGACTCATACCAAGAAGTTAGAAGCTGATTTACATGGGAAATTAGTGGACCCTACCAAATACCGAAGTATTATTGGGTCCCTCATGTATCTAACAGCTAGCAGACCTAATATTGTCTTTGCCGTTTATCTATGCTCCCGCTATCAGTCGCGACCAACTTAAACCCACCTCTCTGAGGCTAAAAGAATCCTCCGATACATCAAGGGAACCATTAATTTGGGGATCTGGTATCCGAAGGATTCTGGTTTTGAACTAATCGCTTTTTCAGACGCTGACCACGCAGGATGCTTAGACTCAAGGAAAAGTACTTCAGGAGCTCTACAATTTCTTGGTGATAAACTGGTGTCTTGGCAATCAAAGAAGCAGGATTGTACATCGCTGTCATCAACCGAAGCAGAATATGTAGCCATGTCCGCGTGTTGTGCTCAAGTCATTTGGATGAGAACACAACTCAAAGACTATGGTTACGTATTTGACAGAATCCCGATGTACTGCGACAATCGGAGTGCCATTGCAATCTCGTGCAACTCAGTTCAGCACTCGAAATCAAAGCACATCGATCTACGCTATCATTTCATCAAGGACCACGTGGAACAGGGTACCGTTGAATTATACTTTGTGGGTACTGAATACCAATTGGCAGATCTGCTCACCAAAGGCTTGCCTCCCGCTAGGTTTAATGAGTTGGTCCACCGAATTGGTATGAGGTGTTTGACTCAAGAGGAATTGGATAACCTCTTAAAACAGTCTTAAAAACCTGTCAAACACCAAAACATCTTTTGTAAATAAATTTTTCAAAAACAAAATACAAAAATATAAAATCCGATAAAACAACAAAAATATTCTCCAAATCTATCTTTCTTTCAACATGGCAAGTACATTTCTTCCGTCAACACTTTAATCTTTCAAAATTCAGTATTTTTCCGATCAAGTGTTGAGGGGGAGAAAATAATCTATTAACCGTTTCAAAACATCTGTGTACTTGCATGTTATCACATCTCGGTTGATTCTGTTACAAATGGTGGTACATTTTCTGGTTCAAAGACACTCCTCGGACTTAAATTAATAACCTTTCATTATTTTCTCAAGTCGAGGGGGAGTGTCGTCATGTTTCTTTCCTAAAATCTTCGTTTGGTAACCAAAATGGAAGTTAAATGGCTTGGTTTGAAAAAGGAAAAGGTGGAGGGACCAAAACTGTCAAAAGGTTAAAATCATTTTTAATAAAACACCCTCCCACCTAACACTTTCACCTCACATTTATTACCAACACCTAAAAAGATCCTACGCGCAGAAATTGTTTAACAAATCCGTGCATTAGATCAACGATTTGTAAGTGGTTTTATGATCTCAACATGTTTTTAAACATAGGTTTTGATTTTGATACAAATCCAACGGTCAAATATTGATCTATGCTTGATTTAGTGTCCTACGCGTAAGTGTATGAACACTAAATCAAGAATGGACGTTTGTGGTTAATAAGATTGTGTCAAAATGTTCCTTTTACATCTATAAACACATGTTCATTACCCAAACATGCCCAGATACACGAATTGATAACTTTCAAACATTAGGGTTCTTAGGTCAAATTGGGTATTTTTGAATGTGAAGTGTTTTGGTTAAAAAGATAGTTGGGATATGCTCTTGCGTTGTTAAATTGATAATTTCCAAAGTTTATAGCCACCCAGAAACACGAATTGGTCATCAATTCGAAACTAGGGTTTAAAGCTCATAAACTTTGGGTATTTTTGATTCTCAACAAATTAAGTGTTACAACTTGGCTTACATACTCACAACATGTCTTTAACATACCAGAAAAAGTTTAGTGCATAATGTATGGCTAAAACTCATACGCGTAGATTTAGGGTTTTAGACTACGCGTATGTGTTCTACGCGTAACTGTTAAAATGAGCTAGTATGTTTTGATCTGTGATAAAATGATATTCTGTGTTAACTTTGATGATTTGATAAACTTATTTCAGGCTTTGCTACGCTTAAAAAAATTCAGAATCAAGGTCATTTGCAATTCTACGCATAAGGATTACCCTACGCGTAGTCATGTTACGCGTAAGAATAATCCTACGCATAACAGCTACGCGTAAGGTTCTACAATGGACTACGCGTATCCTGTGAAGGATATGCGTAAACAGTGACCTCTACGCATAAGGTCAACTCTTACGAGTAGCCTTACGCGTAAGGTTAATATATGCCTACGCATAAGCTCTACGCCTAAGGTCTCCTTTTCTTACGCATAACATTTCTTACGCGTAAGGTAGGATTCTACGCGTAAGTTTACGCCTAAGCATATATCATTCCTGTCTACGCATAACTTTGCCAAAACTACACTTAACTCTGGACTGACCTTCATGATGATTTGTTACGTGTACAAACTTGTAAATAAACTAATCATATCATCACGAATCCAAAAATGTCACTAATAAACTTAAATCGTTTGATATGTTGTGAACGATATGTGATAAAATAAACTTTAAAACTTAAAGTTAACTAACTCACGAAACATTTCGCGACATCATTGAACTATTGAACATACAAGTGACTTAGGACTCGTAACAATCAATGACACTGTACATTCAATAACTAGACAATAAGACCTTCTGTTGACTAACATTATGTCTTTCGATATGTTGGTTCTTTTGGCTAATGCTATTTCAGATCACGACATGGCTGAACAAATGAATGTGGATGCACCTGACGTTCTCTCCATTGCTGATATCTATCCTCATGGCTATCCAATGAAGATAGGAAAGAATAATCTCCGTGTTGACTTTGACACCCTCACTTGCTCTGAATCTTCGTGTTTAATTGCTATTGACATTCTGAGGACTCATCCGTATCAGAACATGCTTACTCACTCTGCAACTGTCCCTGAGATCTACATCCAACAGTTCTGGAACACTATGGAAAGGGTCAAAGGACAAACTGTTGTGACGGTAACTCTGAATAACAAACAAGTCACCATTACACCTGCAGACTTAAGGGCTGTTCTCCTAATTCCTGAAGTCGATCCAACCAAACTATATGCCTCACCTGCTGAAGAGCTCACTCTCCAATTCTTAATCGATATCGGTTATGACGAGGCTACAGGAGTAATCAACAAGCATTCTCACGTAGAGCTTAAGAGTATTCCTCTGCAAAGGAACTAAGACTGTCTATCTTATCCAAGGCAGTTGTACAGCACTAACAGCCCCAGTAACTCGGAGAACCCTTACAGTCCTACTTCAGGTTCACGAGAGACTTAGTTGTTAAATCATATAGACTACATCCCTTAGAAACTCGGTTCAAACAACTCTTTACTGTAGTACAGTAGGGTTTAGTCTTGAAGCTATCGCTACACAAAGAATAACTGGTTACGGGTCTTATAAACGTTAAGGTACTCGAATCCCACGAGTATCGGCGACAGTGCTGGTCTTTGTCTGAACCACTACTAGTACATCTCTCAAGAGGTCCCAACTCCTTATGAGAATTCGAGATGCACTCTTACGAACAACTAATGAGGACATCGGAGCAGTATTGGCTATAGCTAATTCTTAACCTCTCACTCGAGAAGTCGTCCACTCCGTATATCAAACCAACCTAGCTGAAGTCCTTAATCCTCTTGTCGGGAATTCAGACGTCCACATTACCACTGAACAAACAATAAGTCTCAATGGCAGTGTTGTCAAACAGGAAACTGGGAAAGGTATCACAAGGTCTTGACAACCTACATCTAGAGTCCCTGTCAACGTCTCACTCATTCGTACAAGACTATGCCTACTCAGGAGTCTTACAGTTATCGTTAATTTGTGCTTCTAAGTCTCGTTCACTCCCACAGTTTCAGTTGTGCCTCTAATAAGAAAGGATAGAAGTAACCTATCGGTACTCCTATCTATAGTCGTTACCTCTCTTGCAGTCCACGTAGGTGTAAGTAAACAAGT
>BPTQ01000001.1:167810242-167876695 GCA_019973895.1 Chrysanthemum seticuspe | reverse complement strand
GATATAGAGAGAACCGGCTCAAAAATGATAATTGAAAATGCCGGGATCAAAAATAGTGTCCTCATTCCCGAAGGAGAAAAGGGAAAGAGCAACCACACCATTTGTGAAGAATGGAATAAATATGTGCATCACAATGCATGTCCATTCCTCATTAGAAAGAAGCAAATCACCATTTTTGACATTTTTAAGCTTAAACTTGAAGCTCGTATGGTGATTGGCAACAAAATTTTCGGGAGGGAGAGCTGGAAATGGTTCTTCAATCAACAGATTTTCAAGAAAAAGGATGTCTCCCTCCGAATCAAAGTAAGTATTGTCAATTCCTGTAGGAATCGACTCATCACTAAGAAAATCATCGACCTCCTTCCAAAATTTGTCATCTTCCTCATCTGAAGTGAGAGAAGGAATGGAAGAGTCGGAAATGGGACAAGAAATGAGTGAATGATCATTGTATAGGAGACTTCTAGTTTCTCCCAGATCGGCTTCGAAATCAAAGAGATCATCGTCACTTTCTGATGAAAGTGGACTGATGTGAGTGAGTTCATCGGTGAACTCCTCAAGAAGAGGATCAGACTGTGGGAGTGATGCCTCAACATAGTCGATGTCTCCATAAGATTTACAATCATCGCTGAAATCGGAGAAAGTCTCAAATTGATCATTTGAACACTCAAGAGGGGAAGGGATATCACACATATGGTCAATAGCTCCCTGTGACTCTCCCGGGATTGGGACAAGGTCCTCAACACTAGACTTTATAAATTCGTCCGATTCCTTTTCAGGAACAGTGTCAAGATGCTCATCCCCCATGTTCAGAGAGTGAGTGGGAGCTTTGGGTGTGATAACAACAGAATGAGGGAGTTTAGACGGACTAGCATACATATGTTTAATACTTTCCATTTGTTCTTCTGCTAGTAATTCCATCATAGTCTTTTCTCCCTGACTTTTCATGGAAGGAGTCTCATCTGATGAACTTGATGAACTGCTCTAAAATTGTAGGATATCAAGGATATCTTCATCATCATCGTCATCAGGAATGAAACGGAATCGAGAGCTAGATTTGGCCGCTTTTTCTTTTGCAATTGATTCCCTAATAGATTGTTCAAAGGCAATTTGGGAATCTAATTTAGCAGCCCGCTCTTCGGCTAACAAAACTTCCATGGATTTCTCATTTGGATTATCTTGGGAGTGTTTAGATTCCTTCAAATCTTTCACTAAATCCAAAAGATTAAGGAGAAGATTTTGAGGAAGTGGGTCAGGCTGGTACTGTAGAGGTTGGTCATGATACGAAGAGTCGTAATTGTTACAAGGAAATGGGTTCCCTGTTTGACAATCCGAGCTAGAGTGAGGACCTCCACAATACTCACAACAGTAAAACTGATGTGGTTGTGAGTGGTATGTGTTGTAGTCATAATTGTTATCAGGAACCTGCTCATAGACAAGCGTGTTTCCTGATTGACAATCAGAACTGGAATGTGAACCACCACAATATTCACAACAGTAAAATTGCTGAGTCTCACAGTGTGGTAGCTGATGGAATAAATCAGTCGTGTTATGGTAGGAATAGGGATCTTGGTTATAGACAGACCTGTTTCCTGATTCCACCATGCTACAACTGGGGCAATTGCCACCATTATAAGGACCACCACACCATTGACAACCAAGAGGGTGAGGATAAGACATAGAAAGAATCAAAGGTTAACAGAGGGTAAGAAATTGTAGGATCGTTATTTTATTTGTTTGATGATTCGGGTGGTCTTGGGAGATCAAAATACATGTTTGCCATTAGAGAGAGAAAGTTAGAGAGTTGGGTGTTCTTGGTTGAGAGTTACTTCACAAAAGTTGAATATTAGATTAGAAAGCACCACCCCTTCCATGGATGGAAGGGGTATTTATACTTACATAAGACACGACCTCCTATCGGCCTGTGGATCAGGGATACAGTGGGTAAAGACCCGTCCTTCCTCCACGGTGTTGCACTATACTAATCTACGCTACAAACTAACTAGTAAACTACTAAATAACGTAAATAAAGATATGTCTACGAGCTAACTTATGCTAGATAATATTAGGGGTGACCGACTCTTCACTATGGAATTTTCTAATTCCTAACAATCTCCCCCTAAGGGAGGTCACCCCATGTTATACATTTTGAATCCTAGCATTCTATTCTTGTCTTTGTTCTTGAGCTCGTAGACTTGAATTCTTCATTATCACAATCTTTGTGCTTTAGTAATGACTCTTCATAGTCCGCATATTTTGTACTTTTAGTGGAGGCCTTTAACTGATCCACATCTTGATGATCTTCGAGCTTTCTTTGAGATCATCAGCCACAGTACATCTCTGGATCACCCTTTATTGTGTTGCCATCATGTGAAGTTGTGACTTTCGGACCGACATGCTCACACTTTTGAATCATGACATCTTTCCATCAGAGTAGCGGAAGCCTTACTGGTTCATGATATTTGCAGCAGTGTAGCAGAAGCATAGTATAAAAATATCAGAACCAGGTTATGTAGATATGCACCAGTCATGATTTCTTCAATTAAGTGTGGTTGCTGTGAACATGCGGCTTTGGATTGACTCCTCAATTCTGATCAGCTGCAACCGTCCAAATGTACCTGCAAACAACAGTTAGCAATAAAACACATGAAAGTGTCTTTGATCACTTTCGCTGAATTGAGGTACACGGCCCACGGTTCCCCGTTGATCAGTATAAATACTGCCTGTGATCAGGTAGGATTCCTAAGAATCTCCTTGACAGGGTTTCGCAGCTGTTCTAGCTGTTCTCAGACCGGAACGTCTCAAAGAAGACAACACGGAGTGAGTGAACCAGCGAATTGAGATTCACTGATTGATGAAAAATTGATTTGAAAAACAATCGTGTATTGCTTGAAGAAAGAGTTTTGCAATACGACGAAGGTTTTATGAGAAAGATCACTTTTCAATCAAAATACTTTTTGTATTAGAGAATGAGTACACATTCGACGTGCTATAGAAAAGAAGGTTTGCACATCGAATGGTTTTTCCAAAAGTATTCGTCAATTCCAATCCTGGACCAAGGTTGATTCAAGAGTGAATCTCCCCATCGTTTCTATCCAGTTGTCACAAGTTTGATCTTACGAGAAGATCTCACATGTCACCCACCAAGAGCTTGTTTGATGTTGGCTCTAGAAGGATTTCCATCTTCATCGTGAATATTTTCATATCACTCGGATGTTCAGGCAATACCACAAGGATAATGCGTAGGACTCTTAATATATATACTTACTTTCCACATTGTGTGAAACAGCAAGTCTTCAAGAATTTAGTGTCCTAACGAGATATTGTGGATGATCTCTTGGCTCTAGACTCAATCGTGCATATTTGGTTCCTGTGCCGGAGACTAGGGAGAGGGTCTCCTTCTTCAATATCAACAATTTCTAAGAGAAAGTCGATAGATAATGTCGGTTCCCCGTGAGAATGAAACAAGCCCTTTTAAGAGGAACTTGAGTGGCTTGGGAAGTTAGGTGCAGTGCGTCACTGGGTCCATGACGTCTTGTCTTCAATACCAGTGTTACCTTAGTAACCACCAGTAGCATATGAATTGAACCCGGTTTCTACCCTAAGGTTGAATTGATGGAGGGCTATTTCTTTTCACCCTTTTATCATTCATTTCTTTTTCATTCTTCAACCCCTTCAGTGCTTACCGAGACTTCATAACTAGAACCTTGTTGGGTTTATTCCAGTACTAGCTCTGTCTCAGTCCGCACTCTTCCCATTCCTCATTTTTCTCCTTTTTTCAATATTCCTAAGGACTCTACACTATCTAGTGGATTGTCCCTGGGAAGATCCCTCCGGTTCTGGCGGATCGTGGGAACTAATACCTAACCTAACCATCCTTATAACACCATGCATAAAGTAAATTGGTCGGTCTTTTGGTACAGTTCATTCTTCCTTAAAACCAATTGAAAAATCATTTGGAAAAACAATCAAGGTACTTGTGATACGAGATCAAAGCATTTTGTACCCTAATAGTTTTGATCATTTAGAAAACCTCCCCCTCAACATGTGCGTATGATTTAGAAATTGTTTAGCACAAGGAGGCAAAAGGACTTTGAAATATTTTCTTTGATCACAATTTTCATACGAAAAAGCCATTTGATTTTCATGATAAAATTCTCCCCCTCAATATGTGCGTAGGATATTTGAAATCATTTTATCACATAGAGGCAAGAGTTCTTTTGAAGCACATTCACGATCACAAAATCCATTATAACAACCATTTGAAAACACAATCAAGGTACTTTATAAATCTCTTTTTTAAAAAACTTTTGTACCTCGATGGTTTTGCTCCCCCTCAATATGTGCTTCGAGATTCGAAAGCGTTTAGCACATACGAGAGAGCAGCTTGCACAATTGAATCCAAACAATCACCTTTTATCAAATTTCATTATTAAATCACAAAATCTCCCCCGATCAAAAATATCAAACCCTTTGAGATTTTGGATCCCAAGTGATTTAATACGGTTTATAAAACATGGGAGAATATGTGGCCTGGTTTAAATACTCATCATGTTTTTGGATAAATCCTCCTCCTCAACATGTGCATTGTGTATGAAATCGTTTGGCACATGGAGGCAGGAGTGCCTTTAAAGGACTAAAAACAATTCCATTTAAACAGATTTGAGATTTAAATCACGATCTCTCCCGCGATCAAAAATTTCAAACCATTTGAGATTTGTAATCCCAAAAGATTTAAATTATTTAGAAAATTTTAGGGGAAAGACGTGGCAAGATTTAATTCTGAAAGATGACAGATAGGAACAGATTAAGACATTAAAGATTGTTAGTGTCAGGTATGATAGTTTTTAAGAGATCTTTTAAGTAAAACAAAACAATTTCACAATCAAACAAGAACAGAAAAGATTTCATTTTGAAAGACCTTGATTCTAAAGAAAAAATCATACCATGACATAACATTAAATCTTTAGATCACCACCTTTTGTTGTACAAAACGGACTTATTTGAAGATATATTGTATGAAAATATTTTAAATTAAATCACTCTCCCCCTCAATCGATGACCGAAGTCGATAATTGAGTGACTCAAGTTTTGATAAAATGAAGTCCGGTGATTTTCAAAATTTAGTCCAATATATTTTCAAAACAACATTTTTCCATTTTCAAAACAATTTAATTCAATTTACTCAAAAATTGTTTAAAAATGGTATCCTGCACAAAGATTCGTTAGTGGTTCGAGAAGCTTTTGTTGTTGTTGCTGAGGGTTGGAAGAAAACCGTCTGCTGATGCAGTGAGACTTCTTCTTACGTTGCATTTTGAATGCCAACTGAGGTCAAATTAAGCTCCGTTTTCTTCAATCACTTAGAAGAAAACCATCTGCTGATGCAGTGAGACCTCTTATGTTGCATATATGCCAACTCTCCATTGAAGTCCAATTAAACTCCGTTTCTTCATTTGTCAACCCAAGAAATAGTTACCCTTCCCTTTCGGCATCCAATCATCATCATTAGTGGGATCCGGATCGGGAACATTCTTATATCCATGATATCTGCATACGTTAGTGAACACACATACAGATATATGGTGGTCGACATCACCCATAACAGCAATCGACTAATTAAAGTCAATTCAACATAACAATCAGATCATATATAGCATGGGAATAATGTGTTCATCGAACTTTAATCATCTAAACCTAACAATCATATCCTAGAAACCTAGTCCTTCAACATAGGCAATTATATTTTTTTCAGATAAACACGTAGGATAATTAAGAAAGTCCGTTAGATGATATAAATTTGAAAAATATTCTTCCCCTCAATCAATGACTTTTTTTCTTGAAAAGTTTTAAAAGTGTTGAAGTCATCGACTGAGTTTTTGCAAATTAATACGAAAACTCTGATTCTGATTGATTTTTCGAGCAACTCATTTTCCACCATATTTGAAAACACCAAATATTTTCCTGAAGAATTTTAGACGGAAAAACATTTGTGTAGGAACAGCAGTCCTTCGACATACTTTCCTCATATTGTTTTTAGGATAAGTGCACAAAATATTTGAAAAATTGGTTTAGTGCAGCACTTTCCTTTCTTTTGAAGAGCGGGTTGCTATCTGAAATAATAGCAAACCATAGTTTAAGCACGGGTTACAGTCTGAAGTAACTGTAAGCCATATTTTGAGACATGTTTAGAAAGGAATATTTACACTTCCTGCTCGAACTTCATCTAAAGTCCCGTGCCATTATTGAATGACATTTCTAAGACCGTAGATGTTATCGATACCAGAAGACATGTCTTGAGAAAAACATATTTTTGGACTTTTTCAAATTTTTCTGATTTTTATGGCTTTTTGAAAATTTTATATTTTTCTATTTTGTTTTGTTGGTTTTATATTTTCCTATTTTGTTTTCTGAATAAATATATACAAGGATAGAATAGATGATATAGTTAAGAAGATGATGATACGAGTACCGAGATAAGGATATCGAGCAGCACGTCGTAGAAGATAGAAGTCATCAACTCTTAAACATTCACCACCAAAACTTCCAGGGCTCTTGAATCGAAGAAAGAAATTGAACCAACTGAAAGTGAGACTCTGGCAGCTTCCCCCCAAACCGAAAATCCTTTAGCTGAGCAGATTCGAAGCTCTATTTCAAGCTTTCCTTAGCCAGGTGCACAGAGAAGCACACCATTATCATAGATCCCGCTGCTCCTTTTAAGACCGATAATCGAGGATCTCCATTCGGGGTTATATCATCCAATAGAACATCAACAACGTTTCATCCCACACATAAATAATCTTCTCAAATTTCTTAACCACTGAAGTCTGAAGCGATCCATTCCAAAAGGTGTCAAGAGAGCAATTCCCCCAAGTAGTTGAATTGTTGCAGTCAGCCTCTTTGTATAATGCTCTAGAACTCTCCCAAATACACTTCATGAGGGGAATGAAGAACACCTTCCCATGTTCACATTTTTCTTCCCTGATGAACGTGTATGAAGCTCAAGAACCCGAAGTACACCAATATCCAAGAACTCTCCCGAATACACATCAAGAGGGTAATGTAGAACACCTCCCCTATGTTCACATCTTTCGTCCCTGATGAATGTGTATGAAGCTCAAGTATCCGAAGTATACCAATGCATAAGGAATGAATAACTGATAACATTGAAGAAGCAGACCAAGTCACTGATTATCTCTGCGGGTGACAATCTCTGCGGATGTCAACACCGGAATAAGTGATTATATCTCTGAATCACTGATTAAGCACTCAAGTGAAACAGCTGAGCATCCCCAATGTACACAATCTCTCTCCCCTGATCCTTGAGACACCATCGAAATCACCACATACTAGTGTACCTCTGTTATCTTCAGAAACTTTCTCTAACATCACTTCCCCCACGTAGTTGGAATAAGAACACTAAACGCCTTGATGAGTAAAACCTTGAGTTTCTCTGCGGTCATGACATTTGTTTTCCCGGAATATCTTCAATCACTTAGAAGAGTTAAGTTCATCAAGTTTACTCGCCATGAGTCGAACCTTGATTTTCTCTGCGGTAATAACATTTGTCTTCCCGGGATATCTTCAATCACTTAGAAGAATTAAGTTCATCAAGATTACTCGCGTTTAGATGCGTGTCTCCTTTCCCCTTGCTGGTTTTGATGCTTCAGAATCAGCAACTCATTGAAAAGCCCGTATACTAGAAATTTGTTGAGAAGAACACTTGAATTCTTTGTGAGAATCAACTTGCTGAAGACTCTCTCTGACTATTTATATCAACCCTTCTGTAGACAATTTGAAGTGACCACTGAAGAAGAAAACCCGCTATACCATACTTGAAACTGAAGTCAACTTCCCCACATTTGTATCTTAAGCTTGCACCTAATGATGGAAGAACGGTGTCGAGAATCTATGCTTCAAGCAAATCTCTAAGTACTCACTACTCAAACAAAGTATGAGACATTAACACCTCTTGCGATTATCCACACCGTCATATGCGTGTGACACTGAGTAAAACAAAGTAACTCCTAATAGTGATAGTTAACCAGGTCTTCAACCATCCACCTCGACTGCTGGTAACTAGATAAGCCAAGTCTTCAACTCAAATTCTTAAGCCCGAGCAAGTTATCAAATAAGAACACGCCTTTGTGAAAGTCAACTTCAATCTCAAATAAGTGATAAATGATTAACTCCGAAGTAATCACCTTGTGTCAAATGTCCAACAATAGTCAATATCAACGTCTCGAGTAGTCGCTGCTAAAGTATATGAGCAAGTCTAATTGGGAATTGAATCTGACTTATAACTTTCTCCCAATTAGTGCTCCCCCCTAAACCGACAATCTGTTTGATAAATGCCCAGATTAAGAAGAAGTCTTTAGATCGTTAAATGCAACTCGTCTTTAGTCTTCTAACATGTAGCAGAAAATGTAGAACAGACTGTAGACTCGACCTTCTTCAAGATTGTGCAGTTGGGGAATAGATAGTTAACATCTTCAACCCACACCAAAGAGCATCCCACCAAAAAGCATCCCAATTAACTTACATCTTACAAATCCCCTTAACAAGAATCTCTCCCAATCAAACAAGAACAAAAAGATGTTCATCAAGGAAATCAGCAATAAGGCCGCAACGAACACACAAGATGGTAACGCCAAACTACCAATCACATCAAACAAGAACAGAGAGATTGTTCGGAATCATCATGTTGATGTATACGTGAAGCATTAACCGGAAGCACTTTGTTGATAAACTCATCAATCCGAGTGAAGATGTCAACCAACGGCTCATAGAAGAGAGAAACTCCATGTGAAGATTACCCGATAATAAGAAGCTTGGTTCTTACATGAGTTTCGAGCCGTATGACCATTTAAATTCTCAAATATCAATCAGCAATGCAAAAAATTCACACTTCTTCTCCCCCTCAAGAATTGCATACGGAGATGCCATTCTTGACTAAATAAGTGAAAATCATCCGAATGTTCTATTCACACTTCTCTCCCGCAAAATCAGCACGAGATGTCGCCATCTTCATTATAATCGAGCAAGTGGAATGAGAAAACAATCAGTGGTAGCCCGGTTCACTTTATGACTGAAGCGCATGGAAAAAGCATGAAGCATGTTGACGAGAATGGTCATTAATTAGAAGATTTCTCTTCTTCAGAAGATAAAGCGCACTGAAACGTACACTTTTCTTTTCTTTAGAGTACGAGGCCTGAACTGAAGTGAACAGACGTCATAATCTCTCTCTTTTCAGCACTCATAGCAAAACATGTAATCAACCCCATTATCATTCAGTAGGCTATTTGTTGTGACAGCTGATGGAGATAACCCAATATGATGAATTTGACCCTGAAGTAAACAATCCCGAACTCATGACTTATACTTGCACATATGTAACAAAGAGCGGTGCCGAGACTTCATGCCCATTTGAATCTCTACGTACTCTATACTCCTCAACCAACCAACCATCAAGTAATAGACGTACATTACCTCTTGAAAATTCACAATTGAATGTGACACTGAGCACTACAACGTAACTCCTTTAAGTGATAGTTATTTTGAGGTGATAAGAGCCCAATTCCCCCAAGTGGTAAAAGAAGAGGTAAAAGTCACCCAACAATAACTAGATTTCCAAGTCTTCATTTTTGATAATAAGCTTGAACAAGGATCTCGAAGTATCTTCATCCAACCATCCCCGATACCTTCAGATACTAAGTACACTCGCCCGTGATAATTCACTTCAACCTCAAATAAATAATAGTGAATTAACTCCGTTGTCACACCTTCTGATTAACAGCTCAAATCTAGCCTCCTTTGACCTTTTAAGTGAACTATGATAATGGTTTCATCCCGACCATGGTTTAATGAGCATAACCCCGTAAAACATTGAAGTAACCAAACCGCCATGACGAATATCCAAACACACATCCAATTCATGAAGTACACCCTTTTATCCCTTCTTCGAAGCAGAAGCCGTAGCACCAGCATCAAATGAGATCCCGAAATACACTTTCCTTTCTCCAGGATGGTTCCATCAATACGGGATTTTACAACTCTATGGTTTAAACCGAGAAATAGTTTCTTTCGCGGGATTTTACAAAACCAAGAATAAACCATAAGATAGATCCGGAAATGCACCTTTTTATTACTAGGATGTTTCCATTGTCACGGGATTTTACAGGTCTATGATTTAAACCGAGAAATAGGTTCTTTCGCGGGATTTTACAAAATCAAGACAAAACCGTAAATAATGTCGTCTTGAATGTGTTATGACAATTTGGGTTTCGGTGAATATCTGTTTTAGGGGGACATGCAGTGGTTCATCAACAAATCCTTATCCAACATCATCAACCATCCAATAAACACTATGGTAAACACATCATTCACGCAATCTGTCGGCTATTGTTATGACCATATGGAGAAGTAAACCCGATATACCAAACTTGATCATGAAGTAGAATTTTCCAGATTTGTTACTTAACCTTGTACTAATCCTTGTGAAGAAGAAACGATGTACCCAATGTACTGAACCTCTTGACATTCTCAAAAGAGTGAGACACCGAAGTGATAGCAACGTTGTTAAACGAGAAAGAATCACCAACGTAACTAAATAGCCAAGTCTTTATCACACTCTATAAAAGCCCAAACAAGTCATCTTCGCGGAAAGGTAGAAAGAAAGAAGACGAAATAAGTAAACACGCCCGGAAAACCTCACTTCAACTTCAAATAAGAAATACCGAGCAAACAACCCCGAAGTCCACATTGTTCAACCATTAACTCAAGCCGAGACATAATATTTTCTGTGAAAATGCATTCACCAAAGTATCAAGCCTCATAGCACATCAATTCTTATCATCACTCCAAATCATATCAATAAATCTCATCAACCAATCTCATCATTAAATCACATAGATCCGATCTCATATTGAGACGCCCATTTGACCGTCATTCAAATCCAAACTTCATGGCCCAATGTTCAAACAAACTTGTATATCACTCACTTATACTTCTGATATGATATGTTTCTTTTCTTAAAAATTAAGTACAAGCCGTGACTTTTTATCCTCCGTGAAATTATATCATGACCAAAAATACCACTCTTTTTCAATTATTAACAACAATTTGTATGTCCAAAAATAAAATTTGGATAATACATATTGATAGTTCATGATATAGTATTTTCAGTTTAAACGAAATGAGAATTTTGGGTCACACGCTCAGCAGGTCCAGGCCGTCTTAATCAGTCCCTTGAATATATGTAGTCACACGGCCCACCATTAAGTTCGATCCAATACAATATACACATTCGATCCAAACAGGTAATAGCACATACCAAGCCCCACAAAACCTGTAACCAAAATAATTGGAGTATAAAACACTTCACTTCACACTCATACCCTAAAATTTCTCACTTACACAAACCCTAATCTCACTAATATGTCCGCCTCCCTCCTTCATAACATTCATAGAAAAAAATAAAGCCTCCCATTTGATGATGTCTCATATCATGTACAAAGAGGAATAACACCTCACGTATACCCCTAAACACATCATCAGATGCCTCCATCTTAAAATAAAAAAAAACCCACCTGAATCCCAACTCAATAACCAACTGAATAATTTCGAGGATCTTCTTGCTCACCACAGGGTTGGTTTGAGCTTGTTATCAAAGCCACAGGGATGGCATAAGGTATCGGACAAAGGACGGCCTCGATGGTGTTCCGGGTAGGTTTAATTTGACTTGTTTTTTATTCATTATGTTTAGAGTTTACACGAGCCAAATAAATGTTTTAACACGATTGTTAAACACATTTGTTTAACTCGTATATTATCAATCATTTAGATCAATGAAGAGGCTTGTTTATCACATGTGTGGCTTTTGATGTCTCATAAAAATTATGATAAACAAATCTGAGATCATAAACTCATCCATTTACTTAAGTATGAGTAAGATTATGCATCCTTTTTCTTTAAACGAACGAATCAAAAATAAATGAGTATACCATATTTGATATAACTCAATTTGATGTTCGAATAATTAGAAAAATACGATCTGTGATGATGTTATTTCAAGGGTTTGGATCCTTTGATCAGGTATTTATGTAGCCAAGAATACCCTTGAGATGCGACTGAGATCACTATGATATTTGTCGAGACTTATATTAGATGTAGATGGGTTCAGAGTTGTAGGACATGGTATCATGGCTGTGGTATACATCTCCTTTGCACTCCTTAAGATTTGTTTGTTGATATTCATGGGCTGAAGATTGGTTTAACTTGATGTCATTTTGAGTTTTCTTGGTATTTGGTTTGTGGTCGTCTGTCATTTTGAATATGGTATTTGTTGTTGTGGTCGTTGTCATTACATCTTCTTCATCCTTTCTGTTTAAGTCGCTAGGTCAAAGGCTTTGAGTCAAGTCGCTAGCTCAATGGTCTTGAGTCAACACGCTAGCCAAGTCGCTAGCCAACTCGCTAGCCAACTCGCTAGCCAACTCGCTAGCCAAGTTGCTAGCCAACTCGCTACGTCTTGTTCAATAACAAGTCGCTAGGTTTTTTTCATTACAAGTCGCTGTCATAAATCGCGAACTTGTTAAAAAACAAGTCGCTAGCATAATTAACCAAGTCGCTAGAGAACCAGTGAATCTGGACAATTTTGTGTCTAAGTCGCTAGCAAGATTTTTTACATATTCCGATGAGTTTTCTGATCACTTTTCCGACCATATTCATAGTAAACTCAGAAAATACATAAAAACTTGACATTTTACCCATTTTGACCATTGTAACAAATAAACTGTTTGGACCAGTTTAATGACCACTTCTGTTTGGACCAGAAATATACTGTTTGGACCAGTAAATGACCAAGACTTGACAAATATTCTGATAAGACATATTGTACCAAAAGATATACCAAAAAAATGTAGTGCACAGTTTTGAATAAAAAAACAGAATCCGACCAACAAAAATATCAAAACCAGTTTAAACACATGAACCAAAAACAACGATAAATCAACCCAACACAATAACTATGGTACGGACCACACAAATCAAAGATAACACAATAAACCTTGGCTCTGATACCAATTGTAGGATCGTTATTTTATTTGTTTGATGATTCGGGTGGTCTTGGGAGATCAAAATACATGTTTGCCATTAGAGAGAGAAAGTTAGAGAGTTGGGTGTTCTTGGTAGAGAGTTACTTCACAAAAGTTGAATATTAGATTAGAAAGCACCACCCCTTCCATGGATGGAAGGGGTATTTATACTTACATAAGACACGACCTCCTATCGGCCTGTGGATCAGGGATACAGTGGGTAAAGACCCGTCCTTCCTCCACGGTGTTGCACTATACTAATCTACGCTACAAACTAACTAGTAAACTACTAAATAACGTAAATAAAGATATGTCTACGAGCTAACTTATGCTAGATAATATTAGGGGTGACCGACTCTTCACTATGGAATTTTCTAATTCCTAACAGAAATGAAGAATCAAAAAGGTAAGAGGGCAAAGAGGAATATTTTTGGTGTTTTTGAAAAACATGATGATAAAAACAAAGAATGAAAATATTTTTGGTGTTGTTAACACTTCAGGAAAAGTGTTAATGAACTTTTTGGATTTTTGATAACTTTACAAAAAACTTTTTACAAAAGATGGGGTATGTGCAGGAATGGATCTGAAAAAGGCTAAACACACGCTAAAGCCTCCCCGGCAGCGGCGCCAAAATTTGATCTATGCTAAACCGTCAAGTCTAACAGACTTAAAACAGCTTAAACACAAATGCAATGAAGATCAGAGAATATAATGAATTCCCGGGTCGTTATGTCCCACGGAGACTCAATGGTGTGTACAACACTAATTCAGATGATAGAAGGATCACTAAGGATAATGATCCGAAAGGATTGATGGATGATTATACTACTGAAAAAGATTATAAATCAAAGCGACTTAAATACAAATTAAGAAAATTAAAAAGATAAAAGATATTAAATAAACGCTATCACTATATTTAAAGTGATGAACGTTTAAAACCTAAAACTTACGTTTAAATAAAAAACTACGTAACGTACAAAATAAAAAGTGAGATCTAAGAAATAAAGGTCCTAAAAATATGAAAAATACATTTTTACAAACCTAATGATAAAATAAAATTTATAGGAAAAGAAAATTATTTTATTACTATTTAATTAATTATTATTAATTAAAAACTATTTTAACTATTTAATAAATACTCTAAAATAGAAGAAAATACAAAATAAGGCTAGAAAAATAAAATTATGATTCAGAAAAATCTAAAATACTATAAAACTAATTTTAAAACAGAAAATATATTTTTTTAGACTTTATATGTATTTATTATTAATTTAAAACTATTTAAAACTAATTAAAATGCTAGAAAATACTTTTTAAGCTAAGAAAATTATAGAAAAATATTTTTTAGGCTATTTATATTTATCTAAACTTAAGAAAATAGAAAACATATTTTTTTAAGCTTTTTCTAATTTATTTGTATTAAATACTATTTAAAAATGCTTGAAAACTAATTTAAATTAAGAAAAATAGCAAAACAACTTAGAAAAATCTGAAAATTTCAGGGAAACTCTAAAATAATATTAGGAATATAAGAAAAATGGAAAAACAGGTGCATGTGTGGAGGAATAAGCAACTGATGTGGGAAGTGCTTAAAAATAAGCACTTTGATAAGCTAAAACCACACCAAAAGGTACCAAACTGAAACAGAAGCTACTATAAGCTAAAATAACCTAAATGAAACAGATATCAACAAGCTATAACCTCTGGAATAGCAAATTGAACAGATTTGATATATGAGCTCATAAGCTAAAACAGTAACTGAGGGGGGCAACTTTGAGCTTATGCACAGGATTAAAAATAAGCTAGAAATGAAAAGCACTTGTAGGATTCTACACTAGACCTAGGTGAGACCTTGTAAACCAAAAACCAGACTTAGGAGAGCCCAAATGAACTCTACATAAGCTCTGCAAAAACTCCATAAGCCCTGTGCAGACTGCACAGGGGGTTTAACATCAAATTGACAAGCTCTTTTGAGCTTTTAGAAAAAATTACAAAATTCCACTAAAATAAACATAAGAAACTAGACCAGAAGCACTTTCCAAAACTACAATTTTCATGGAGCTTGACTCAAAAATGAGTGAATGAAAAATCACTCTCAGTTGGCCAAAACTGAGATTTTGGAATTTTGACTTTTAAGGCAAAACTTGGAAAGTTGACTATATTGGATTTTGATCATGATTTATGAACTGAAAATGACATATAGTGATGAAATGAACTTAAGGAAAGCAATGTTTATGGAATTTGAACACAAAACAAGTGGTTTGATTCTCAAAATCACAACAGTTAAGCTTAATGGACAGATTTGTGGGACTTTTGACTTTGGACAAGTGCAGGCACAAGTGAAAGACTCAAATGAGTTCAATAGAACTTAATAAGCATAACCCAACAGATTTTAACCACCACCTATACCTCTAGGACAGAAAAGACAGTGGATCCAAACACTCTTTAAAACATAGATAAGCAATCAAATCTGAGCTAAATTTCTACTTAGCTAACACTATTGATCAAACTAGGTTCTCATGACCATATTACAACTTTATGAACACATTTAAATCATTGGTGACCTTAGATACACATTTAAGCAAATTATGCAAATTGAATTGAAACTTGAAAATTAAAATACTCACTTACATCATTCCAACTGTTTTGCAGGCTAAACCAAAACCAATACCAACCTAAACTAGTCTAATTAAACCCAACATCACCACTGCATCTCCATTTATCCATTATCAAGACCCATTGAGCTTCCAGTTGACTTTAGTTGACCAAAATTCAAAAGTGATAGAAACATAAATGTGAGCTTGTGAAAAGCTATAACAAGCTTAAACAAGCTTATTTGAACATGGAAAGAGATTATTTGAAGCTTGTATATAGAAACTAGAAATTAAAAATTTCAACAGTAGCTTGAAAATTTGGAACTTAAACAAACTTTGAAATTGAAGTTCAAGATAGATTACACAGATGAAAGTACTTGAGTTAAACACTTAGAAACAAATTATTACAACATTTGGATTAAACTAAGACAGTTATAATAAAAACGACATTGAAGAAAAATTAAAAACTAGCTACTACTCTTCTCCTCTTCTCTTGCCTCTTTTATATACCCCAAACTGCTCCCCCATGTACTCTGAATTTATCCCACCAAATCTAAGCCCTTGGATCTTTGAAACTCATCAGAACCGTACATTTGGATTTTGGCGCCAAATATTTCTTTGAGCAGGTTTTAGCTTTAATGAGGATTTGGTTGAGTCAATTAAAGTTTTTGTTGTTAGTGGAGGAGGAGGGAACATAGTATGGGAGGGGTTGAAGAAAAAATGGCAAAACCAGGACTGGTTTTTGAGATATCTGGCTTGGGAGAGGGTGCTACAGTGACACTGGTATTTGGGCGCGTTTTCTCTTGGGTTTGACTTGCGTTGACCGTGGTTTAATAACGGGGGAGGTCAAGAGAGGGTTGGCTGGGGTTCACAATGGTTGTGGACTGGGGCTCAAAGGCAAAAGGGGTCAAGGGCCAAGAGGTTGGGCTTGGATTGGGCTAAGATATATATGTTGTGTCCGTTTGGTATAAGTAGTAAACAAGGACCAAAAATGCAAATTTGCCAAACTTAAAGGACTGATCAAGCCACTATTCAAAACTTATCATAAGGACTAAACTTGCCATAAATGAATAGTACAAGGATAATTTTTGCATAAAATTCTATTTTAAAACATCCAAGGACTATTTTTGCAATTTTCCAAAGTTTAGGGACCTTTCTTGCCAATTGACCAAAGAATCATTCAAGGATCATTTTAAACAACTTAGAATACTTCAGGGACCTTGAATGATAAATTTCCACATTTAGATATTTCAGGGACTAGATTTGACAACTTTTAAAACTTGGGGGACTAAAACTGCCAATTTTGCAAACTTGATACATTTTTCATCTGATTTTGATATTTTTGCATTTAAAACACATAAAACACTGATTTATGATATTTTGATCATTTTGATGTGTTTCTGAGTGTTTTCAGATGATTTTGCAGTTCAGATTACACAAAAATGATGAGTATTTAGACACTCATCACTACACCAACTGGATAAAGCTACTACCCACCATTGGTCGACCTGATCAATAACGGATTCCCTACCGGTACTTCTTCAACAATGACCTGGAATTTCTTCAACATGGTAGCGATGTTAGCAAGAAATACACAACCTCACTCACCTTCCTCATCCCGGCAGCAATCTTCTCCAACAATGTGGCCATCAAGGAAGAAGCCACACATATGTTCGTTGATAATGTGGTTAATTATGACCTCGATGCACTGTATGGAATTCATCACTGGCCTGAACGAAGAAGAATCTACTACAGAAGCTGCCAGGTACTCAAATCTAACAAAGAGGTGTACAGTGACCAACGGATCGTTGCCATAATGCATGTTAGCCTGTCTACTAAGTGGGAATACTCATTCCTGAAGAAAATCGTAGTCAAACGCCAAGACGAACAGGAATATGACTTTTCTAAAGCGGATTTTCTGAGATTATCACTCAATGACATTGAAGACATGTATCTTGCTAAGGTACAAGGTCGAATGCGACACTTCTCCACCAATATCCAGCTCCAGTACATCAAGTCATTGCTAATATTCATCAGAAGCATCGTTATCTAGGAATGTGTTGAAGACCTTCAGCTTGCCGTGGAATCATACCAAAAACGTGTTAATCTCACAAAACCAATGCTATACATTCCTGATATCAACCACCTGGCTCAGTATACCCTTCTCAAGAAACCAAAGTTTGGCGTAGTCTACCGAAGTGAACTTCAGCATAACTGTTTCATGGCATGTAATGAGCTTCACAAGTTTTGTGATCACACTTTGAAGAAGGTTCGGGACGGGTTAGCATATCGGTTAAAGGAGATTCATGAAGGCATCGTGTCACAGAAGCGATGTAATTGGATGGAAAAGAGGGATGTGAAGAAAATCATCACAAGGATTAATGAAAGGTTGTTTCGTCGCGATCAGATGAGGACTTTGGAGAGCTTCGTGGGTGGACGACCGAGTATCTCTCTAACAGGCTATCAACGTCTAGAAAGAACTCCCAACATTATTGACGGAATGCCTGGTACTCCTTGATTATTTTCTTGATTACTATTTGAATGTGTTGATCTTTATTATTAACTATGACTTGTGCACACATAACAGTGTACAACCCGTACTTGTAATGAAAGGACCCTGTGGTACGCATCAGTGCCACAATCCTATAAAAGGAGCGAAAGCTTCTTACTTTTGAGTAAAACTTATCAAAACTTTCACTTTTCAAAGTTTTGCTCAAAAGAACAAGTACTTCCCCTTATGTTTTTCAAAACCTCAAAAGTTAGTATTACTTGTTGAGGGGGAGTACTTGCTTAAAACCTTTGTTCACAAATGATTCTTCGTGGAAATCTTGCCACAAAACTCAAAATGGACATATTCGATATCAAAATTTCGACATTTATATGCCATTTTTTAGGGGGAGAAAATTTGTGTGATACTAATATGTTGTGAAATTTGTGATTGAATCCTCGTGCTAAAGACTTAACCCATGAATTGACGAGTTCTGAACTGTCATACATCGAAAATATTTGTCCTCAAAGACTTATCCGAGTAGATTGTACCTATTCGAGAAATTCTTGATAGACATGAACTTTGACGGGTTTGACAACCTTTAGAGGGTTGTCCATACCTTCAAGGTAGTTATTAGAGCTAGTTGTCACCTAAAAGCTGACAATGTAACTCTTTAACTATGCAACGTAACCGTGTCTCGCGGGGAATTGTCTATCTTGAGTCGATCAATTCAAAAGTGCGCGCTCTTCTCTCAACGTGCATATTTCTGTCAAAACACTTAAGCACGTGTGGAGGGGGAGTATTTCTGCAAAATACAAAAACTCTCACAGTGGTATAAAATATTTTTACTCATAACCACTTTGAGAGATTTTCATGAAAATGGTTTTATGGCAACATAGGTTAGTCATGGAGTTATAAGGTGACTAAGGTTAGGAATAACCGTCCTATGATCCGCCAGAGCCGGAGGGATCTACCCAAAAACACCACCAATAGATAGAAATTAGAAGTCCTTAGGTATGATTATAAAAAGGAGAAAATGAGAATCGGAGAAAGAAGGAGTTGAAGAATTAAAAAGAAACGTAATGAAAAGGGTGAAAAGAAATAGCCCTCTAGATTATTCAACTTAGGGCAGACGACGGGTTCAACTTATATGCTAGTGGTTGTCACTAGATGACACCAGTATTGAAGATCAAAGTCGTCATGGACCCAGTGACGCATGCACTAAACCTTCTTAGCCACTCAAGTTTCTCTCAACAGAAGCTTGTTTCATTCTCACATGGAACCCTACGTAAACTATCGGCTTTCTATTAGAGATTGCTGGTATTGAAGAAGGAGACCCTCTCCGTAGTCTCCACTTAGGAAAACCAAAGCGCACTATTGAGTCTAGAGCCACGAGATTCATCAAAAGATCTCTTAGGAACACTCGACATTTCATCACTTGTTGTTCAACAATAAGGACGCAAGTGATACCATTCTAGAGTCCTACACAGATATTAGCAATCTGTCGAGAACATTTATGAGGGGTTCACAATTGTAATCCTCAGTGATTGAATGGAAACTCCTGCCAGGGTCAACATTAAACAGCCCTGACAGCAGGTCACTTCGGTAACTCCTTGTGGGTTACGCTTAGTGTTGTCTCAAACGGTCTACAGTCGTGGGGTGATGCTTCGGTGTACCTCAGTGACTCACCTGAACTGTAGGTGTACTTTGGTACATCGTGTTATCCTACTTGAGGGACTCCAGTTCAGGAACAACCTTTGCGAGAATTAGAGATGTGTTTTCACACTATGCTGTTAACACGCTTGAAGTTCGAACTTGTAAGTACTGGAAATCCCGCTAAGGAGATTCCTTTCAAGAATCGAGTCCTGAAGATGTGGGTCATTACTTGAACTTGTTCAATGTAATGCCAACTGTCCCTTATGGGATTCGGACGGCTGATTCGCCCGACTAAGGTGAATGAAATCAAGACATTCATCAGAAGAACAATCGTAGTGGTCAACTCTTTAAGAAACGACCACAATGATCGATTGGTGTTTATCACTAACCAAATCTTATGTTTTCTTCTTATGGATTCTCCGGGGAGATGATTGTGCAGATTCTCCACATGCTCATACCAACAACAACACATATTGAAGTTCTCTCGAAAAGCAACACAAAATTCAGATCGATTCTTCCTCAAGCCAAAGAATCTACAAAGTTTAAAGACTTAGAGAACTACATCTATCCTGATATCCAACGTCAAAGAGCATGTGAGCATGTTCGAGAAGGACGTGGAGACACCTGAGCAACGAAGCAGACCTGATGCAGATTACCACAACATAACATCATCATATCCACACCAGAACAAAGAACAAAGATAAATGAAGACGTCAAAGCTGAAAACTTCAAAGAAAACAAGATCCTCACACTAGGGAGATTATTAGAATCAAGGAACTTCTTCTCACAAGAAAGAAGAATGTCAGAAGACGTCAAAGCAACTATTACATCAGCATCAACAACGTTTAAAGATTACTTAAGTCATTAATTACCAACACTTTGGGGAGATTGTTGGAATCACTCCTAAACTATATTTCAAGTGTTTTTAATTAACATGTAATAGGTTGCTTAATTAGGCTTTTATGTTTGTATTTATGGCAAGGCTTATGTAGAAAGCCCATAAGCCTTGACCCAAGCCCAATAAGAAAAGGAAGGGAACTTGTGTGTTTCCTTAGTTCCTTTCCCTATATAAAGACTTGTAAACCTTCCTTAGAAGTTTGGTTGTTCACTTTGCGTAATGTCATACGCCTAAACATTTCCTCATTCATTCATATTGATCTTAGTGTTGACCCGATCACTTCTTTACCTATTTCTAACATATTGATGCTTGTGTTACAATATGGTGACCTAACAAGCTCACTAGATCACTTCACACTAGCTAAACATAAGGCCTTAGGACCACTTAAGTCTTCTTTAAGCTTGGTAAGCTTCACACTCACTCACAACCATTTAGGATCACACTCAAAGTGCTTTTTAATTTATTATATCACCAAAATTCATTATTCTTCCGCTCTTATACTCACACATCATCCATAACATGTCAACACATCTAGTTTTGTAAATCTCTCAATTTTAGCAAATTGATTTTAGTCATCTCTACCTCAAAATGGGTCAAAAACTAGTTTTTCAATTCTTATAATTTTTAAGGAATTTTCTAATTTTATCCCAAGTTGCCATCTGATCTCTAGGATCATTTAGCATCACTTGACACTATCAAAATTCCTAGTGTCATCTTTGATCACCCATTGGTGGTCATGAAGTCCCATTTTCCTTCCATAAAAGGCAATCATTAGCTACCACCACTCATTACCCTTGATTATTTAAGTCACACCTTATTTAAAACACTTAAGAAGACCGAGACACTCAAGATGTATAGGTATTAGCCTCTACTAACATCATTTTCTTCCATTCTTGACTGCTGATAACCGGATCCCTAGGATTAGCCTAGACAGATCCCTCATTGGAGGGAACCGTGGGAACCGGCTGGCAGATTCAGCAAATCCTACCTAAAACAATCATTTCAAGCTTTCCTTGCTAACTTGAACACTTCATCTTGTCTTAATTAAACTCATAGATCAGTGGAAATCTGTAGTTGACCCTTATGCATGAAAATCATCACATTTCTAAGGATCTTAGTGGTTTAAGTCTTTAATGCACTTCCCAAATCCTTCCCTTTATAAGTCATCTTGTTAGAACTCCTTAGTCATCAACCACAACTTAATTCTCAGCATTTAGAAAGCTTCTCCTTAGTCATTTCATCATGAGGAAAGCTCCTAGTGCTAACTCATCCACCAAAGGACCACTAAAGAAAATTGCTCGTGTTGTACACGAAATTTCCTCAACCGAATCATCACACCGTTAAATCCACAAATGCTATGATTTCTCCTCCACCAACTCAACCAATCAAACCAATCCCCAAAAGGATTGTTCCTACAAAAATATCATCACCAAACACCACAATTCCTACAAAACCAAACACACCCATTTCCACCCAACCATCATCTTTGGTGCCTAGAGCCATATCATTTACCACTTCACAATCATCTCCACATCTCTACAACTTAGAGGACTTACCTCCTAGGCCATCTCATCCTCCACCATTGCCGACACTCTCTTTAATAGATAAGATTGTGCAACAAAACCAAGGTGTTGAATCAACACTTGCACCGGTATCCTTTTCTGCATTTCCCTCAAATGGTCCATTTTGGATTAGAGGAATCATCAAAGTCAACCACCCGACCACATGGAAGTTGACACCTCTCTACCTCCACCATCACCCTTTGTAGATCCATCATTGAATGTGCCTCCACCAATCCCTCCTTCTTTTGAGGATCCCCCTCTTCACTTGATCCTCCACATCAAGTCGCTCCATTTTTACCACCACCTTTTCCAAGCCATGACAAGGATTGTTATCATTGTCAACACGTTGAAGGCTTGATACATGAACTACGTGAAGAGCAACATTTCATGTTTTATAACCTCCTCGAATGTTTCGATGAGGTCAACAAACCTAAACAACCATGAGCTTTCAAGTGGTGTCCTAGTCTTAAGCTTAACTTAGATCGTTTAGGAATCACATTTCATGTTTAAATCATTCTCTTAGTTTTTAGAGATGTGTAGATCAATTCTCGTATGTTTTTCTTAGCATTTTCTTTAAAGTACTTGGTGAATTCATTAGATGTGAGCTCCCCTCCCTGTGTGTTCTTAGCATCCTTAATTTTGTTCTCATATCCATTTCAATATGTTGTCTGAATTCCTTGAAAGTGTTAAATTCCTGATCTTTTGATGTCAGAAAGTAGGCCCACATGAACCATGTACAGTCGTCCACTAACAAGAAAATGAGTTTCTTTCTGATGTGTGTGGCTGGACTTATAAGGCCACAAAGGTCTCCATATACTAAATCTAAAGGTTTCTTTGATATGAACTTAACTTGACTTGGAAATAGAGTCCTACTGTGTTTTCCTAATAAGCAGGCATTACAAATCTGTCCTGCATGATTTATTCTTGGTATCCCTTCCACTAGACTCTTCCTTGTCATACTATTGATGTCCTCAAAGTTTATATGACCTAATCTAGCGTGCCACAACCATGCTTGGTTATCTACATTTGCTAGGAGACATATGGGTGTTTCAATTTTTAGTCTGATGTTGTAAAGTCTATTTTTTGATCTTTCAATCTTCATTAACAACTTCTTATTCATATCATACAAAGTCAGTTGTTTTCCTTCCATGATGATTTTACATCCTATCTCTGTGAGTTGTCCTAGACTTAGTATGTTGCTCTTGAGGTTTGGAATGTAGTATACTTCTGATATAATCTTTTGTTCGTGATTCCTACATCCTAATAAGATAGAGCCTCTTCCTTTTATTTCTACATATGATCCATCTCCAAAACGAACACGTCCTATTATGCTTTCGTCAATATCCCTGAAGTGACTCTTAGTCCCTGTCATATGGTTACTTGTACCATTATCTAACTACCAGATGCTTGCATTTGTTGTAGTATGTCTTTCGGGTTGAATTTGTCCTCCATTCAATAGTACTTCTTCGTGATTGTTCATGTATTGTCGATGATTGATTACAGTCCTTTTTGAAATGTCCAAGTTTCCTACACATGTAACATTGTACTTTGCTCATGTCCCACACTCGCTTATTCCATTTTGTGTTTGTTTTTGCTTTGTAAGTTAAGCCTTCCTCTTTCAAGTCTTGTTTTTTTGTTGTTTTGCCAGTTTCCTCGTGAAGAGTTTGATCTACCTCCGCGATTGCCGAATAGTAAGTTTTCCTGGCTTTCTCCATGTCTTCCTTTTCGAAGTTTTATTCTTTCCTCAAATGCTTTGAGTTTTCCAATGATCTCGTCTAAGGTAACTTCGTCAAGATCATTGTTTTGTTCTATGGATGCGATGATTTGGATGAACCGATCTAGCGTAGAGTCTAATAGTTTTCCTACCAAGAGTGGTTGGTCCAACGTTTCCCCTAATTCTTTTTCCTTAGTGGCATAGCCGTTTAGATTAGCGGTAAATGCATCCACTGAATCGTCCTCTTTCATTTGGAGTGTTTGAAATTCAATCATCAAGGATTGTAGGTGCCTTATGCACTTTGCTTCTCCGACGTGTCTCCTTTTTAACGCCTCCCATAGTTCTTTTGTTGACTTACATCGCGCAACTTGTTGTATCACATCATCGGTCAATGCTTGATATAGAAAAGCAGTTGTTTCGTTATCCCTTTTCTCATCTAATTGCTCATCTTCCTTAGGTTCTATCATCTTCCATAATCCGTTTGCTTCAAGTATTACTTTAATTTGTATAGCCCAAATGGTGTAATTTTTCGGTTTCAAAATAGGGGGCATTGATAATGAAAGATTGGTGCTACGGGTTTTTTTGTTGCTAAGCCGCTACTAAGATCTTCAATAGACATGGTTTATATTCGTATGATCTTCACTTTCTAAAATTTTTGGGGTTTTCCTAATAGTATGGGAACTAAAAATTTATATTACTAGTATAATAAAAATCCAAGAAATTTAGATTTCTAACCTGACCGATGTGTTATATCTAGAAGTGATTCCTCTTAAAAGAACCGTTCCCAAATAGAAACGTCCTTCCTTTGTAGTTCCAGTAAGAGTATTATAACATCCCAACCGTATCCTTTTCTGTGTCGATCCTTAAACGCCGCTACCCACATAAGGTTTCTTCCTTTTTTCTTTCGGTCTCACGTTGTTATCACCAAGAAACAGAAACTTTTTTTTTGGGTGTCGGTCTTCCAATAGTCATTACCCACAAAAAAATTTCCTTTTTTTTCTTCGGTCTCATGTTGCTATCACCAAGCTAGAGTCGTTGTTTTTTCCTTTTTTGTGTCGGTCTTCCAACAACCGCTTCCCACAAAAGTGTTCTCCACCAAGTCAAGGATCAAAGTCCTCGACTGTTCGCTGGTGTGGTCTTGGTTACGTTGTTCCTTTAATCGATCGCGTTCCTCTTTTTCTTCAAGAGTGGATTGAAGTCGGTTTTAAATTTGCAACTTCCGTTGGTTCTGATCGTGCACTACCGTCTCCAACGTCTTCCCCAATTGTTATTTAGGTACGTTTTTTGTTTCGTCACCGTGTTCCACCGTATCCGTAATTCTCGTCCGGCGTTGTGATGTTTCCGGTCATAGTTTTGGATTGAACGAGCGCGTTTAGGCTCTGATGCAAAATGTTGTCCCTAATCGTTCTGGTTGCAAGAGTTTTACTGAATAATAATTGTATATCTATCGAACAACCATAAACGTATACATACACTTGTTTATATATGGCCTTTACCGAACCATTGTGTCCTTTTACCAACAGGCATAACCGCCTGTTAACTAACTTTAACTAACTTTAACCGCTGTTCGGTTATTAACTAACAAACTAACATATTCGGCCCTTAGACTTTACGTTTATTTCATAATACCGAACAATGAATCGTGATTAGGTCTACAATATGTCTACACTGGTCACAACACATATTTTACGTATTGTTTAAGGAATTACGCATAGAAAACGTTATGGCTATCTGAGTAGGAACACCATGCAAGGGATATCAAGAATGACACTCTCATGAGAGGTACAAGTGTTACACGTCCGATCGATATGGAGAAGAAAATACAAATCAACTCAACTGCAATTCTGTAACGTAATACGTAATTAGTAAACCAAATGGAGTTGAATCTTAGATAGGTGACACTTTTATCAAGCTATATACAAGCTTGATGATGAACCCATCTTAAGATGGAGTTATAACTGTTTAAGCACGACACATCTTGTATATGTGGGCAATGTGTGTGATAATCATATTTGTCTAAGTCCATTTACTTAACTATGGATAATGGCTATGGTTTTATTTTTCTAGTTGAATTCTTGCTTTGTCAGGTTTTTTTATCCACAATTAAACACTAAGAATAAGGGGTATTTTATAAAGATTCTAAGAGTAAATATATGAGAAGGTAGTGGTTATGAAGTATGAAAAATAGGGTCCCTAATCTAACTTATAATAATAGAATCTATGTAACCAATTTAAATCTTACTATATTTATACACGAGTCAAACAACATTTGTTAGTCATTAGGTGAGACTATTCTTATGAACTTCACTCTCTAGTTATATAGCTTGCGCCTACCCTTCTAGATTATTGTGCATAAAGTATCTCTATTGTTAAAAATAAATCATGTATTAACTATAAACCTATAAAGTATCCGGGACATTTTATTTATGAAAAGCTTTAAAATTTTAGATTATATACTTTCTAATTATGGAATTTTGTAAAATTTAAAAACCATGTACTGACCAGAATATAATCCGGGGTGATTCGGGTGAAAGCAAAATATTCCAATCGATAGACTACAATGGATTTTTGTTCATTTATTGTACGACCAAATACTTACACAACATTTGTTGCACAACCAAATATATATAGTATATATACAACTTTTTAATCTTACAAATTTATTGTTTATTTATTTATTTATTTTTTCTATTGATTCTTCTAACAAGCAACATCAAGCATATGTTTTTTATAGCATTTTAATCTTACTCATTTAAAAAGCAAAACTCAGATTCAATTCAATCGCTTCCGAGCAACATTCGTTAAACAATATTCGGCGACGGATACGTATAATCAAATCGTTAAACAATATTCTCCTTCGAACCCGCTATTTTGCACGGTACCATGCTAATAAATAAATAAATATTTACAAGTATCACATACACATTTCATTTATGTTGTTACAGGTAATAAAGTCGATCTGGATGTATTTTATATTTATATATGCTCATAATATTTTCTGCATGTTAACACAAAATCTGTGTTTTTTTCTTCTTTTATTTATTTATTTTTTATTTTTTATTTTTATTTTTATTTTTATTTTCAGATAATTTTAATATTGTCTGTTATTTTATTACATACGTAAACATTCAAATACATATATCTATTCATTGAAGGGTCTATGGGTGGTTAATTAGGAAATCCGAAAGTAGAAGCAAAAGGGATTTAAGATATCAGAAGGCACCATAAAGGACATAATTAGGTAGAGTATTGACCATCCATAAAATAAACTAATCTTCACCTACTTTTGCCAAATATGTTTTAGCCTCCAAAATAGGTTTTAGATCATTTGAGAACAAAAGATTCTTTACATATCAAGGGATTAATATTCACATCCAATTTTTATTTGATCTAATGGATGTGATTAATCCCAACAATTTAAAAAAACCACTTTCATTTTTTTTTTTCAAATATTAATATCTTTCAAACCGTTAATCGTTAAGCGAAAAAAAATATATCATTGCGACGAGCATTTAATTATCTTTCTATAAATAGGCACTTTGATATACTTTCGACAATTTTTTTTCTCGTATTTTTCACGTTTTTTTTTAAGTTTTTTCGTTTTTTACGTTACTGAAATTTGCATTAAAAATCATATATGATAAAACACTAATTTGAATATCACATGTGATATTAGTGTAATATCATATATGATAATATCACATATGATATTACATATCATATATGATTTAACACTAATATCACATGTGATATTCAATTCAGTGTTTTATCATATATGATTTTTTTCATGCAAATTTCAGGAACGTAAAAAAAACGAAAAAATAACGAAAAAACGTGAAAAAAAACGTTTTTTTTTTTCTTTTTTCGAAAGTATATCAAAGTGCCCGTGTATAGAAAGATAATTAAATGCTCGTCGCGACGGTGTAAATATTTTCACTTAACGATTAGCGGTTTAAGAGATATTTAAATTATAAAAAATAAGTGAAATAATAAAATGTTTTTAATCTCATCCATTGATTTCTTTATAAATGGATGGTGGAGATGAGTCCCTTGGTATGTGAGAAAAGTTTGGTATGTAACTCTCCTCCCAAAGTAAAAGGAAAATTATTTTACATATCAAATTTTTCTCACATAATATTAAGGAAATTATTTTCATCATGCATCTAAAAAGAAATCAATATCTGAGATTAAAAGCATTTTGTTATTTCATCTACTTTTTATAATTTAAATATCTTTTAAATCGTTAATCGTTAAACGAAAATATTTACACCGCCGCGACGAAGACCGACACTCTGATATAATTTTCCAAAAAGAAAAAAAAATCGTTTTTTCACGTCTTTTTGTCTTTTTTTCGTTTCTTTTATGTTACTGAAATTTGCATTATTTCCCATGTGATATTCAAATTAGTGTTTAATAATATATGATTTTTAATGTAAATTTCCGTAACGTTATAAAAACGGAAAAACTAAAAAAAAAGTTGAAAAAATACGATTTTTTTTTGTCGAAAGTATATCAAAGTGCATATCTATATAAAGATAATTAAATGCTCGTTGCAATAATATATTTTTTTTCGCTTAACGATTAACGGTTTTAAATATATTAATATTTGAAAAAAAATAATGAAAATTGGAATTTTAAATTATTGGGATTGATTTCATTCATTAGATCAAATAAAAATGGATAATAGAGATTAATCCCTTGATATGTAAAGAATCTTTTATCATCAAATGATCTTAAATCCCAAACTAATTATGACAATGATCTTAAATCCCAAACTAATTATGGCTTCACTTATTAGCATTTTGGATCACCGGACATACGCGTTTAATGGCTCAAGTCGATCTATACTAACGAAAACATTCGTCGATTACTTTGTATTCTTACTATTCTAATAGCAAAGACATGTGTTTTTTATAACGAATATATGTGTTTTTGTAGGGGTTTTGCTAACAACAGCCCTAAGGGTTGTCGTTAAGAAACTAATTTTCGTTACAGTATCTCTTTTGAATGATTCTGATTGGTTGATAACCTCGAAAAAAGTGGAGAAAATTTCGGAAATATTACAAATACAATTAATGATTGATTGTAATTGGATGAATTATATTATTACAAGAAATTGTAGTAAAACAAACCATCTTAATGACAACCCTTATGGTTGTTGTTATTCATATCCTTTTTTTAGATAGATGCGTTTTCATAAACAAAATTGTCTATAATATGAAGGAGACATTTTAATTTGCATACACAAAAATTTTTGCACACTAAGGGATAAATTCTCACATTTTATCTAGTTTGATCTAATGGTGAGGTTTAACATAAAATTTAATATGTTTAAATCTAATTTCATGTTTTTTTTTTCTTTATTTTTATCTTTCTTATTTATTTTCTCTTTTTTTGTCTTTCTTTTAATCTTTTTTTTTAATTTCATGTTTTTTTTTTTAATTCTTATTATTTTAACGTTTTCATCAGTTTTCATACGTTTTTTCCGCTTTTTATACATTTTCGTCTGTTTTAATACATTTTCGTCCGTTTTCATACGTTTTCGCCTTTTTTCTTACGTTTTCGTCCGTTTTCATACATTTTCGTCAGTTTTCTTACGTTTTCGTCTGTTTTCTTACGTTTTCGTCCGTTTTCATACGTTTTCGTCTGCTTTGTTACGTTTTCGTCCGTTTTCATACATTTGCGTCAGTCTTGTTACGTTTTTGTCTGTTTTCTTACGTTTTTGTCCTTTTTCATATGTTTTCGTCCGTTTACATATGTTTTCGTCCGTTTTATTTCGTTTTCACACGTTTTTGTCTGTTTTCTTATGTTTTCGTCCGTTTTCATACGTTTACGTCTGTTTTCTTACATTTTCGTCTGTCTTCATTCACTTTTTTGTCTGTTTTCCTATGTTTTCGTTCGTTTTCTTACGTTTTCGTCTGTTTTTTTACGTTTTCTTCACTTTTCTTACGTTTTTGTCCATTTTCGTTTGTTTTCATACGTTTTCGTGCGTTTTTGTTCTTTTTCATACGTTTTCATCCGGTTTCATCAATTTTCTTTCGTTAACGTGTTTTTACGCTTTCATACGTTTTCATACATATTCGTCCATTTTCTTACGTTTTCTTACGTTTTCATAAGTTTCTGACTATCACAAGTGATTTTATGTGATATTCAGAATATCACTTGTGATTTTCTGAATATCAGTGATATTCAGACTATCACTTTGTGATATTATGAATATCACTTGTAATTTTCTGGATATCACATTGTGGTATTCTGAATATCACTTGTGATTTTCATTTTACAAAACATTAGTTGAAAATCACTTGTATATTCAGAAAATCACAGAATATCACATGTGATACTCATAATATCATTTGTGATACTCAGAATATCACTTGTTATATTCTTAATATCACATAATATCACTTGTGATATTCTGAATATCGCTCGTGATATTTTGAAACATATGAAAACGACTGAAAACATTTAAAAACGAACAAAAACGTACAAAAATGGACGAATATATATGAAATCTAAACCAAAATTTGACAATTTTCTCTTTATACGTGGTAAATATAAACCTACATATTTTTATAAGTTTCAAAATAAGCAAATTAAGCTTGTGAAACATAAACCGAAATCACATAAGCTCATAAGCAAATGAAATAAGGTTAAACAAATACCCCCAAACTATGTAGCTGCTATTCAAATTATATATTTGTGATATTCTGAATATCAATTGTGATATTCTGAATATCACTTTGTGATATTCTGAATATCACTTTGTGATATTATGAATATCTCTTGTAGTTTTCTGGATATCACTTTATGATATTCTGAATATCAATTGTGATTTTCATGTTACAAAACATTAGTTGAAAATCACTTGTTATATTTAGAATATCACAAGTTATATTTTGAATATCACAGAATATCACTTGTCATCATCTGAATATCACAAAATATCACTTGTGATACTTAGAAACGTATGAAAACGTCTGAAAAAGGCCGAAAACATTTAAAAATGTATTAAAACAGATGAAAACGTAAGAAAATGAACGAATATGTATGAAAACGGACGAAAACGTATGAAAGCATAAAAACAAGTATGAAAACGGAAGAAAACGTATGAAAACGGACGAAAATGGACTAAAACGTATGAATAATGAACGAAAACGTAAGAAAACGGGCGAAAACGTATGAAAACGGACAAAAACGTAAGAAAATGGACGAATATATATGAAAACGGACGAAATCGTATGAAAGCGTAAAAACAAGTATGAAAACGGACGAAAGCGTATGAAAGCGGACAAAAACGTATGAATAATGAATGAAAACGTATGAAAACGGACGAAAACGTATGAAAACGGACGAAAACGTATGAAAGCGAAGAAAAAAACGCGAATAAAAAAAACGTGAGTTTAAATAAAAAACAAATTAAAAGAAAAAGAAAAAAAAATGTGAATAAAAAAAAAAATGGACTTAGGTTTATCTAATAAATTTTAGGTTAATTCCCACCATTAGATTAAACTAGATGGATGGTGGAGATTTGTCCTTTTGGTAAGAACTAAAATAAATGTAAGCAAATAAAAATTCCTCTAATATGAAGCATTTGTCGTTCAAAGTGCATCAAAAATATAAGAAACTTTGTATCAATATATCTTTGAAATTACATTTTAGTTTAATAAATGTGAGATTTTGTTAGTATTAATTTGATGTCACTAACCTCCTTTAACAAGTTACGTAACACCTCATAATTTGAAGACTAAAATACACCGTTGGTCCCTAAACTTGTAGCGGAGGATCGCGATGGGACGAAACCGGGCATAATCATCGCCACAGGTCCAAACAGTAGCCATTAAATGCCAGATTGGTCCCTTTGACCAATTCTCTGTTAGTCAAAGTCTGTTAAGGTTAGGGTGTGCCTTGCACATGAGGGTAAACTCGTCATTTCATTGTTTTGGTCTATTTTATTTCATCTTCATCTTCCTCATGGGCTAAACCCAGATTCCGGTATTCTTATGGCCACAACTCGTGAGGTTCCTGAACCACAACTCGCCTTGTAAATTATGTCTTGAATACCCAGGTACAAAATACAAATAATGAAGAATATATTGCTTTCGTCTATCAGAAATGGAGAGTGAAAGAAACAAGAGGACAATGCGATTTCGAGAAAGCTTGTGAAGATTGGCTTATCTTGAATGTTTGGTATATAGCATGAAGATAGATTGTTAGAAGTTTTGTTTTGTCAGAATTATGTTTATATTTAGCAAGGTAACAAGCCTATGAAATAATAGTAAATACTACGTACTAGATATGGTATAATTTGGAAATAACAAGCTTTCGACATTTATTTGTAACAAATTTGACAAATCATAATGGGAAGTGGCATTTAGATGGATAGAATAAAGAAACCAACATTTTAATTTTTAACCAAGTTGCATTTCTGGTTTGTTTTCGTACTTCTTGTCTTTTAACTTGTTACAAAAATAAGAACAAAAAGTTGATCAGCAATGTAACATCTCATGAGAATTAGTCTAAGAATAGTTCCCACAAAACTAATACCTAAAAGGATAGTTCCCACAAAACTACCTATGCCAAGCACCACCATACTTCCTAAATCAAACAATCCCATCTCCACTAAACCATCACCATTGGTGCCTACAGCTATCTCATTCACAACTCCACTCTCATCACCACACCTCTATAATCTAGAGGATTTTCTACCTAGGCCATCTCATCCTCCTCCACCGGCAACCCTCTTCTCATTAGGAGGAATAATGGTTCCAAATTAAGGTGTTGAGTTAACACTAGCTCCGGCTTCTGTTTCACCGTCACCATCATATAATCCCATTTGGATTATGAGATGTTAGGAATTAGAAAATTCCATAGTGAAGATTCGGTCACCCCAAATACTATCTAGCATAAGTTAGCTCGTAGACTTGTAATTATTTACGTTATTATGTCGTTTATTAGTTAGTTTGTAGCGTAGATTAGTTTAGAGCAACACCGTGGAGGAAGGACGGGTCTTTACCCACTGTATCCCTGATCCACAGGCCGATAGGAGGTCGTGTATTGTGTAAGTATAAATACCCCTTCCATCCATGGAAGGGGTGGTGCTTTTCAATCTAATATTCTACATTTTGTGAAGTAACTCTCTACCAAGAAAACACCCAACTCTCTAACTTTCTCTCTCTAATGGCAAACATGTATTTTGATCTCCCAAGACCACCCGAATCATCAAACACATAAATATTAGATCCTAACAATTGGTACCAGAGCCAAGGTTTTGTGTTTTGATGATTTTTGGTGCTTCGAATTTTGTCTTAAACTGTTTTTTTATATCATTCTAATGGTCGGATTTATTTCATTACTTTTCTGAAATTCAGTTTATTCAAGTTCATGTTATGTATCTTTTTGGGTGTCTTATGTATATGTTTTGGTCGAGATGTCATATGGTCTTTACATGATTTATGTCTTGTGTCATTCTTTTTACTCAAACAGTTATGTTCAAATATCATTTCTTTGTTACCATTTTATCTATGAACATATGTGGTCAAAGTCCTTTTATTGGTCAAACTGGGCTAACAATGAATTTCATATGCACTTTACTGAGTCAAAATGAAGCAGTTTTCTTTTAGTCACATATTCTGGGTTTATTTGAAGTTGACCGGAAAACTCATCGGAATAAAGTGTCATAATCTTGCTAGCGACTTGTTATATTCTGTCCAGATTCATTGAATACAGTAGCGACTTGGCTACTTGTTATTTAACAAGTAGCGACATGTGAAAATAATGGCTAGCAACTTGGGTCTTGAATATAATGTAGCGACTTGCCTGGTTTTTTTGTAACGAGTTGTTGACTATTGAGTCAACAACTGAAGCGAGTTGGCTTAGCGAGTTGGCTAGCGAGTTGGCTAGCAACTTGGCTAGCGACTTGGCTTAGCGAATTGGCTAGCGACTTGGCTTAGCGAATTGGCTAGCGACTTGACCCGTAAACTAGCGACTTGCTTGAAAGTTTTGCTAGGAACTTTACTAATCTTAGCGACTTGACAAGTAAAGAAAAGAAGATGAAGAAAGATGTTATGCATAACTGACATAAAGACATGACTCACGACCACATGACATTAACCAATACCAATACCAAAAGACTCGTCTCATGAAACTCAGTACAACTTTCATCAGTCCAAGACCTTTGCATCAGTCCTATAACCATAACTAACTCTAGTCGCAACTCATCTCGACCTCAGGTTTCTTCAACCATCAACGATCCAAGAAATGTGACACATGATCTCAGATTTCTTTACGGATTGTGGCTAACCTTTTCAGATCCAAACTACAACAAAGAAACTCTTCATAGATGAAGACTCAATGAACTAACCTTCATTCAAGACTCCAACTTTACTATTAATTATTCTAAGGGATCTCAGATTTATTTATTTCACGACTTTCAAGGAACCACCAAGACCATTCAAGGTCGTTGTTACGAAACAAATAATTCATCTCTGATCCATGGGTTGTCTTTGAATTGAAAAACATGATGAAAATGAAAGACAATATAGCGACTTAACATTAGACCACGACCACAAGATCTTAACCATCTCGCATTCTAATTCACATACAACATCAACCCATCTCGCATTCAAATTCAAGACTCGAAATGAAAAAGAAATAAGATCTCAGTCACATTCATTGTGTATGGTTCATTGAACACGTAGATCTATATAAATCTATACACATGGATGTTTACATCATTGATCTTGGTAACTGCTGTCAAATTTTTTCAAAGAATCAAAGGTGTGAATTATTATATTATTTCGATCTCAGCCTCACTAAACTCGTGGAACTCAAAAGCTCATCATAACCAAAGGTCTAGTACACGAAGTTAGTAATCATCATTGATCCAATGACTTGATAATATACGAAATATGAAAACGATTTTAACAATATTGTTAACTCGTGTTTCAGTTGTTCGTGTTTCATTGATCTAAATCGTATAGACCTAACAAGTAACCTACCTTGTTATGACTCTGAAGCTTCGTCCTTAGCTCTCGAAGCCATCCCTGTGGCTGAGAATAGTCTAACCGATTCATAACTTGATGAGTGTAAGTTGTTTGTCCTTCGGATTTAACTTTAAGTTGATGAGTGAATGATTAAGGAGGCGGACAGAAATGGATTCAGTGATTTGGGTTGAGTTATTTCCTGGTTTTAGGGGTTGGTGAGAAAGAGGCGGATTATTTATGTGAGATTAGGGCATGAAGTGTGTTTGTGGAATTTATATATCGCTGATTATTAGGGTATTGTGTGATGGACTTGGGCCGGACCTTGTGTTTATTTCTTTGGGCCTCGTGGAACACTATGTTTTTTTGATTTGAACATAAGTCGTGGGTTTTTCAAGTGAATTGGAGGGGATATTGTTTTTCACATGGGCCGAATTCTTCACATGGGCCTTGAGATCTGATTCTTGTTTGGGCCGAGGCTAGCTTGTGGGCTATACTTGATCATTTATCTAAATAGTGCTTGTTTGAACCAATAAAAGTTGCTATCCGAAATTTAGTTTTGAATGAAAAATGTTATGATATTTGGTAAACAAGTGATATATTTGGTCATGATTATTTCTCAAAGGATATACAATTCACGGCCTGAGCTAAATTTCACGGATGGTTGGATTACACTTTCTCAGGAACACACGTTTGATTGAACTTGATTTTATCGAATGTGTTGAACCTTCGTTATTAATCCATGCCGGAGTTGATTTGGATTGGATTGGAATGGGCTTAATGGATTATTGGGTCGAATGCTTATTTTTGATAATGTGATTTGAATCATGAGATTTGATGTTTTGGGTTGTTGTTGAGATTTGTTGTGTTGTGCAGGCAATACTTTGATTTATGCATTTTCACGAACGGTAATATGTCACGGGTTGGATTGTCATTAGAACTAAGTTGACTACGGGGTTGTTTGGACAGTATCTATTATTTGACTTTGAAGTGAGATTCTCCAGGCGTGCTTATTTATTTCGTCTTCTTGCTTTCCACTTTTCCTCGAAGATGACTTGTTTGGGCATTAATTGAGTGTGATAAAGACTTGGCTATTTTGTTACGGTTGTGATCCTTTCTAGCTTAACCCACAACGTAACTATCACTTCGGTGTCTCACGCAGTTGAGAATACGTCAAGAGGTTTTGTACATTGGGTACACCGTTTCTTTCTCACGAGGATTAGTACAAGTTTAAGTAACAAATCTGGGGAATTCTACTTCATGATCAAGTTTGGTATACCGGGTTTACTTCTCCATGTGGTCGCTATAATAGCCGACAGAATGCGTGAATGATGTGTTTACCAAAGTGTTGATTGGATGATTGATGATGTTGTTGATGTTGGATAATGAACCATTGATGAACCACTGCATGTTCTCCTAAAACAGATATTTACTGAAACCAAAGTTGACATTACACATTCAAGCTGACATTGTTTACGGTTTTGTCTTGATTTTGTAAAATCCCGCGAAAGAACCTATTTCTCGGTTAAATCATAGACTTATAAAATCCCGTAACAATGGAAACATCCTGATAATAGTAAGGTGCATTTCCGGAACTATCTTACGGTTTATTATTGGTTTTGTAAAATCCCGCGAAAGAAACTATTTCTCGGTTTAAACCATTAAAATTGTAAAATCCCGTATAGATGGAACCATCCTGGAGAAAAGGAAAGTGTATTTCGGGATCTTTTCTGATGCTGGTGCTACGGTTTTTGCTTCGAAGAAGGGATTAAAGGGTGTACTTCATGAATTGGATGTGTGTTTGGATATTCGTCATGGCAGTTTGGTTATTACAAGGTTTTACGGGGTTATGTGCTTTTAACCATGGTCGGGATGAAACCATTATCAGAGTTCATTTAAATGTCAAAGAAGGCTAGATTTAAGTAGTTCAGAAGATGTGACATCGGCGTTAATTCATTATTATTTATTTGAGGTTGAAGTGAAACATCACGGGCGAGTGTACTTAGTATCTGAAGGTATCGGGGATGGATGGATGAAGATTCTTCATGATCCTTGTTTGAGCTTATTATCAAAAATGAAGACTTGGAAATCTAGTTATTGTTGGGTGGCTTTTACTTTTTCTTTTACCACTTGGGGGAATTGGGCTCTTACCACCACAAAATAACTATCACTTAAAGGAGTTACGTTGTAGTGCTCAGTGTCACATTCAATTGTGGATTTTCAAGAGGTAATGTACGTCTATTACTTGATGGTTGGTTGGTTGAGGAGTATAGAGTACTTAGAGATTCAAATGGGCATGAAGTCTCGGCACCGCTCTTTGTTTCATATGTGCAAGTATAAGTCATGAGTTTGGGTTAGTTTACTTCAGGGTCAAATTCATCATATTGGGTTATCTCCATCAACTGTCACTACAAAGAGCCTACTGAATGATAATGGGTTGATTACATGTTTTGCTAAGAGAGCTGAAAAGAGAGAGACCATGACGTATGAACACAACAGTTCATGCCTCGTTCTCCAAAGAAAAGAAAAGTGTACGTGTCAGTGCGCTTTATCTTCTGAAGAAGAGAAATCTTCTCTATTATGACCATTCTCATCAACATGCTTCATACTTTTTCCATGCGCTTCAGTCATCAAGTGAACCGGGCTACTGTTCATTGTTTTCTGATTCCACTTTCTCAACTATAATGACGATGGCAACATCATGTGCTAATTTTGTGGGGGAGAAGTGTGAATAGACTACATTTGGATGATGCTCACTTGTTTAATCAAGAATGGCATCTCCGTATGCAATTCTTGAGGGGGAGAAGAAGTGTGATTTTTTTGCATTGTTGATTGTTATTTGAGAATTAATGGTCATACGGCTCTAAACTCATGTAAGAACCGAGTCTCTTCTTATCGTATCGGGTCATCTTTACATGGAGTTTTCTCTCTTCTAAGAGCCGTTGGTTGACATCTTCACTCGGATTGATGAGCTTATCGACAAAGTGCTTCCGGTTAATGCTTCACGCATACATCAACATGATGATTCCGAACAATCTATCTGTTCTTGTTTGATGTGATTGGGAGTTTGGTGTTACCATCTTGTGTGTTCGTTGCAGCCTGATTGCTGATTTCCTTGATGAACATCTTTCTGTTCTTGTTTGATTGGGAGGGATTTTAGTTAAGGGGATTTGCAAGATGTAAGTTAATTGGGATGCTTTTTGGTGGGATGCTTTTTGGTGTGAGTTGAAGATGTTAACTATCTATTCCCCAACTGCACAATCTTGAAGAAGGTCGAGTCTACAGTCTGTTCTACATTTTCTGCTACATGTTAGAAGACTAAAGACGAGTTGCATTTAACGATCTAAAAACTTCTTCTTAATCTGGGCATCTATCAAACAGATTGTCGGTTTAGGGGAGAGCACTAATTGGGAGAAGGTTATAAGTCAGATTCAATTCCCAATTAGACGTGCTCATATTCTTTAGCAGTGACTACTCGAGACGTTGATATTGACTATTGTTGGACATTTGACATAAGGTGATTACTTCGGAGTTAATCATTTATCACTTATTTGAGATTGAAGTTGACTTTCACAAAGGCGTGTTCTTATTTGATAACTTGCTCGGGCTTAAGAATTTGAGTTGAAGACTTGGCTTATCTAGTTACCAGCAGTCGAGGTGGATGGTTGAAGACCTGGTTAACTATCACTATTAGGAGTTACTTTGTTTTACTCAGTGTCACACGCATATGACGGTGTGGATAAACGCAAGAGGTGTTAATGTCTCATACTTTGTTTGGGTAGTGAGTACTTAGAGATTTGCTTGAAGCATAAATTCTCTACACCGTTCTTCCATCATTAGGTGCAAGCTTAAGATACAAATGTGGGGAAGTTGACTTCAGTTTCAAGTATGGTATAGCAGGTTTTCTTCTTCAGTGGTCTCTTCAAATTGTCTACATAAGGGTTGATAAAAATAGTCAGAGAGAGTCTTCAGCATGTTGATTCCCACAAGTGTTCAAGTGTTCTTCTCAACAAATTTCTAGTATACGGGCTTACAATGAGTTGTTGATTCTGAAGTGTCAAAACCAGCAAGGAGAAAGGAGACTCACATATAAACACAAAGCGAGTAAACTTGATGAACTTAATTCTTCTAAGTGATTGAAGATATCCCGGGAAGACAAATGTTATTACCGCAGAGAAACTCAAGGTTTTACTCATGAAGGCTTTTGTGTTATTATTCCAACAACGTGGGAGAAGAGATGGAAGAGTTAGTTTCTGAAGATGAAAGAGGTACACAAGTGTGTGATGATTTTGATCTTATCACAATCAACAGGGGATAGAGATTGTGTACATTGGGGATGCTCAGCTGTTTTACCTGAGGGCTTAATCTGTGATTCAGAGATATAATCACTTATTCCGGTGTTGACATCCGCAGAGATTGTCACCCGCAGAGATAATCAGTGATTCGGCCTGCTTCTTCAATGTTATCAGTTATTCTCTCTTTGGGCATTCGGGTACTTCGGGTTCTTGAGCTTCATACGCTTTCTTCAGGGGAGAGAAAAGTATACATCGGGGTTATTCTTTTGCTATTGGACTTAATCTGCTACTTCGATGGTATAAGTTTCTTTGTCTTCGGGTATGTGTATTCGGGTTCGTGAGCTCTAGTCTAAGAGATTGACTGCATCAATTCAACTACTTGGGGGAAGTGGTCTCTTGACACCTTTCTGGAATGGATTGCTTCAGACTTCAGTGGAAAAGAAATTTGAGAAGATTATTTAAGTGTGGGATGAAACGTTGCTGGTGTTCTATTGGATGATATAACCTCGAACGAAGAATCACGGTGATTATTCTTAAAAGGAGCAGCAAGTTCGATGATAATGGTGTGCTTCTTTGTGCACCTGGCTAAGAGAAGCTTGAAAGAAAGCTTTGAATCTGCTCAGCTAAAGGATTTTCGGTTTGGGGGGAAGCTGCCAAAGTCTCACTTTCATATGGTTCTATTTCTTTCAATTCAAGAGCCCTTGGAAGCTTTGGTGGTGGATGTTTAAGAGATGACGAATTCTATCTTCTACGACGTGCTGCTCGATATCCTCATCTCGGTACTCGTATCATCATTCTCTTTAACTATATCATCTATTCTATCTTTGTATATATTTATTAAAAAACCTAATACAAAAATATAAAACCAGCAAAACAAAATACAAAAATATAAAACCAACAAAAAGAAAATAGAAAAATATAAAACCTTCAAAAACCCATAAAAATCAAAAAATTTCAAAAATACCAAAAATATGTTTTCACATGACATGTCTTCTGGTATCAATAACATCTGCGGTCTTAGAAATGTCATTCAATAATGGCACGGGACCATAGATGAAGTTCGAGCAGGAGGTGTAAATATTCTTTTCTAAACATGTCTCAAAATATGGCTTGCAGTTACTTCTGACTGTGACCCGTGCTTAAACTATGGCTTGCTATTATTTCTGATAGCAACCCATTTTTCAAGAAAGGAAAGTGCTACGCTAAACTAATTTTCAAATATTTCGGGCACTTATCCTAAAACATAATGAGGAAAGTACGTCGAAGGACTGCTGTTCCTACTCAAATATTTTTCCGTCTAAAATTCTTCAGAAAAATATTTGTTTTAACTTTATGGTGGTAAATGAGTTGCTATTAAATCAATCTATCAGAGTTTTCGTATTAATTTGCAAACTCAATCAATGACTTCTGCGCTTTTAAAACTTTTCAAAAAAAAAATGAGTCATTGATTGAGGGGGAGAATGTTTTCAAATCTATATCATCTAACGAGCCGTTTTAATTATCCTACGTGCTTAATTATAAAATGATATTTGCCTGTGTCGAAAGACTAGGAATTTAGGATATGATTGTTAGGTTTAGATGATTAGAGTTTGATTAACACATAATCCCCATACCTTAAAAGATCTGATTGATATGTTACATTGACTTTTATTAGTCGATTGCTGTTTGGGTGATGTCGACCACCATATATCTGTGTGTGTTCACTAACGTATGCAGGTATATTGGTATATAATAATGTTCCCGATCCGGATCCCACAATTGAAGATGATTGGATGCCGAAAGGAAAGGGTAACTATATCTTGGGTTGACAAATGAAGGAACGGAGCTTAACTGGACTTCTATGGAGAGTTGGCATAAATGCAACGTAAGAGGTCTCACTGCATCAGCAGATGGTTTTCTTCTAAGTGATTGAAGAAACGGAGCTTAATTTGACCTCAGTTGGCATTCAAAATGCAACGTAAGAAGAAGTCTCACTGCATCTGCAGACGGTTTTTCTTTCAAACCCTACAGCAACAACAACAGAAGCTTCTCAACTACCTAACGTATCTTTGTGCAGGATACCATTTTTAAACAATTTTGAATAATTTAATTAAATTGTTTTGAAAATGGATAATATTGTTTTGAAAATATATTGGACTAATTTTTTGAAAATCACCGGACTTCATGTTATCAAAACCTAAGTCACTCAATTATTGACTTCTGTCATGGATTGAGGGGGAGAGTGATTTAAAATAAAATATTTTCAAACGATGTTTCTTCACAAAAGTTCCGTCTTGTACGATAATAAGTGGTGATCTAAAGATTTAATGTTATGTCATGGTATGATTTTTTCTTGAGAATCAAGGTCTTTCAAAATGAAATTTTTTTCTGTTCTTGTTTGATTGTGAAATTGTTTTATTTTACTAAAAGATCTCTTAAAAACTATCATACCTGACACTAACAATCTTTAATGTCTTAAAATGGTCCTTATCTGTCATTTTTCAAAGTTAAATCAAGCCACGTCTTTCCCCAAAATATTTTAAATGATTTAAATCAATTGGGATCACAAATCTCAAAAGGTTTGAAATTTAGATCAGGGTAGAGATCGTGAGTTAAATATCTTATCTGTTTAAATGGAATTGGTTTTAGTCCTTCAAAGGCACTCCTGCCTCCATGTGCCAAACGATTTCATATACAATGCACATGTTGAGGAGGAGGATTTATCCAAAAAAACATGATGAGTATTTAAACCAGGCCACATATTCTCCCATATCTTCTAAACCTTATTAAATCACTTGGGATCCAAAATCTCAAAGGGTTTGATATTTTTGATCGGGGGAGAATTTGTGATTTAATTATGAAATTTGATAAAAGGTGATCGTTTTGATTTAATTGTGCACGCTGCTCTCTCATATGTGCTAAAAGCTTTCAAATCTCGAAGCATATATTGAAGGGGAGCATTTTTAAAGAAAAGAAACTATCAAGGTGCAAATGCTTTTATGTTTTAACATAAAGTACCTTGATTGAGTTTTAAATGGTTTCTTAATGGCTTGTGTGATCGTAAATGTGCTTCAAAAGAACTCTTGCCTCTATGTGATAAAATGTTTTCAAATATCCTACGCACATATTGAGGGGGAGAATTTTACCAAGAAAATCAAATGGCTTTTTCGTATGAAAATTGTGATCAAAGAAAATATTTCAAAGTCCTCTTGCCTCCATGTGCCAAACAATTTCTAAATCACACGCACATGTTGAGGGGGAGGTTTTCAAAATGATCAAAACTATTAAGGTACAAAATGCTTTGATCTCGTATCACAAGTACCTTGATTGGTTTTCCAAATGATTTTTCAATTGGTTTCATGAAGGAAAGAACAATACCAAAAGACCGACCAATTTACTTTATGCATGGTGTTATAAGGATGGTTAGATTAGGTATTCGTTCCCATGATCCGCCAGAACCGGACGGATCTACCCAGGGACAATCCACTAGATAGTGTAGAGTCCTTTGGTATGATGAAAAAAGGAGAAAAATGAGAAACGGGAAGAGTGCGGACTGAGACAGAGCTAGTACTGGAATAAACCCAACAAGGTTCTAGTTATGAAGTCTCGGTAAGCACTGAAGGGGTTGAAGAATGAAAAAGAAATGAATGTGAAAAAGGGTGAAAAGAAATAGCCCTCCATCAATTCAACCTTAGGGCAGAAACCGGGATCAATACATATGCTACTAGTTGTTACTAAGGTAACACTGGTATTGAAGATAAGACGTCATGGACCCAGTGACGCACTGCACTAAACTTCCCAAGCCACTCAAGTTCCTCTTAAAAGGGCTTGTTTCATTCTCACGGGGAACCGACATAATCTATCGACTTTCTCTTAGAGATGGTTGATATTGAAGTAGGAGACCCTCTCCCTAGTCTCCGGCACAGGAACCAAAAGTGCACTATTGAGTCTAGAGCCAAGAGATCATCCACAATATCTCGTTAGGACACTAAATTCTTGAAGACTTGCTTTTTCACACAATGTGGAAAGTAAGTATATATTAAGAGTCCTACGCATTATCCTTGTGGTATTGCCAGAACATCAGAGTGATATGAAAATATTCACGATGAAGATGGAAATCCTTCTAGAGCCAACATCAAACAAGCTCTTGGTGGGTGACATGTGAGATCTTCTCGTAAGATCAAACTTGTGACAACTGGATAGAAACGATGGGGAGATTCGTTCTTGAATCAACCTTGGTCCAGGATTGGAATTGACGAATACTTTTGGAAAAACCATTCGATGTGCAAACCTTCTTTTCTCTAGCACGTCGAATGTGTACTTATGTCTTCAAATTCAAAAAGTTTCTCTGATTGAAAAAATACTTTTAGAAAAACCGTTCGATGTGCGAATCTCTTCTTTTCGCTAGCATGTCGAATGTGTACTCATTCTCTAATACAAAAAGTATTTTGTTTGAAAATTGATCTTTCTCATAAAACCTTCGTCGTATTTCAAAACTCTTTCTTCAAGCAATACACGATTGTTTTTCAAATCATTTTTCATCAATCAGTGAATCTCAATTCGCTGGTTCACTCACTCCGTGCTGTCTTCTTTGAGACGTTCCGGTTTGAGAACAGCTAGAACAGCTGCGAAACCCTGTCAAGGAGATTCTTAGGAATCCTACCTGATCACAGGCAGTACTTGTACTGATCAACGGGGAATCGTGGGCCGTGTACCTCAATTCAAGGAAAGTGATCAAAGACACTTTCGTGCGCTTTATTGCTAACTGTTGTTTGCAGGTACATTTGGACGGTTGCCGCTGATCAGAATTGAGGAGTCAATCCAAAGCCGCATGCTCACAGCATCCACACTTAATTTGAAGAAATCATGACTGGTGCATATCTACATAACCTGGCTCTGATATTTCATACTATGCTTATGCTTCGCTGCTGCAAATATCATGAACCAGTAAGGCTTCCGCTACTCTGATGGAAAGATGTCATGATTCAAAAGTGTGAGCATGTCGGTCCGAAAGTCACAACTTCACATGCTGGCAACACAACTAAGGGTGATCCAGAGATTTACTATGGCTGATGATCTCAAAGAAAGCTCGAAGATCATCAAAGATGTGGATCAGTTCAAAGACCTCCACTGAAAGTACAAATCAATGCGGACTTTGAAGTTGCACTACAAAAGCACAAAGATTGCGGAATTGAAGATTTGAAGTCTACGAGCTCAAGAAAGAAGTCAAGAATAGAATGCTAGGATTCGAAATGTAAAACATGGGGTGACCTCCCTTAGGGGGAGATTGTTAGGAATTAGAAAATTCCATAGTGAAGAGTCGGTCACCCCAAATACTATCTAGCATAAGTTAGCTCGTAGACTTGTAGTTATTTACGTTATTATGTCGTTTATTAGTTAGTTTGTAGCGTAGATTAGTTTAGAGCAACACCGTGGAGGAAGGACGGGTCTTTACCCACTATATCCCTGATCCACAGGCCGATAGGAGGTCGTGTATTGTGTAAGTATAAATACCCCTTCCATCCATGGAAGGGGTGGTGCTTTTCAATCTAATATTCTACATTTTGTGAAGTAACTCTCTACCAAGAAAACACCCAACTCTCTAACTTTCTCTCTCTAATGGCAAACATGTATTTTGATCTCCCAAGACCACCCGAATCATCAAACACATAAATATTAGATCCTAACATGAGAAATTATCGAAGTCAACCACCCGACCATATGGAAGTTGACACTTTTCTACCACCACCATCGTTCTTGGTCGAGCAATATTCAAATGTGCCTCCACCAATCCTTCCGTCGTTTGAGGCTCCCCAACCCGCTTCACTTGATCCTTTGCATCAAGCAATTTTTTTCTTCCACCACCACTACCTAGCCATGACAAAGATTTCAATCATTGTCAACATGTTGAAAGTTTGATACATGAAGTAGGGAAGATCAACATTTCATGTTTTATCACCTCCTTGAACGTTTCAACGAGATTAAACCTAAACAAACTTGAGCTAGAGGATTTTAGTGGTGTCCTAGTATCAAGCGTTACTTAGATAAGTCTAGTAATTCCAAGTCATGTATCGTTCATTTCTTAGTTTTTAGAGTCATGTATATCATACCTCTAGTTTTATTAAATGAAATTACATGTTACTTGCTATATTTCTTAGTATATGATTATGTTGTATAATACATATTTCACTTTGATGTTAACATTATTTGTTATATCACCATTGCTGAATTTAGTCATCAGCCAGACGGATCTCTAAAATTAGCCTAGACGGATCCCTACAAGGAGGGAACCGTGGGATCCGTGAGACAAAAAACTATTTTTTTTAACTTGAGTCATATTTGCAGGAAACTATGCATTATACTTGCTTTCTAACCTTTGTTTTGTAGTTATTCAATTTACACATGAAGACTTTGACACCCTAAAGCTAGGGGGAGCTTTGTGTTAAAGAAATACATTGCAAAATTACTTGCAATATTAGGACTACATTTCATGACATCCCTTTGCAAAGTTGTAATCATCAAGGGGGAGCACATTCGTCACATAGAAGAAATCTTTTGCAAACTTAGTTGCAAATGAACTAGCCTAGTATTATATTTCTTGACGCCCTCACATAGGGATGGACTCGTCAAGGGGGAGTTAAGACGAGATCTTTTCCCGTTACTTGCTCTCTATTATTTTTTTCTTTCACATGTTTTTCTTAAAACAATGTGTTAGTTTACTTTCAAAGCTCTTTTTGTTTCGACAAAAGGGGGAGAAAAAAGTAAAAACTACAAATTCAAACGTTTACGAATTTTAGCTTTTCCTTAAAATTAATTTTATGTTTTGTCATCAACAAAAAGGGGGAGATTGTTAATACAAATAAGCCGTAAAAACTTTTATTTATATTTTACGATCTTCTAATGTTTTGTCGATAACAAACGTAAAATCATGTTAACGAAACAAATAAAATACGTAAATGGTTTGAGCCAATAGTTTTCTAACACACTTACGTTTTCACATAAAACACAAAAACAAGTATAAGTGATTTTATGATTTAGTATTACATATGTACAACAACTAGTGTTTATATATTTGGGTAAAATATACTCATAACTAGTATGTAGTATATTGGGTAATATAAATGGGTAGAAACTTAAGTATCATAACCCATTGACCAAATACATTGAATTTAGTTGGGTACAACCCAAAGTCCATGACCCATATCCATAACCCATTGCATGACATCATGCTTATGTCATATATGGATAATATCCATGACCCATGGTTTTAATCCATGGCCCATAGTTTCAATCCATGAACCATGGACTAGATGCATTGCATCTTGAAGGTACATTGAACCTACTTGATATCCATGACCCATAACCCATGACCAATGACCCAAAACCCATGGGCAAAAGGGAGCGTCCCAAGGATCCCAGTGATTACACTGGACGGATCCCTTAAGGGAGGGATCCGTGGGATCCGGGGAACAATAGGCATTTTCTCTCTATAAATAGTGAGCCATTTCTTCATTGTTTCTCACCCCTTTCTCACATAGTTTCTCCTTGAGTTAAAAACTCTCTAACCCCAGATCCAAGTGATCTATATTTGTAGTTTAGTTTTTGTGTGATTCTCTAGGTTCCTCTTAAAGGCGAGATCACCACCTTTGAAGTCAAGCAAGCTCAAGTCCATGAGTTGCCATACTTCCTCATCATCAAGACTACTGAAGTCCTCTTGTTGATGGTTATTTTCTTTCTACTAAGAAGTGTAGTGTTGAAGACATTAGTGAAAGATGTCTCAAGTGTCAAGACGAAGACATTAGTGAAAGGTGTCGATCGTCCGTATTGTAGGCATTAGTGAAAGGTGCCTAGAAGTCAAATCACAAGAAATTAGTGAAGAGTGTCTTGAAGATCTAGTCAAAGGCATTAGTGAAATGTGCCTAAGATGTACATTCGATATGGTGTGTTTCGATGTACAAGATAGATTAGTATTGGATCCAAGGATATTGATATCATTGATGATGTTGTAATAAGGAGTTGATCTCCTTTGGGGTTAGGTAATTGGTGTAGTGTTGGGTAGTAGTTCCTCCATTGTAATAGAACTCGGTATCTAGCCTAGTACCGGATATAGGGTAGGCGACGTTGTGGTAGGATTGGTTCTCCTTGGTGTAAAGGACCCGGTGGTTAGCCTAGTACTGGAAAAATAGTAGGCGACGTTGTGAAGGTTTCTCCACCATAAGGAGTCGGTGTTGTGTAGTGATTAGAAACTCTAGAGTAGGTGACTCGGGGAGTGGAGTAGGGCAAGCAAGGTGTCCTTGTAGCTGAACCACTATAAATACTCACGTTGTGGTTTTGTGCTTCTTACTCTTTATCTTTTCATTACATATTTATATTTCTATATGTTTGTTTAACAACATAAGTCGATCTAAATAGTTTAAAATGAGTTTTAATTGGTAAAACTATTCAACGCCCCCTTCAAGTTTTCCACAATTTGCCATGAGACAAATTTCTTCGTTCTCCTCCTCACTCATTCCCCACGAACCACTTACAAACGCCTTTTGTTCATCACATTTGGAAAACTCAACAATGAAGTGATTAGGATCCCCACATTTAAAACATCTGCATTCGTCCCTTTCTTTCTTGTCGTCTTTTCCTTTCTGGAACCCCTTCATGTCGTCATATGGTTGCTTGACATATCTACCTTTTCTTCTAAAGAACTTCTTAAAATCCCGTACAGCCATGGCATACTCTTCGTCATCACTTTCCGAAGAGGTTTATTCATCACTTGAGACCTTCTTGGCATTTAAGGCAAGAGATTTGTGCTTCTCTCTTTTTTTTTTGAGGCTTCAGAGTGTTTAGCGAGGACAAGCTCATAGACCTTTAGATTGCCTATGAATTCGTCGAGAGTGAGGATTGACAAGTCTTTGGATTCTTTGATGGCCGTCACTTTTGATCTCCACTTAGATGGAAGCGCCCTTAGATATCTCTTGACATGATTACGACTAGAAAAAGACTCATCAAGTGCTTGTAATGAGGTAATAATAGTATTAAAGTTAGCAAAAGAGTTATCTATACGATCCTCATCCGATATTGAAAATTGTTCATATTGTTGAACAACTAAATCTATTTTATTGTTTTTAACTTGTTGGTTTCCTTGGTGAGTTACAACTAAAGAATTCCAAATTTCTTTAGAGGTTTTAAGCATAGAAATTATTTCAAATTCCTTTTTGGGTAAAGGATTATATAAAACCATTTTAGTTTCATTATTTTTGGAAAGCTTTTTCTTTTGATCGTCGGAGAGGCGATCATGAGGGATGTTTATTTGGTTGCCGGTTTTATCATATTTTGTAGTGGCTTGAAAGTCACCTTCAACAATGATGTACCAACGATCAATATCTTTTGACTTCACATAAGTTTCAAATCTATTTTTCCAATAAATAAAACCATTTGTTTCAAGTAGTAGAGGTCGTTGCATAGATTTCCCTTTAGAATTTTCAAAACTCATTGTGATCGAAAAGTTTTTAAAATACGATTTACGTTAAAACTTTTGGAAACCTTACTCTTGATGCCAATTGTGGAAAACTAGAAGGGGGGGGGGGGTTGAATATTTTTTCTGAATTTTAATTTAGTTTCAAAAACTTTAGATTCGATCTTATGTGAATTCGTATGGATGGATAGAAAGTATAAAGAAATAAGTAATGTAAGTAATGAAAGCAAGTAAAGTAAAGGTTAGAAAGTAATGACACAAGCGATTTATAGAGGTTCGGCTACAAGGACACCTTCCTTGCCCTACTCCACTCCCCGAGTCTCCTACTCGAGAGTTCAAGCACTATGTCAACAAGCTCCTTCAACATGGCGAAAAAGCCTCACAATGTCGCTTACACTTTTTACGGTACAAATCTAAATACCGAGTCCTTAACACGGGGGACCAAACCAACACAACTATAACACAACAACTATGTGAAATATGAAATACAAGATCTTGATACAGAAATCTTGTGGAGGAACAAATCAATCAAGGAACCCTTGCTTGGATGACTTGTAGTATCTCGTGATCTCGCTTTTGTGAAAGACCTATATGAGAATCACAACAAAAGAAAGAATAACTACTAGATAGATCAAGAGATCTGAGATTAGAAGAGAGAAGTAATATATGAGAGAGTTTGTAAGAAGAGGGGTGAGTAACAATGAAGAAATGGCTCACTATTTATAGGCAAAAATCTCTACTGTAGCCCGGTTCCTATGGATTCTTGATCTGCGCAAAACAGTCAAGCTAAATCACTCAAGTCTGCCACTTGTGAATGGCCGACCGTAATCAGCTTAAAACTGCTTAAGCACGAAATCAATGAAGATCTGAGGAGTACAATGTTTCCCCGGGTCGTTATGTCCCAGCGAGCTATGCGATGATTTATCAAACGTTTAGTGATCGAGGAGTTTGAACGAAAAAAAAAGATTTGGTTATGATTATAACTACGGAAAAAGCCAACAAATTACAATGGCTTAAATGAAAATTAAAGGAAATTAAAAAGATAAAATCTATTAAATAAACGCTATCACTATTTTTACAATGATGTTTTTGTTCTTTTTTGTTTTAATAAAACTAAATTAAAATCTACGCGACGTACAAATTAAAAAGTGAAACTAAATCAATATTAATCCTAAAAATATGAAAATGATATTTTTACAATCCTAATGATAAAAGAAACTTTTTAGAAAAAGAAAACTATTTTTATCACTAATTATCTAATTATTATTAATTAAAAACTATTTTTAACTATTTAATATTAACCAAAATGCAAGAAATTAGGAAACAAAGCTAGAAAAATAAAATTATGAAATGGAAAAGTCTAAAATAACAAACTAGAATTTTCAAAACTATTTTTGTATTTTTCAGATTATTTTTCTATTTTTTATGAATTTTAAACTATTTAAAACTAATTAAACTACTAAAAATTACCAAATAAACTATGAAAAATCTGGAAAATTACTTTTTTCACTTCTTATATTTATCTAAACCTAAGAAAATTGAAAAATTATTTTTTTGAACCTTTTCTGAATTTTTTATATTAAAAGCTAATTAAAATTGATTAAAAACTAATTTAAATGAGAAAAATAGCAAATTAAGACCAAAATTTATGAAACTTTCAGGAAAATTCTAAAATCAGATTATGAATCTATGAAAATTAATAAAATAGCAGGTTATGTGTGAAATAATGAAGCTATAGTGTAACTGCTATAGTAATAAGCTACTAAAAATAAGCAAACTAATGAGATAAGCTACCAAACAGTGAACAAGGCTTAAGTCTACTAAAATAAGCTAATTGAAACTATTTCTAACTACTCCTAACAAGCTTAAGGCTCAGAACCATCAAATAAGCCAACTGCTTAAATGATCCAAACAGTGGTTTAGGACCACTTGTTTGAGCTATTGCACAGCTTAATTAATAAGCAAATCCACAAGACCACTTATGCAGTTCCTACTAAACACCTGGCCAGCTACACTTTCACCAAAAACCAGACCTTGCTAAGCTCTTGAGAGCACTGTGTACTAGCTGCACTTTCTGAGAAAAAGTCAGTATTCACTGACTTTTGGTGCAGGGCAGATTTGGCTAGAAAGAACAGCTTATTTGAAGCTTAATTTGACCAAACCAGATTTCTCAAAAAGTTGATTCTCAAATATAGACCAGTTCAACTTGTAAATTCCAAAGTCTCAAACTCTAAAACTCAGTGATGAATCAATGAGATACCATCAAAGTTTTCTTAAAAACAGATTTGACAAGTTTTGACAGAATTGACTTTTGTAAAAGTAGTTTAGCAACTTTGACCAAACTGAAATTTGATCCAATATTTTGAACTGATAATGATGATATAAGACTAATGATGATTATACTAAGCTAGATCTAGCAAATTTGAACCAAATTGCAAACAATGAAACCAACTGATTTTGACAGAAACAGAAGCTAGATCAGATTTAAGAGCTTGTTGACTATTTTGAGTAAACTGCTATAACCAAGACCTCAAATGACTTACAAACAACTACCTTAACAAGTATAGACTACTCTTATCAGTACTGCTATCCTCTAACTCAGTTATATCAGATGAACCAAACACTACTTAATCTACTGTATAATGAACTAGATGACAGATAATGATCAAATTAAGCTAAACAAGCATCAAACACCAATCAAACAGTAACAATAACAGCTAATGAACAGATTTAAACAACAGATTAAATGGAGAATTATAAGACAGATTTAAGTGCTTACAAAAAATCCTTAGCCACTATGGCTTGCCATTACTGAAATAAGAACACTAGCCTAGTAAACCACTAATCCTAATCCATTTCCAGCTCAGATAACTGTAAAACACCCCATTTCCAAACCTGCATCAACCTTTCCCATTTCTGCACCATTTTCACCCATGTTGACTTTTTGTTGACCCAAGTTTAAAAGTGAGTGAAACTACAATGTGAGCTTAAGGAAAGCTTAAATAAGCTTGAATAATCATTTTTTGAGCTGAGAAATAAGTTATTACAAGCTTGTACATAGGATTTGGGAACTAGTAATTTCAACAGTGGACAAATAATTTGAAACTGAACAAGAACTTCAATTGATACTTAAAGACAGTTGAAATACACTTAGAAACTATTATTTGATACAAATAAACTCTAAAATACAAATACAAACTAATTAAGACTTGACAATAATTGAAACGACATACAATTTATAAAAATAAAATCTAACTCTCTTCCTCTAGCTTCTCTTGGCCTTTTATACACCCAAGTATCCTTCTCTCTCTTTTCTGAAAAGATCCCACCAACAAAAATGACCATTGGATCACTGAGTTTAATCCTAGCCGTTTAAAGCATTTTGGCGCCAAAACCATTTTTAACCGTTTGTGAGATTGAGTGAGGTTTTGGAGGTGCATTAAATGTACCTTGGCTCTTTTTGTTTGGAGGGGGGGGGGAAATAGGGGTGATGATGGTGAGGAGGTGAAGTGTGGTCAGGTGGTATGTAGGAATGGTGATGATGGTGGTGTTATCACGTGAGGAGGGAAGGGCATGGGTCAAACCCATTTGACCGGGGTTTTAATAACAGGTGTGGGTTGGATTCGGGATTTAAAACCGGGTAAAGGGTATTGGGCCAAGGGTTTAGTTTGGGCTTGGTTAGATAAATAGGGTCCGATTGGTTTGGCTAAGTAATAACATATGGACCAATTGTGTAAATCTTCAAAACCAAGGGACCAAACATGTAACTTATGAAAAGTAGTCAAAGGATTTGTTTTGCCAAGTTTTAATAATCCAAGGGCTAATTTGAACATTTTTGAAACTCCAAGGATTACTTTTGACCAATTTAAAAGTCCAGGGACTAAAACTGTAATTTTCTCAAAACTTTTAGATTTTCCACCAAAGGACTAAATATGATAATTTGTGATTACAAAAGGACCTTTGGTGACTTTTCTTCTGAAATTTTGGCTCAGGGACTATTTTTGACAATTTTACAAACTTGGGGGACTAAAACTGCAATTTTTGCAAATTTGATATGTTTTTCATCTGATTTTGATATTTTTGCATTTAAAACACATAAAACATTGATTTGTGATATTTTGATCATTTTGATGTGTTTCTGAGTGTTTTCAGATGGATTTGCAGTTTATTTTGTACAAAAATGATGAGTATTTACACACTCATCAATTCTTCACTTGGGGGATCCGTCCAGTGCAATTCAATGGATCCGGCAATCTGGATTGTACCAGTCCGGGTTTTGGGTTGCAAACTGGGTCATGGGTCATGGGTATGAGCCTTGGGTACCCAACAAGGTACATTGTATCTAGAAATTGGGTTATCGGTCTTTGTTTATGGGTTATGGATTTGCTCCATGGCTATCAGTCATGGGTCTTGGATAATATCCATCCTATTAAACTATTACAATAAATGAATTAATGCAACATTTTATGGTAAATGACCAAATATATATATACTTTACAAAAATAACATGTATCCTTATAATTTTACTTATGATAACTTTATATTTGTTATCAACAAAACACAAAGTGATTGCTAAATATGAATAAACGTTTTTACGATTTCTTTGTATTAACAATATTTTGTAAACCTCAAAAAGATACTAGCTTATAACTAAGGGAAGTAACTTTTCTAAGGATCTATACAACATATATAAAAAAATGTAATATATACTATATCAAAAAATAAAAAGTGGAAGGATTATATTTTTCTTTTGGAACTTGATGGGTTAAAGTGTGTAGAATATTAGTTTTCACATACACATCAAACCATAACACAAAGTGGCGTATGAATGGAATTCTAGAGAGAGAAAGTTAGAGGTTTAGGGAAGTTAGTGAGATAAAGTGAAAGATATTATTATGAGCTCCAACTCTCTACCTTGGGAGGTAGAGAGTATTTATAGTCTTACATAAAACGCCACACATCGGGCTGTGGATCAGGCATACAGTGGGTAAAGACCCGTCCGTCCTCCACGGTGTTACATAACTAAATACTACTTAACTTAAAAGAACTACGACTACGAGCTTTCTATCGATTACATATACTTGAGGTGACCGACTCTTTAATACCTGGAATTTCTAATTCCTAACAATCTCCCCCTAAGGGAGGTCACCTCAATCATGTACTAAACTTACATTGAATACAAACATATATTACATTAAAAAAGTTGTTCTTGCATTCTTGATGTAGTACTTTGCTCCGAAGCTCGTAGTCATTGATTCTTCACATTGCATGTTTGGTTAATCCAAGTGGAGGTCTCTTACTGATCCACGTGATAATGGTTTTGAGCCATCTTTTGAGATCATCAGCTATCAAAAAAAAATCTCTGAGACATCCATTGTGGTGTTGGTATTATGTGATGTTGTGACTTTCGGACCGACATGCTCACATTCTGGATCATGATATCTTCTCATCAGAGTAGCGGAAGCTTTAGTTGATTCATGATATTGGCAGCAGCGTAGCAGAAGCATGGAGTGAAAATATCAGAGTCATTGATGCACTAATCATGATTTCTTTTGAGATGAATGTGATTGGATTGACCGATTCATTCTGATCAGCTGCAAACGTCGGGTGTACCTGCATAAAACAGTTAGCAATAAATCGCACGACCCACGGTTCCCCATTGATCAGTACATGTACTGCCTGTGATCAGGTATAATTCTGAAGAATTTCCTTGACAGGGTTTCGCAGCTGCTCTAGCTGTTCTCAAACCGGAACATCTCAAAGAAGACAACACGGAGTGAGTGAACCAGCGAATTTTAAGTCCACTGATTGATGAAAAGAGATTTGAAAAACAATCGTGTATTGCTCAATAGAAGTTGTTTTTGCAATACAACGAAGGTTTTATTGAAAATCAATTATAAATCATAAAAACACCTTTTGGTTTGAAAAATGAGTACACGGTCGATGTGCTAAAGAAAAGAGTTGTTTAAGCACAAAGACCGGTTTTTCAAAGGTATCCGTCAATCCATAACCTGAACCAGGATTGATTCAATAGATTGAATCGCCCCATTGTTTCTGTTCAGTTGTCACATGGTTGATCTATATAATAGATCTCACATGCCACCTACCAGGAGCTTGTTTGATGTTGGCTCCAGAAGGTTTTCCATCTTCACTGTGAATATGTTCACATATCACTCGGATGTTCAGGCAAAACCACAAGGATAATGCGTAGGACTCAAGATATAATCTCTCTTTCCACATTGTGTGAAACAGAGAGTCTTCATTGAAAGTGTCCTAATGAGATTTATTAATGATCTCGTGGCTCTAGACTCAATTTGTGCATATTTGGATCCTGTGCCGGAGACTAGGGAGAGGGTCTCCTTCTTCAATATCAACAATCTCTAAGAGAAAGTCAATAGATAATGTCGGTTACCTGTGAGAATGAAACAAGTCCTTTTAATAGGAACTTGAGTGGTTTGGAAAGTTGAAGTGCAGTGCGTCACTGGGTCCATGACGTCTTGTCTTCAATACCGATGTTACCATCAGTAGCATATGAATTGAACCCGGTTTCTGCCCTAAGGTTGAATAAATTGAGGGCTATTTGTTTTCACCCTTTTCTCATTCAATTCCTTTTAATTCTTCAACCCCTTCAGTGCTTACCGAGACTTCATAGCAAGAACCTTGTTGGGTTTGTTCCAGTACTTGCTCTATCTCAGTCCGCACTCTTCCCATATCTCACTTTTCTCCTTTTATCATCATACCTAAGGACTTCTACACTAACTAGTGGATTGTCCCTGGGTAGATCCCTCCGGTTCTGGCGGATCATGGGAACCAATACCTAACCTTATCATCCTTATATCACCGTACATAAAGTAAAGTTGGTCGGTCTATTTGGTATTGTTCATCTGCCATTGGAATCAATTGAAAACCCTTTGAAAATCAATTCAGATACTTGTGATATATTATCAAAGCATTTTGTACCTGAATTGTTTTTGATATTTTTAGAACGAGAACTCCCCCTCAACATGTGCATCAAGTATGAAAAAGTTTTGCACACGGAGGCAAGAGAAAGAATTAACTTCTTTGATTACCATTTTCTAAAAGATATCAACATCACTTCCCACATCAAATCAAGTAGATAGAGCATTTTGGGGAAGGATGAGGTTTTCATGATTTTGCTCCCCCTCAATATGTGCATCTAAGTTTGAAAAGAGTTTTTCACATAATAGAGGAAACCTGCACATTGAGATAAGTTGATCACATTTCAAATCATAGGTTTAAGATAGATGCTCCCCCTCAACATGTGCATGGAAAATTTGAAATCGTTTGTCACATGTGGGAAGGATAGCATGTACATCCTTATAAAACCATTTACCTAATTATCAGTTCAAATCCAATTTAAATCACACATTCTCCCCCGATCACAATTATCAAATCATTTGAGATTTGTGATCTCTTATTGATTTAAATTGATTTTGAAAGCTTTTAAGGGGAATTGTGACTTGATTATGAAAGCGATTTAACTGATAAGGATCGGATTTTAAGACTTTAAACTCCATTGATAAAACATGCATGTACATCTTTTGAAAACAATTTAATGCCAAATAAATTTTTAATTTAATTGAAATCATTCTCCCCCTCAATCAATGACATAGGTTGTTGATTGAGAGATAGAGATTTTGACAAATAAGTCCTGATGATTATCAAAAATAGAGACCGAGTTATTTTTCAAAGCATTTAGTTTTCAGCAGATAAATGTTTATAGAATCAGAGCATGGAATTTTGTAAGCATGATAAAACATGGCTCTGTTCTTTCTTTTAAAAACCGGGTTATTGCCTGAAAATGACAATAAACCATTTTTTCTCTTTCTCCCAAAAAATATTTTTTGATTTTTTTGAATTTTTTTTTTTTTTTTTTTTATTATTTTTTTTTTATATAAAAATTCGAACAACATCTAAAGTCCCGTGTCATTCTTTGAATGACAACATCAAGACCGTAGATATTATCGAATCGAGAGAAACATGACAAAATGACAATATTTTTTTGAAGATTTTTAGAATTTTTCAAATTTTTATGGATTTTGAAAGTTTTATATTTTTCTATTTGATTTTTTCGAATAAATATTTACAAGAGATAAATGAAGATAGACCTTTACTCCTCGTCTTCCTCCTGAAGACGTTTGAGTGTTTCTGGTTGAAGGCTTTTCAAGCCTAGTCGTGGAATTATGAACTCAAAACGTTCTCTTGGAAGAGCTTTGGTGAAGATGTCTGCTAACTGGTATTCAGACCTCACAAAATAGAGTTCCACCACACCTTTTTCCACTTGTTCCCTGATGAAATGATGTCGAATGTCGATATGCTTTGCTCTTGAGTGTTGAACGTTGTTGCATGAGAGAGCAATAACACTTTTATTATCACAGTACAGAGGGATCTTGTTGAATTCAAAGCCATAGTCAGATAATTGAGATCTCATCCATAAGATTTGAGCACAACAAGATGACATGGCTATGTATTCAGCCTCTGTAGAGGAAATAGAAGTACTCATTTGCTTCTTTGAGGACCAGATAACAAGCTTATCACCCAAAAACTGAGCACCTCCAGATGTACTTCGACGAGTATCTTGACACCCTGCATGATCAGCATCTGCATAGGCTGTTAGTGACATACCGGTGTCCTTCGGGTACCAAAGACCCATATTGATGGTTCCTTGGAGGTACCGAAAGACCCGTTTAACCGCTTCAAGGTGCTTTTTAGTAGGCTTAGCCTGGTATCTAGCACACATGCAAACAGCGAACAAGATGTCTGGTCTACTAGCAGTGAGGTACATCAGGGATCCAATCATACTACGATATTTCGTTTGGTCAATCATGATCCCTGAGTGGTCCTCATCTAGTTTGGTTCGATCAATCATGGGGGTGTCAACAGGGTCACTTGAATCAAATCCAAATTTCTTTAAGATCTCTGTTGCATATTTAGATTGATTTATGAAAATGCCTCCGGGACTTTGTGAAATTTGTAATCCCAAGAAAAATGACATTTGTCCCATCATTGACATTTGAAATTTTGAACTCATTTCATTTGAAAAACGATCACATTCCATTGGGTCTGTCGAGGCAAAAATAATATCATCAACATAAATTTGAACATGAATTAAATGTTTGCCTGACTTCCTGGTGAACAATGTTGGTTCAAATGCTCCTTTGCTAAATCCGGTAGATAGAAGAAACTTTGACAGTGTATCATACCATGCCCTTGGAGCTTGCTTTAAACTGTAAAGAGCCTTCTTCAAATGATAAACGTGAGTAGGATGCTGTTGATTTACAAATCCTTCAGGTTGGCTGACGTAGACGACTTCTTTAAGGTCTCCATTCAGAAATGCCGTCTTCACATCCATCTGATAGACTACCATGTTCTTACTAGCAGCATTAGCCAAAAAGATTCTGATTGCCTCGATTCGAGCAACTGGAGCAAAAGATTCTTCAAAGTCAATACCCTCCTCTTGACGGTATCCTTTAGCAACTAATCGAGCCTTGTTCTTCAACACATCACCATGCTCATCAATTTTCACTTTGAAGATCCATTTAAGAGCAATAATCATTGCACAGTCTGGAGCAGGTACTAACTCCCATACAACAAGTCGATCAAACTCATTAATTTCATCTTGCATGGCATTGAACCAGCTATCTTCATTCATGGCGGCTTTAACATCTTTTGGTTCGATCTTAGATAGTACGGAGTTGAAGAAACACCATAAGGCATCAGTTGCAAGTTGTTTTCATGTTGATACAGGACGAGAGGGATTTCCAATGATGTTATCTAATGGATGATCGTGAGTCCATTTTCTGAGGTGTTCATGTGGCAGTTGTTGAGGGACTGAGGTAGCTGAGTCGATGTCTCCTGAAGAAGATGGTTCTGATGATGATTCAGGAGCAAATATGTTTTCAAATGGAGCATCTTCAGGAGTAGCAAAGGGATTAACTTCATCATTGATGCCAGAAACATTTCCATGATGTACATTTGAAGAATGATGATTTGTTGATGAGACTGAAGGATCAGCAGCAGGCGCTTCTTGACTTAAAGATATTGAGACTGAGGGATTGACTTCATTCACAGGAATATGAGCAGCCTCTGTTGTAGGAATCGACACCTCATTAGTACTTGGATCATAAATTCATCAAACATAGGATCAAACAATTTCTTTAAATCATCTTCAGATGGAGGTACATATGGAGTTTCTTGAGAAGAGTTTGGAACAAGGGATGAACCAATGGGACTGTTTTGAAGTGTGGGTCCAGAACTGAGTTGTCCAGGAGCCATTTGACAGGTCAGCTCATCAAACGTAACGTGAATTGTTTCCATGATATTTCGGGTTCTTTTGTTGTAGATTCGGTATCCCTTTTTTTTGGGTGCATATCCTACAAATACTCCAATGTCAGCTTTAGCCCTAAGTTTGCCTAAGTCTTGACCCTCATTAGTTGGATAACACAATGCACCAAACACACGAAGGAAAGAGAGATTAGGTTTTCTGTTGTGGACAAGTTCATATGGAGTTATTCCATGAACAGTGTGAATCAGGGAACGATTTTGTGTGTAGCATGCAGTGGCAATTGCTTCAGCCCAGAGAAACATTGGAACCTTTGAGTAAATCAGCATTGTTCTAGCGGCTTCAACAAGAGTTCGATTTCGTCTTTCAACTACACCGTTCTGTTGAGGAGTTCGTGGAACACTTCTTTGATGGCTGATTCCAACGCTTTCATAGAATTCACTAAGTTGTTTGTTGACAAACTCAGTTCCATTGTCTGTTCTGATAATTCTGACGGTTTTGTTAAGTCGAACCTGCAGCTGTTTGATGAGTTTGATGATGATATCAGGAGTTTCATCCTTTGTCCTTAAGAACTTGACCCAGGTGAATCTAGAGTAATCATCAACCACAACTAACACATATTTCTTCCCAAAGATATTCTGCACCCTCATTGGTCCACATAAATCCATATGAATCATATGAAGAACTTCTGTGACAGAGTTAGTAGATTTTGGTTTATGGGCATACTTCTTGCTTTTTCCCAATTGACATGCTGAACAAAGATGATCCATTTCGTACTTGAGTCTAGGTAAATCTACAACTAAGTCCTTTCTGGTGAGATCAATGATGGTGCCGAAGTTCAGGTGATTGAGACGACGATGCCATAACCATGACTTTGTTTTAGAAGCCTTTGACAGCAAGCAAATTGGAGAAGACTTCATCATATCTTCGATGGAGATGGTGTATGGATTTGAACCACGTGAGCCTCTTAAAAGTTCCTTACCATCAAGTTCTCTAACGAAGCAGGTATGTTTTCTGAAGGCTACTTCTAGATCCGAATCGCAGAATTGACCAACAGAGAACAAGTTGTGACCAAGACCTTCTACATAGTAAACTCTGAAGATCACACTTTTGCCATTAACATAGTCTCCATAACCCATAATAGCACCAAAATGATCATTCCCGAATCTAACAGTCCTGATGAATTTGCTCACGAAGTTCATGAGCCGTGACTGGTCGCCAGTCATATGCTTGGAACAGCCTGAGTCCAGGTACCACAGAACGAGTTGAACGATCTGCAGTTGAACACAGACAAGAATGGATAACTGGATAATTGGGATCCTGTCACACCCCCAAATTACCTGTTTTGCAGCGAAATGGAATTCCTGGGGATTGACTGTCATAGCATCACAATCACAGTTATATTGAACGACCTAAAGTGTCGTTTGAAAAATACATCGCTTGATTTAATAAAAACATTCAGAGTTACAAAGATAGGTCCCAAATGAAAGTTACTATGTGCGGAAAAATAAGTTTTGTACAAGTCAAATGATGTTTTTAAAGTATATAATTCCATGTGAGACGCGTCGTCGCCGCGAATCTATGATAGGTCCCTATGAATGCCATGATGAATATGTCTAGTTACCTGAAAATACATTGCTAAAACGGTCAACAATAATGTTGGTGAGAAATCATAGGTTTATGAAAATGAATTATACGACTACACAAGTATAGATAATTTATGACAATGTCGCCATAAAATAATGTTACAATTGCTATAAGTCCATGACACCGAAACTAGACTGACCATGATGTTCGCCCCAACAGAGTGTTTGCCAAACAACTCAAATAATGTTATTAAATGATATGCATCCGTATGACTAGTTGGGATCCACCAACCCGGATGGAGGAGTCACCCTCGATAGATCTATCCACTCACCCTCGCTTCTTTCGGAATTAACGGTTCATGTTATATAATGGGGACATTCAATTGGCATGAGGTAACTTAAGCAATGTAATGAATTTGATATACTTGGTATCGTAATAAAATGATGTGCAATGTATTCTCCCCCGTAAGTTTGAAAACAAATATTAAATGTATACAACGGGGCTATGAAAACTCACTTGATGAATTGAAGTGATGACAAAAGTGAGTACACCGAAATGTAGCGTGGTCTCGAAACTGACCTATTATGAATGATATGATATGTAATAAGTCATGATGTAATGTTATGCATGCGATTCGGATGATATTTATACCACTTATGAATTTTTGAAAACAATACTTCTCATCGAAAATGAAATCTTCTAACGTCTTGACCATTTTTAAATTACTTCACATGTATTTACGTTGAAATGATATCCGACGATAATCATTTAGTGACTTGTTGTGAAAATATTACTTTTCGTCGTAAAATAATGTTATTGAAATTTCCATGAAAATGACAAAAACGGCTTCTAAAAGCTAGTTGTAAAATGGTGCACGTCGAGCGTTAGGAAACGAACTCAACGGTTTTGGGAAGCTCGTATGATAATCTCAAAGTTTTAGTACATGAGTTTTCATCCTAGAGGTCTCGAACATAAAGATAATAGAGGTTAAATATGGTACTTTTAGTCCAAAATATAGTTTAAGGATGGTTTTTCGGCAAAGTTTGAGCGACCGTAATTAATTCATTACAACTCCGCTAAACAAACAATTGGACATTTTGGAAAGTATACTTGGCGATTTCACTTTTACTAGAAGACTTCTCTTCATAAAAAGTTCTAATTCAATGTTAAAAACGACCTTTTACTTGGGACTAGTTTTTGCCGCAAAACTTGTTTATTAGAAATCAAGTTATAGTTTTTCTTATATGATAATAGTTACGGCAACTTTTATAAACATGTGTAATTTAGTCGTTACAAATCCGTTTTCTACGTTTTAAAGATCCTTAACTTCATATCGAAGTATACTAACATATTTTTAACAAATCGACATAATTTACAACGTCCAAGCTTCATTTTCGACTCGTACAAAACAAATATAGTTTGCTGAAATTTTCAGGATTTAGTATTTTTCGTCGCCAAATTGAAAAATTCATAACTTCTTCGTTATAGCTCCGTTTTAATCCGTTCAAGCGGCCACGGTTTCGTTTTAAAGTATATTTTCTAAATATCTAGGCCAAATATTTTTGTTCACTGTCGGATTTTCCAGAATTTGATTTTAAGGACAGACCCTTTTCAAAACGTGTCGAAATGAGTTTTTCTCGCGCCAAACCTATTCTAACCCATTCAAAACAACTCCGAAGCTATTCTAATCCTACCATACACCTTCTTAGGGTGTCATGGGTTCCTAGACATCACCAAAACTAAAATATAACAAGGAGTAATTATAGGATGGATTATATATATTTAGCACATAAAAACCTTAAAAACCTTAAAAATGGTATAAATATCATAAGACTTGCATGTTTCACCAATAAAATGATATGACCATAAAAATGAATATGAAATAAAAATATGACTATGAATGCTTACTAGTGATATGATGAGGTTAATGGACAAAAGGTTTTCCTAATCACTTGAGGTTTATATTACAAAACCTTGCAACAAATGATACTAATGTTTATAAAACTTGACTTGTAAACTTGGAATGATCCTTCCTCTTTTTCTTGGTCCCTTGGCTGCCGTATATTGTGAGAGAAAGGAAGATGGATATTGGTCTAAGGTTTGTGAAAGAAAGAAATGAAGTGAAATACTAGTAGTATAATACAAGTACCTAAAGATATTAAGCAAATATCTCTTGTGACTCATCCCCCTTGTCGACAAGGGGGTTTGTCATCTTTTATTTGTGTTTTTTTCTTTCTTTCTTTTGTATAAGTGTAAGAATTGTGTAAAAGATTTGATATTAAATGGTAAGTTGTAGCATTTGTAATTATTTAGGGTAGCGTTGAATAAAATAAATTTTCACGGGCCAAGATAAAATATTTTTAGGTCATAAAAATTATAAAAATACATTTCTTGCAAAATTTGAGTGATATAATAATAATCGTGTCGAATTTAAGAAAAACGTCGTAATCATATAAATACAACAATTTAGTTACAAAATAAATTTAAAACACTAGGTAAACTCATAATATTATTTTATAAACTTAATATGAGTATAAAAATATATTGGAATAATTTTTGGAAGTAATGGATCAATTGTTCAAAATAATTAATTACGCGATAACGTTTATTTAATATGAAAATTATACGTTTAATGTAAAATGCAAAACCATGCATGAACTAATATGATGAAAATGATGATAATGAAATGTAGACTAAACTTAGTCTATATGAAATGACCTCGATGATATGATCATGAATTCACCGCTAAACCATTACGGTTACGTGAATTTGATGCTCGTAAACCTAGTTCAAGATAAATGATAAATAATGAAACATGAGTAATGTTTTGAGAATGACCTGAAAATACGAATTGTCACATTCGCCCAACCAAAAAGGAATTCAGTCCCTGAATTCAGTCCTTGTTGGGTCCTACGGTGTTGTCGGTGAAAAGATGAGGATATTTGAGTCGCATCGGTTCGTCCAATATTTTTCTGAATCGCACTACGCCTTTCAAAGGCAAGATTTTGAACATCAATTTGTTACCAACTTGAAATTCTAGTGGTTTGCGACTTATGGAACATACTTCCAATATTTTTCATCGTATAACGACGTAGCCTATCAAGCTATATGTTGTTTCTTGTAACTGATTCTTGACCTATACCATTTATTTGTTGTTTCATGAATGATTTATGGGCTAGTGAGTTGGACTTTCCTGATTTTGTTCCATGAATAAGTGATTGACACCTAAATCAGAGAGTGCCTCAAATGGTGTCGTTAATATGTTCATGTAATTACTATTGTTGTAAAACAACTGGTTCGATGAAGTATGACTTGCCTAATCACTTCTAGAAAGTCACACATGCTTGAGCATATCTTCTAATGTTTGAATTGTCCTTTCACTTTGGCCATCGGTTTGTGGATGATATCCTGTGCTCATGTCTAATTTTGTTCCAAAATGAATCTTGTAATGATTTCCAGAAGTTTGAAGTGAATCGACTATCTCTGTCGGAAATGATAGAAATTGGTGCTCCATGCCTCGAGACTATTTCCTTGACATAAAGTCTAGTGAGTTGTTCCATGGAATAAGTCTCTCTAATTGGTATGAAATGGGCTGATTTGGTAAGGCGATCAACGATTACCCATATAGCGTCGTAACCTCCCGATGTCTTAGGAAGTTTCGTGACAAAGTTCATCGTAATGCGTTCCAACTTCCATTGGGGAATTTTTGGTTGTTGGAGTAATCCTGAAGGGTTCTGATATTCGACTTTTACCTGAGAGCAAGTAAGGCATCTGCTAACGTACGTGGCAATTTCTGCTTTCATGATCGGCCATCAATAAAGTTTCTTGAGATCCTGATACATCTTATCAGAACCTAGGTGAATAGAATACTTTGACTTATGCGACTCATGCATAATCAATTCTCGTATCCTGCCATAAAATTGTACCCACATTCTATCCTTGAAGCATAATACTCCATATGCTCTCTTTACAAAGCCATTTGCATTTTCGGGCATACCATAAAGCTTTTCACTTGGTCGGTTTTCTTCCTTAAGTGCCTCGATCTGTGCCTCCAGTATTTTTGATGGTAAAGGTGAACTGATCGTCATTCCTAATGATCTTACTCTTAAAGGTTTGGGTCTTTCTTTCCGGCTAAGAGCATCAGCCACAACATTGGCTTTTCCCGGGTGATACTTGATTTCACAATCATAATTGCTGAGTAATTCCAACCAACGATGTTGCCTCATGTTAAGTTCCTTCTGATCAAGAACATATTGTAAACTCTTGTGGTCCGTAAACACTGTGCACTTTGTACCGTAAAGGTAGTGTCTCCAAATCTTAAGTGCAAAAACTACGGCCCCTAACTCAAGATAATGAGTGGTGTAATTCTTCTCATAGACCTTAAGTTGTCGAGAAGCATACGCTATTACCTTCTCGTTTTGCATTAATACAGCTCCAAGCTCTTTATGTGAAGCATCGCAGTATACAACGAAGTTCTCAATTCCTTCGGGTAGTGCCAAAATTGGCGCACTGCAAAGCTTTTGCTTCAACAACTGAAAAGTAGCTTCTTGTTTCTTTCCCCATTCATACCTCTTGTTTTTCTGTGTCAACTTGGTCAAAGCTTTAGCTATCTTTGAAAAACCTTCGATGAATCTTCGGTAATACCCGGCAAGTCCTAGAAATTTTCGGATTTCTGTAGGATTTGTTGGAGTAGTCCAATCTTTTACGGCTTCAATCTTTGCAGGGTCTACTTGTAATCCTTGACTATCAATGACATGACCAAGAAGTTGTACTTTACGGTTCCAAAAATCACACTTTGAAAATTTGGCATACAACTTCTCATTCTTGAGTAGTCCTAAAATCGTTCTTAAATGCCCTTCATGCTCTTCTTTGCTCTTTGAGTAAATCAATATGTCGTCGATAAACACTATGACAAATTTTTCCAAATACGGTTTACATACTCTATTCATGAGATCCATGAATACTGCAGGTGCATTAGTTAATCCGAATGACATTACTTGAAACTCATAATGACCATAACGTTTTCTAAACGCTGTTTTCGGAATATCCACCTCCCGCACTCTAAGTTGATGGTAACCTGATCTTAAGTCAATCTTTGAGTAGATACTAGAGCCTTGTAACTGATCGAACAAGTCTTCGATTATGGGGAGTGGGTAACGATTCTTCACCGTTAACTTGTTCAGCTCTCTATAATCTATACACATTCTGAAAGATCCATCTTTCTTCTTCACAAACAAGACCGGTGCTCCCTAAGGCGAGGAACTTGGCCTAATGAATCCTTTGTCTAAAAGTTCTTGCAACTGATTAGACAACTCTTGCATCTCCGATGATGCTAATCGATAAGGTGCTCGCGCAATTGGTGCAGCTCCAGGCACTAAGTCAATATGAAATTCTACTTGACGTGCCGGTGGTAGTCCTGGCAAGTCTTCAGGAAAGACTTCAGGAAATTCTCGAGCAATTGGTACATCCTCAAGTCGCTTCTCCTCCGACTTCTTCTCGGTTATATGTGCTAAGAAAGCAAAACAACCTTTCTTTATGTACTTCTCCGTTTTGATGCACGATATAATACTGAGTCTAGTTCCACTTCGTCCCCCACGAATGATCAAAGTTTCGCCATTGTAAGGAAGATGAACAACTTTCTCATCACAAATGATTCTCGCACGATGTTTGGATAACCAATCCATTCCTATGATGACGTCGAAACTACCAAGTTCTACAGGCATAAGGTCTATATTGAAGGGATGATTTAGAAAATTGAGTGTACAACCACGGACAATGGTGTTGGTGCTAATTAAGTTACCATTAGCTAATTCAATGTTGTATGATGTGTCTAATGTGGTTGGT
>BPTQ01000001.1:167722487-167805658 GCA_019973895.1 Chrysanthemum seticuspe | reverse complement strand
TGATCAAGCATTCTAAAATTTCTTGAGATCGTTTGGCATATAAGCATGCATGTCCAATTGCATTATCATGAGGTTTCTCTAACTTATCCTCTTCAACAATCTCACGCAGACATTCTAGGCAATCCTTAAGGGATGAGAAGTATGTTTGAACAACAAGTTTGTTGTTCCTTAGATGAGGAGGGACATATTTCACAGACAAAGCATATTTATTACAAGAGTGAACCTTTGATACACCATTCTCCTCATTGGTCATTGGCATTTTCCCTTTTACCTGACTCTTCAGATTCTCAATTTCCTTTTGCATTGAAGCTATTTGTTCGTTTTTTTTGTTACGAGTGACCTTTATTGATTCAAATAACTCATTGAAATGACGTTTAAACTTTTCATTTTCTTCTAGAAAACTTTCGTTTTCCTTTTGTAATGCATTTACTAGGTTTTGAAGATGAAACATTTGAGAATTTTGAGAATCTAAAGGATGAGGCATTTGGGAGCCTGTCATATTGTTCGTTAGACCCTTTAATTGAGAGATTTGGGCTTTCAACTTTCTGATCGTGTTGCACTGAGCTTGAATCTGCTCATCACGTTTGTTAATTTGAAAAACTGCATCAAACTCTGGAGCATCTGAGGATTTCTTGATATTTGAAGTTTTGACATTTTCTTTAAGATGTTGATATTTTAGTTGTAAATTATTATGCTCAACTTCTAGTTTAGAAAAATGTTTAACCAAATTGTCGTGATCATCCAGTTCAATTTTCTCGTTTAGTTCAGAATTAGTTTTTTCAAGCTCAATGACACGATCATGGGAGACTTTCAGGGCAACCGATAATTCATGAAATTTGGAAGTATTAATGGAACAATTTGTAGCAGTGAAAGACACATCTTGAGCAATACATTCAGAAATCAGGTTCTCATTTAATGTATGCAAGTTCTTCCTCTCAATCTCATTATATTTTAGTGCTCGCTCATACTCACTAACTTCAACTATCATTGCATCAAATTCCTTTTCCATTCCCTTAATATCAGTTTCTATCCCCTTTTTAAGACTCTCAAAGTGATCTTTTAGAAGTTTAAAGAAAGGCATGACCTCAGTTAAATAACATTCTTTCATTTGCTCAAAACCCCTTTCTCCTTCCATTATACCAGTGGGTGTGATCCTTTTCTTGCAAGTTTTCTCAAAATCAACAAATAGTTGAAATATAACATATTGGCTAATTAAGGTCTTGCTTTTAGTGGCAATTGTTCTAGGAACAAGATGCATTGGTGTATTAGGAGGATACACAGTCGCTCTAGGCATTTTCCAAAGGGGAGGGTTTGTTTTAATAATATTTTCAGCTTTCTGCTTATCTAAATCCATTTTCCAGAAGACTTGTTCGGGAGTCAACAATGTATGAGGCTTAAACATGTTCAAGGAAATCCAATTTTCCTTCTTGTAATCATGGGGTGTGATCTTTATTTTCTTCTCTCTACATTTAGGATCATCTAATTTCATGTTCATCTTTTCCCTAGTGACTTCATCTGATTTCTTATCTTCCTCAGTGCACTCAACGCAACTAGGTTTCTGTCTAGGTTTAAGGATTTCATTGCCATCATAAAGAATCTTATGAGCATTTCTAGCCCTTTTAATGACCTCTCGATTTGGTTCCTTAACAAGGGGAATGCTATGCTTATCGCTTAAGACCCTATGCTTAGTGATCATGTGAGCAGTCTGAATGGTGTTCCCTTGTATGTACAACTTGTTTTCAAGTTTGTTTTTCAAAGTTTTCAGATTAGAAAAATCTTTCAAGAGTTTTGATTCCTTTGCATTAAATTCTTGCTTAAGCATTTTCACATTTTCTTGAAGTTCTTGTTTTTGCTTAGCAGTTTTAGAAAGCTTTTCTTGCAAGGAATTTAACTCTTTTTTTAATACTTCTTCACGAAAATTACTTTTTCTAATGACTGTACGCACTTGGTCATCCATTTCCTGCTCACGAGTGGTCAACTCAAATTTAGCACGTTGTTCATAAATAGCAACACGTTCTTTATAGGCATTTAGTTCAGAAATTACAGAATCATCAGGGGCACATGCAGTGTATTCATCAAAAACATAGTCATTGTTGACTGCAGAAGATGCATCACTTGGTACAACTTCACTTTCACTTTGTTTCACATATTGATCATATGGGACAATATCGATATTACCCATATTTTTAACATTTGATTCAAAAGTTTCAGTTGATAGTACTTTGTCATGCATCTGTTGCACATCAGCATCATCGTATAGTTTTAATACCTCTAAGATGAGTTTGTCTTTGGATGAGCCAGTTTGTGGTGAAGAAGAGACCTTGGGAGAAACCATTGGAGAAATGCTAGCCATAAAAATTGTGTGTGCAGTAGGTCCATCATCCACATCAGATTCGTATGCATCACAATCAGCGACTTGAAAGGCATTATGATGATTGTGACCTATCTCCTGAATAGGCTGCTCATCCACATCTGCATCATAGGTCTTGGCATTGCCCTCAGCTAGAAACAACAATTCCTCTTCATCCAAAGCAGCACCATTATCCTGAGCTTGTACAAGCAGCATCTTATCTCTGAAGTAATCAGCATTCTGTGGACGCTTTGGAGATGTGCAGTTCCTTGCAATGTGTCCCTCACCACCACAGTTATAACATTTGATCGGCTTAGCTTGACCTTGATTACCATTCCTTCCTCGATTCTGATTACCCACATAACCTCTACCAGCTCCACCTCTTCCTTGATCAAACTGTCTTTCTTGAACTGACTGCCCCATAATTTTCCCATCTCTGATCAAAGCATGGTTGTGACGATTGGAGGCAGTTCGGATCTCATTACAGGTGTGAAGTTTGTTGGTGTGAGGTGAAAGTGTCCTGTTCTCTTTAACCATGAGTGTCAGTTGTTTGATGAAATGTTCCATGACAGCATTTGCATCGGGTTGCTTGAACCTTGGATCAGAAATGGGTTTGTGATTATCATCTTCCGTGGGTACAACTTGAGGAGCATTGGTGGTAATCCTATCATTTGTGAAAAAGGCAGTTGACACATTTGTAGAGCTTGTTTCTCCCTGACCTTTGAACTGATCAAGAATCCTCTTTTCAAACATGGCATGTCTCTCATTCTGAAGGAGGAAGGCATAGAGTTGCTCATAGTTTGTATTCTTCAATCCTTTAGTGAGCTTCACAGAGGTGACAAACTTGTGCCATTCGGGATTCATGTTGTTCACAAATTTTGAGTTCAGCTGAATGTTAGGCATGGTCATTCTGATGTTCCTCATATCATTCACCAACTTATGAAATCTCACATAGTACTCATAGACACTCTCATCTGGTTTCATCTTGAAGTGTTCAAATTCGTCATAGAGTTGTGATTCTCTGTCTTCCATAGTTAATTCAGAACCTGAGAGAAGCATCTTGACATTATCCCATACTGCCTTTGCTTCGGTGTTGTGATTGATAAGCTTGTAGATGTCTTTAGGAAGACCTTGAAGAACAATGTTAGACGCCCTGATATCTGCATCGAATCTCTTTTTCTCCTTATCATCAAGCTCATCATACATTTTAGGTCTGTCCATTCCGTAAATAGGGGTTCCATCTTCATTAGTATCAAGTATATCTCTAGTCGTCTCAACTCGATACGGTCCTTCATCAATGGATTTGAGAATGTTGACACCATTTTCCTTTCCAAGGCAGTACAATCTGATTCGTTGAGCCCAAGAATCGTAGTCAGTTCTGTCAAGCATGGGTGGACGAGTATCTGAACCAGCTGCTTGAACATCCTCGGCAACAGTGGAGATGATAGTAGGAACGTTGGTAGACATGTTAATAGATTATACGGGATTTTATAACTCTATGATTAAACCGGGAAATAGATTCTTTCACGGGATTTTACTAAATCAAGAAAAAACCGTAAACAATCACCCAAGTCGCTAGAAGATAATGCACCAAGTCGCTAACACCTAATTCGCTACACCCCCAAGTCGCTAAAGTCCCAAGTCGCTAGACAAATGCAAGTCGCTAAGTAGTAACTCGCTAAGCCTCAAGTCGCTAGCAAAATTTTGGCAACAATTCGCTAAACAAGTCGCTAAAGATTCAAGTCGCTAAAGAGCAACTCGCTACAGACCAAGTCGCTACCCGTAGTGGAAAGTCCACTACTTGTACTGTTAATCGCTAGGTCTAAGTCGCTAGCTCCAAAACTGTAACTCGCTACAAAATTGTGAAGCAAGTCGCTAAGAAGAAAGGGATCCGTATATCAAGTCGCTAGCAAGAAAAACCACATAAACATCACTTTTCAATCCAAAAACAACCCAACCAAGATGATTCAAGCTTACCAAATGAAAACCTAAACACTTGTGATGTGATGAGTGTCTAAATACTCATCATTTTTATACCATTTAGACTGCAAAATCATCTGAAAACGCTCAGAAACACATCAAAATGATCAAAATATCACAAATCAGTGTTTTATGTGTTTTAAAATCAAAAATATCAAAATCAGATGAAAAACGTATCAAATTTGCAAAAATTGCAGTTTTAGTCCCCCAAGTTTCAAAAATTGTCAAAAATAGTCCCTGAGCACATAATTTCAAAAGTAAAGTCACCAAAGGTCCTTTTAAAATCAAAAGTTGTCAAATTTAGTCCTTTGGTGAAAAATATGAAAAGTTTGAGAAAATTACAAAAATGGTCCTTCAAGTTTCAAAATTGGCAGAAATAGTCCCTGGAAAATGTGAAAATGACAGATTTGGTCCCTGTACTTTTGAAGCTTGTCAGTATTAGTCCTTGGAAGAAACTTTGAAGTGTTGGCAGTTATGGTCCTTGCAATTTCAGAAATGACAACTTAGGTCCTTTTGTTATTTAAACCATTTAACTCAATTTTGACCCTTGCACCATTTTGGACCCCCTGTCAACTGAATTGTGAACCCCCCTTGTATTAGTAATATCTGGTCAACCCAAATGGTCAAACAAACACCCCATGGCGCCAAAAAAGTCTCACCCTCCCAACTGTCTTCCCTGGTTTTCCTCAGCCTGTCTCACCTCCCCCCTCCTCCTTTTCCACTAAACCCTCACCAACTCCTCTTCAACCCTTGATACATGCCCCCTCCCCATTAATTACTCAACTGCCAAAACCTAACCCACTCAAACTTCCTATATTAAGTTTTCCCGCCAAATTTAAATAGATGGCTCAGATGAAAGATAGCCATCCAATGGCTCACAAGCATGGTGGGAAAGTCTTTGTGGACCTCCAGGACCTATAAAAAGAAAGAAGAAAGGAGAGAAGAAGGAAGTAGCTAGTTTTTATTTTTTCTTTAATATCGTTTTTTTTGTAATGTTTTAATTTAAGTCATGTTATTGTAATTTCTGTTTTTATGAATCAAACTAAGTTATTTTATAAATTGTAATCCAGTTTGAAGGTGTAATTCAAGGTTTAATATCATTTTGTGTTTTCAAAGTCTACTGTTAAAAATTTCAGTGTTTAAATTCTCTTGTCCAAGTTTTTAGTATTTGATTTAAGTTCAAAATGGTTTAGATAAGTTGTTTACAGCTTTTTGTAAGCCTAAAAGTCAGTTTCAAACAAGTTTCATTGATGGTCAACGAAAGTCAACTTTGGGACTCAAATTGGAAATGGTGACGAAAATTGTTGATGCAGAGGTTGGCATGGGTTGAAATAGGTTATATTAGGTTAGTCTTGGGTTTTGGTTTAGCCTGCAATAGCAGTGGACTCATGTGAGTAAGATTTTCAACTTTTCATTTTTAAGCCATTTTTGCATTTCTTTCTTATCTATGTATTTGTACTCCTAATCTGTTAAAATCTGTCTTAATAGTATAATTTAGAATAGTTAAAGTTAATTTGATCATGCTTTATGCCTGTTCAATCTTTGGATTAGTTTTTGTTTGCAAATCATGTTTTAAAGGGGTGTTTGGAATGGCTGCATTTTCTGCATTAGAGGCCTCATAAGTAGTTACCTTTTGTTGTTTCATGTTTGTTCAGTTCCTTTGAACTTGTCTCTGTCATTGCCTTGTGCCTTTTAAGCTCAGAAGTCAAAATTTCCTTTCATGTGATCTTGCAGCTTCACTGTTGAGAATTTGCAATATCAAAATCTTATTTTGTGTTCCAAACTCATAAACAAAGCTTGATATAGCTTCATTTAATCTAGTAACATCATTCTTAGTTCTAAAATCTAGATCAAACTTCATTTTAGTCAACTTTTCTTAATTACTCAAAAAGTCAAAAGTTTGAAAGCTCAGTTTTGGCTCAACTAGGAAGAATTTTCTAGAGCTCATTTCTGGGCCAATTTCTTTGAAACTTGTAGTTTTAGAGAGCCCTCTTGGTCTATTTTCTTATGAGTATTTTATAGGATTTTTGTGATTTTTTTTTACAAGCTCAATGGAGCTTGTCAAAACAGGTCCAAGTGCCCTGTGCAGAGCACTGTTGCCTGCACAGGTTTTATGGAGCTTTTGCAGAGCTTGCACAGGGCTCACTTGAGCTCCTTTAGGTCTAATTTTTTGTTTAAACACTCTTGGCCAGGTCTAGATTAGGTTCCAATCCTTAGCTCTTAGTTTCTAGCTTATTCAGTTGCTTATTCTTGGGCTTTAACTTGGCACCATTCTCACTGTCTTAGCTTAAAATTTCAGTTCATCTAATCTTTGCATCTAGCTTATCAGATGTTTTAACTTGTTGTTTTTTGTTCCATTCTAGTCCTTTTAGCTTATTATTGCTTCCTTATCAGTTTGGTGCTTGTTGGGTTCCATTTGCTTATTGAAGTGCTTATTTCAATAAGCACTTCCTTATCAGTTTCATATTCTGCCATACAAGCCCCTGTTTTTCTATTTTTCCCAGCTTTCTAATATTATTTTATAGTTTTCCTGAAATTTTCAGATTTTTCTAAGTTGTTTTGCTATTTTTCTTAATTTAAATTAGTTTTTAAGTATTTTTAAATAGCTTTTAATACAAATAATTAAGAAAAGTCTCAAAAAAATAATTTTTCATTTTTCTTAAGTTTAGATAAATGTAAAAAGCTTAAAAAGTATTTTTCCCTATTTTTCTCCTTTTATTTGGTATTTTTAATAATTTAAATTAGTTTTAAATAGTTTTAAATTAATAATAAATACATAAAAAGTCTAAAAAATATATTTTCAGTTTTAAAATTAGTTTTATCATATTTTAGATTTTTCTAAGTCTTAATTTTATTTTTCTAGTCTTATTTCATATTTTCTTTTATTTTAGAGTATTATTAAATAGTTTAAAATAGTTTTTAATTCATAATAATTACATAAATAGTTATAAAAATAATTTTCTTTTTCTATAAATTTTCTCATATCATTAGGTTTGTAAAAATGTATTTTTCATATTTTTAGGATTTATATTGTATAAGTTTCACTTTTTATTTAGTACGTTTACGTTATTTTTATTTAAACGTAAGTTTTAGGTTTTAAACGTTCATCACTTTAAAAATAGTGATAGCGTTTATTTAATATCTTTTATCTTTTTAATTTTCTTAATTTGCATTTAAGTCGCTTTATTTATAAACCTTTTTCAGTAGTGTAATATTCAATCCTAATCCTTTCTGATCGCTATCATTAGTGATCATTCTATCGTCTGAATCAGTGTTTGCACACCATTGAGTCTCCGTGGGACTTAATGACCCGGGAATCCACTATATTCTCCAGGACTTCATTGCATCTGTGTCTGAGCTATTTTAAGTCTGTTTAGACTTGACTGTTTTGCGCAGATCATGATGATTCTAAACATAAAAGTACTACAAAAATCCAAGCTTTAACACAAGAAATCAACCAAATGATGCACAAACCACTAAACTTTTTCAAACTCAAAAACCACCTAAAAACCACTAAAAATCCAAAGATATGCAAGATATGATCTAACCATGGCTCTTGATACCAATTGTAGAATATTAGTTTTCACATACACATCAAACCATAACACAAAGTGGCGTATGAATGGAATTCTAGAGAGAGAAAGTTAGAGGTTTAGGGAACTTAGTGAGAGAAAGTGAAAGATATTATTATGAGCTCCAACTCTCTACCTTGGGAGGTAGAGAGTATTTATAGTCTTACATAAAACGCCACACATCGGGCTGTGGATCAGGCATACAGTGGGTAAAGACCCGTCCGTCCTCCACGGTGTTACTTAACTAAATACTACTTAACTTAAAAGAACTACGACTACGAGCTTTCTATCGATTACATATACTTGAGGTGACCGACTCTTTAATACCTGGAATTTCTAATTCCTAACAAAGTGTAACCCGTAGATCTAATAATGTTGGTTCCCCTTTAATTCTCTTTTTCTGCGCATCTCTTTTTCTCCTTTCTGAGATAAAGACGCTTCTCTCCTAATACTTTGAGACTTAAAACCCGTCTTCTGATTCTTGATGGTTAATCCGTCGATTTGTTATGGCTTGATTAAATTACTTTACTCCACGGTTTGGTGTTCTTATTGATAGCTGGAATCCTTACTAATGGCGAAACTAGGGTTTCGTCAATTTGGGATTTTCTGAATCATGAGTAAATTGGGGCTTTCTTGATCAATTGAATTAATTGGTGATTCAATTAAGGGTGTGAATCTTTGATCTTTACAAAAACAGGTGTGTTTGTTCCTTGTTTTTGATTTGATTGATTCCCCTTTCTGATGACTTTGTGTATCTGTTGGTATGGTTTTTTTGATTCGTGAATCAATTGGTTATTAGGTTTTGCAACACATCTTAACCTGATACTTTCTGGGTTGGTTTTTTTATTTTCGGATTGGATTTCTTTTGACAGATTGTTTTGCAAAAACTAAAAATGAGATGAAAAAATGTTTTCTGATGCCTGTTGATTGATCGCTATATGTGAATGATCCCTGGGTGACAGAAGCGTTTCTACTGATAAAAATTAGGAAACAAAAAAAATGACAATTTTGATTTGTGTTTGTTAGATTTTGTAGAAAAGTTTACCGAAAACTGATTCCTTTTGATTCACAAATAGAAAAAAATTGGTATATGATGATTTGGTTAAGTAACCAAACCTGCTCTCATACCAAATGTTGGACCTATTACGGATCTATGATCTAAACTATAGTCACAATATACCAAAACACAAGATAAAGATTTGAACTTTGCTTAAACGTAAAATGCTTTATTAAGCTTGTCAAAAACTAGAAGGGGGGTTGAATAGTTTACCAATTAAAAACTTTGTTTTGAATCTTATTGAAAGATCAATTGATATTTATCTTTGATATGTTAATGAAATATGTAAGCAATATGTAAAGAGTAAATAAGGAAAGAAATGATCAAACCACAACAAGTTGTTTATAGTGGTTAGGTCTACAAGGACTCTTTCTCCTTGCCCTACTCCACTCCTCGAGTCTCACACTCGAGAGTTTAACTTCACTAGTCAACAAGCTCGTTTCACCGGTGGAGAAACCTTTACACTTCGCTTACACTATTTCCGACACTAAGCTAAATGTCGAGTTCTTTCCAAGGGTACAACCACTCCCACACACAATGTATTTTGAGGACTAAAATACTAACCACTCACACTCACAAGATTATGATGGTTTAGTACAACAATGAAGTATGAATCAACACAAGATCGTACAACACTAAACAAACAAGACTTCCAACTTCTCGTTGAAGCTTGAATGTGACTTGATCTTCTTTGCTACAAAAGAGATCACTAATATGATATGAAACTGAGTTAGAAAGGTTAGAGAGAAGATATGTATGAGAGTATGATAGAAAAGGATGAAAAACTACTTGGTTTGGCTTTGCTATTTATAGACAAAACCATCAGCAGCCACCACGGACCGCGGACCCTTTAAAAGGGTTCCGCCCGTTATGGCTTTTGGTGACGCCGAGGTCTGACACCAAGATATCAAGATCTTGCCAAAGTCAACCATATCTATGCAAGATTGTGTAAGATATGAAGAGTACAAATCTACACAAAATATCTAATGAAATCTTCCAATGATTTCCATGATGCATCACATGATGTCATGTGTTGTTTTTCTATTTTTAGAAATATGCTAATACATAAGTAATGTTTAGTTTTTAAGAAACTAAAACATTCTAAAAACTACTATCATACATTATGGTTAGAGTCATGTTAAGATATGATTAATCACAATGTAAATGCTTGAGTGATGAAGATATTGTTTGTGAAAAGCTTGTTTTAATATCTATCAAACTTGACAAGCTTTAAGCTTTATAAAAATTAAATTTACTTTTGTCGTTAACAAAACTTAGGTAAAGATCAAAAATATAAATAACGTTTAATGACGATATTTGTATTAACAATCTCCCCCATTTTGTTGAGGACAAAATATAAATTTTATTTTTATAAAAGATACAAAGATTGTACAAGAGTTATAAAAATAATAGTTTTAGAACTTGAAAAAGAAATGATAATGCAAGTGTATGATGTTTGACTTTTTCAGAATGTCAAAGGCTTCACTAGTTGAAGCATGACGTTGACTTTTTCAGAAAGTCAAAGTAGGCAGTTGACTTTATCAGAAAGTCAAGTATTACCAATGAAGTATCATGTTGACTTTTTCAGAAAGTCAATGTATGCAGTTTGACTTTTTTAGAAAAGTCAAATATAACCAAATTCTATATAATTCTCTCCTTTTTTGTCTCAACAAAAAGATGCGATGCAGAATGGATAATGAGCCCGAGCTATTATCTCCCCCTTGATCAAAGCTCCCCCTAAATTGGGTGCCAATGGGAAGATACATGGATTGTGAAAAAGCTACAAAAAGATTTGTTAGTATTAATCATCATTCACAAGCATTTCCAAACACTATTTAATAAGCACCAACAATATAGAAAACACCATTCATTAGTTAAATATTTTCATGATTTAAAAACATGAAAAGAGAACACAATGAAGTGTTTTAGTACAATAATTAAATAAAATAAAAAAAAATCATAGAAAAAAATAAAATAAAATGCTTAGAAAAGCTAATCTAAGACCATTCTAATGAGATGTAGGATGAGAAAGAGCGTTGACTCGCTCAAGGATGTGATTGAGGATGAACCTCATTTCTTCTTGGAATTCATGGACCATTACCCTTATCCGATCAGTGGTTTGGGCGGTTTGCTCACAAGTTGAGCAACCATGCCTAGGGGGTAGTATGGTTGATGAGGTTGTGGTGGTGGAATGGTGGATGTGTTGATGTTGGTGGTGGTGTTGGGTTGGTGATTATGGAGGCTAGCAAAGCAATTTGCATTTGCATAGTCTTACTTAGGTGAGGATCCACCATATTATTGAATTGGTGGAGATGTTGGAGTTCTGCTTGAATCTCCTCTCTTGTGGGATTATCATCCCACATGGACTCCTCAATCTCCTCTATGTGAGGGGACATGGATGTAGGGAGTAGTTGATCCCCTTACAAAGGACCATGGATGTCTTTGTGAATGGGGTGGAAGAGAAGAGGTCTTGGCTCTAACGGGGCGTTTGGATCAAACGAGGGTCTAGGAGACTCATGAGCGATTCGCTCAATGGTGCCAACTGATGGCAATGGTGGTGGATGATTGGGCCTGGGGGAAAATCTTCCAAGTCCTCCAAGAAAGGATTTGGAGAAGTGGGAGGTGTGGAGAATAACTCCAAAGGAATGAGGGTTGGAGACTTTGGTGGTGATGGTATTTTTGATGTTTGGAGAGGTGCCGGTGGTGGTGAGGTTGGTGTTTTTGTGGGTGGTGGAGTGGTGATGACAATGAGTGATTGAGTAGGAGTAGCCAAGGTTAGGCTTATGTCATCCCTTATGGGAGATGAGATTGTGAGTGGAGATGACTCGGATGAGGAGCTCAAGTTGACGAAACAACAAGGCCTTACGCTAATCCTAGCGGTTTTCTTGCAAGGCTTGGTTGAAGGTGAAGATTTTGTCATTTTGACTTGTGTTTTCGCTAGTTGATGGTAAGAATGAAGAAGGTGTAAAGATGATCATGGTAAAACCTCCTAATTTATAGAAGTAAAAAATTATGGAGAAATGTGTTTGATTTGATGTTAAACTATAGAAGGGTAAAATTTGATAGCATACTTGTGCTATCCCCCTGCATAAGATTGTTAGCATACATCATTGTTTTTAGTTATATTATCATCCTACAAAATAAAAACAACCAAATTGTATCAAACATTAAAGATAACGTATTGTTCCAAACACTCCTTAAAAGGACCTTTACTTGTCCAATTTCTTGTAAATTTTGTTCATCATCCTACCAAGGCACTTGAACATCCCCTTGGTTTGCTTGAACTCCGCTGATTCATTCTCAATCTTGGGAAGAGATGCATAATACTCATGAGGTGGTAGGCGAGAGTTTGGTAGACCATCCTCAGAGCTATTTGATGATGATGATGATGGAGTTAGACGTTTTGCTCTCTTGCCTTTTGTCTTAGCAACTCTCTCGTCACTCAAGGGTACAAAAATATGAGGGATGAGCTCATAGTGAATATGCATCCCTTTTGGGCTTTGTGGAATTGGGGCATAGGCTCTATAGAGACGGGTGAGAAGCATCCCGTATGGAAGAGCAACCGATCCTTGAATAGGTATATCAATCATTCTCCTAGCTATGTAGTAGGCTAAGTTGAATGGTTGACGGATGGACAAGTTGTAAAGCATGTGGCAAAGGCAAGCATTGATGTGATCCCTATTCCCTATGGTGCTAATGACATTGGCTCTAAGTAGTTCTTCCCATTTCTTAAATTCGGGTTTAAGTTCATTGAGCTCCACTCCATATGGATCTCGGTTCACTTCTTTTCCTTTTTGGGTGACTCGGGTTGTATCTCCCCTTGGGGTAAATAGGTGCTCACGGATGACAACCTTATTTGCTAAAGGTGTTCGGTAGGGAAGAGAGCGGTCATTGATTGCATCAAGGATGGTGAGTGACCACTTATCCGAGTAGACACATGTCCCTCGGTTGGGAATTCCTAGCACTTGAGCAAAGTTGGTTAAGGAGATGGTGTAGTCATTTTGATTAATCTTGAACCTAAGGTTAAACTCATCATCGTCATCAATGAAAACGGTGACACTAGCATAAAACTCTAACACAAACCTAGGATAAATAGGTTCATCGATGTCAAGGAGACAATCGAATTGAATAACGGCTAGCTCTTCACGGAGATTGGTATTTTCGATAAAAGAGGAGTGAATGGTTCTACCCTCATGGAAGTACCTAGTCTCTAGACTCTTAAAGATTTCGACTTGTTCCTTGGTGAGTCCTTTGGTTTTGTGATGTTTGGGAATGTAGCTAAGGGTATCCTTGTGATCATAGAATCTTGCGGCTACCATGGTTATACATAGGAGCAAGAATAAACATGTTAAAAATGAGAATAAACTTAACATTTTGGTTCTAGTGTATGCCTATATAAAAAAGATTTGGAGTTGCGGTTATCTCGACTCATTTTATGCACAAAAATGGTTTTAGAGGGGTGTTTGGCAAATACCATGAGATAACCCAAATGCTCCTAATTCAATATGGCTTCATTTGAATATACCCGGGAATGCATATTAGTTATGCAATACCTTTAGTATTCAAGAGCATGCAAGTGATGAAAATTTAACGTTTCTATTTGTATTAACAATGAAAAATTATTTTCCTATAAGTGAGAAGCTTTTCAAAATATTTTGACATGGGCTGTTTGGTTATTTGAACAAGGCCTTATATTCATTATCTATTGATTAGTGGGAAGCATGATTTGTTTATGCAATATGATAATGTAGTACCTAATTTCAATGACTAGTTATGCAATTTGCCAATTGAATCCATGTTTTATATAAGAATATATACAAACCCCATGTAGTGATTTTGTGCATAAATAAGAATCCTAGACTCAGAATTTAAGAGATAAAATGTAGTTAGGATACTTACAATGATGTTATCTCCAGTGATTAGTGGGTGAGAAGCTGTCAATAGTGAGTTGGGTTTAATGTTTACACGTTTTGGTAAAGTGGGTTTTGAGGAAGAAGATGTTTTGTAGGTAGCAGTTTTGCTTCTGTAGTCACCACGGACCAGACGGCACCATAAAAATGGTTCCGTCTTTTTTGTCGTTTGGTGTTGTGGCTACAGTAGCAGATATGAAACAAAATTGTTTTGTTTTGTTTATTCTAACGTTTAGGCTATCTTTATACTACATGTTTGGTTCCATTAATCCTAAACTAAGTCTAATAAGATTAAATGGTTCTCTTTTGAGAGGCTTAGTTAGGATGTCGGCAATGTTGTCTTTGGAGGAAACTTTCTCGATTGAGATGTTTCCTTTTTGAACATTGTCGCGAAGGAAGTGATGACGGATTTCAATATGCTTTGTACGAGCGTGTTGAACGGGATTTTTGCTGAGATCGATGGCTCCTTTGTTGTTGCAAAGTAAAACAATATCGTTGAGATGAATTCCATAATCTACGAGAGCTTGCTTCATCCAAAGAACTTGTTGACAGGCTTTTCCGGCTGAGACGTACTCGACTTCAGTAGTTGAGATGGCTAAAGCCATTTGCTTCTTTGCAAACCATGAGGTGAGACAATGTCCAACAAAAGTGCAAATACCACTTGTACTTTTTCTATCGACATAGTCACCGGCATGATCCGAGTCGGCATACACTATGGTTTCTATACCCGTTCCTTTGGGATACCATAATCCTAAACACGTTGTTCCCTTAATGTATCTAAAAATCCTTTTTAGGGCTTCTAAGTGTGATGCCTTTGGGTTTTCTTGAAAGCGAGCACATAGACAAACACTAAACATAATGTCGGGTCTACTAGCCGTAAGATAGAGTAGGCTACCAATCATTCCTCTATATTTAGTGTTATCTACAGATTCACCTTCCTCATCCTTGGCGAGTTTAGTGTCCGAGGACATGGGTGTCTTAGTTGGTTTGGAATCTTCAAGACAAAATTTCTTAAGCATGTCTTTTATATATTTAGATTGCTTACAGAATATGCCATCTTCTAGTTGTTTAATTTGAAGTCCTAGAAAGAAGTTTAATTCACCCATCATACTCATTTCAAACTCGTCGTGCATGATTTTAGAGAAATCATCACATAGCTCTTGACAAGTTGATCCGAATATGATGTCATCAACGTATATTTGAACAATGATAATATGTGACTCCTTTTTCTTGGTAAAAAGATTATTATCTACTAATCCCATAGTGTATTTGTTATCAACAAGAAAAGTTTTAAGTCGATCGTACCAAGCTTTTGGTGCTTGCTTAAGACCGTATAATGGTTTCTTGAGTTTGAAGACATGATGTGGTTTCTCAAAGTTGGTAAAACCGGAAGGTTGAGCACCATATACTTCTTCCTTAATAAACCCATTAAGAAATGCACTTTTAACATCCATTTGAAATAATTTAAAGTCATAAGCACATGCATAAGCAAGTAATATTCTAATAGATTCGAGTCTAGCTACCGGTGCACAAGTTTCATCATAATCAATCCCTTCTTGTTGATTATAACCTTGTGCAACAAGCCTAACTTTGTTTCTAGATACTACACCATTTTCATCCATTTTATTTCGAAAAACCTATTTCGTTCCAATTACAGTTTGATCTTTACGTTTTGGAACTAATTTCCAAACATCATTTCTAACGAATTGGTTTAACTCTTCTTGCATGGAAATTACCCATGATTCATCTTTTATTGCTTCATTTATGTTTTTCGGTTCATGGTGGATACAAAACAAAAATAATTACTTTGATTTTGGGCTTGTGACCTTAAGGTTCTTTGATTAAGTTGTCCTATGACCTTTTCTAAAGGATGACTTTTAGATTCTTTGATGTTTATAATCTCTTTATTTAATGGTTCATCTTCCTTGTCATTTTTAATTATTTCTTGACTTTCTATCATTTGACTTTCAACTAAGTCATCATCTACCAAAGGTGATGTCTTAGAGGGAGGCGGACTTTCGTCGAATGTTTTGTTCAACGATTCCTCGACTATCATTGTTTCTTTGTTTAAGACAATGTAAGCTTTACTAGTTTGAGAATAACCAAGAAATACACCTTCATAAGACTTTGGGTCAAACTTGGTGAGATAATCTTTAGAATTAAGAATGAAGCATTTACATCCAAAAACTCTAAAATATCCTAAAGTTGGCTTTTTACCTTTATAAAGCTCATATGGTGTTTTGTTTAAGAAAGGACGTATTAAGACTCTATTCAAAATATATGTAGAAGTGTCAACGACGTTACACCAAAACTTTTGAGGAATGTTTTGTTCATTAAGCATTGTTCTACTCATTTCTTGAATTGTTCTATTTTTACGTTCTACTACTCCATTTGATTGAGGTATTCGGGGAGCCGAAAAGTTATGTGTTATACCATTTGTATCACAAAAGTTTCCAAATTGAGTTTCGTTGTCAAATTCACGACCATGATCCGTTCGGATCGACACAAATTTAACACCTAGTTGATTTTGAATTTTCTTGCTAAGAATTTCAAATTTATCAAAAGCTTCATTTTTGGTTTTCAAAAACAACGTCCAAGTAAACCTTGAGTAATCATCTACTATGACCAAAGTGTATAAGTTGCCTCCATAGCTTCTTATAGCGGATGGACCAAACAAGTCCATATGCAATAATTCTAGACACTTAGATGTGGACACCATATTTTTAGATTTATGACTACTATGGGTTTGTTTACCAATTTTGCATGCGTCGCAAAAGTGTTGGTCATATTTAAGTTTTGGTAAATTCCTGACTAGCTCTTCTGAAGATAGGTTTTGTATAAGTCTCATATTAGCGTGACCTAAGCGTCTATGCCAAAGAGATGAGCTATCATCTAACGTTGTTAGACAAAGTTTGCCATTAGATGTTTTATCTATTTTCATGACGTATATGTTATTTTTCCTAACTCCTTTAGCTATGGTGATACCATCTTTTAGTATTTTACTACCATTTTCATCAAATAGTACTTTATACTTTTTATCACATAATTGGCTAATACTAAGTAGATTAAATCCTAACCTATCTACATGAGCAACATTTTCAATAGTTAGGGATTTATGAGCGATCGTACCTTTGCCAATGATTTTGCTTTTGAGATTGCTACCAAAAGTGACATTACCTCTGTCATACTCTTGGTATGATGAGAAGAGACTTTTTTGCCCGTCATGTGCCGTGAGCATCCACTATCTTTTATCCACTCATCAGGTTCCAATCCAACTTTCAAGCATACCTAAGAAGCAAAAAACTCAAGTATTTGGTCCCCAATATCTCATGGGTCCGTTTGGGTTAAACATCCCATTTATTTGATTCATGTATGGAAACGATGGGTAAGAGTTCCATGACATGTAATCTGGAGTTTGATATGGTCTAGGAAAGTTTTGATTCCAACCGTTGTGTTGGTAGTTGGGTTGTACGTTGTGGTTGCTCTTAGGAAAGGGGCGTTTGGCAAAAGGTGTTTTATGTCGTTGTTGAGTAGTTTTTGATCTAAATTCATTTTTAGCAAGTCCTACTCCTGATGTAACAGCTGGTTTTAGTTTAACACTATCCTTGATTTTCTTTGTTACTTTGACAAATTCATTACGGTCCGTATCACAAACATTCTGTCCTGCTGAAGTACCCACGACACCATTTCGTTCAACGGACGGAACCCTTAATTTGGGTCCGTCTGGTCCTGTTAGATATTAAATTTCACATACACATTAAACCATGACACAAAGTAGGCGTACAAGAGGTTTTAGAGAGATAAAGTTAGAGGTTTGAGAAATTTAGTGAGAGAAAGAAAAATCTTATTATGAGCTCCAACTCTCTACCTTGGAAGGTAGAGAGTATTTATAGTCTTACAATAAAACGCCACACAACGGGCTGTGGATCAGGCATACAGTGGGTAAAGACCCGTCCGTCCTCCACGGTGTTACTTAACTAAATACTACTTAACTTAAAATAACTAAGACTACGAGCTTTCTAACGATTACATTTACTTGAGGTGACCGACTCTTTAATATCTGGAATTTCTAATTCCTAACAATCTCCCCCTAAGGGAGATCCCCTCAATCATGTACTAAAATTACATTGAATACAAACAGATTTTACATTAACAATTGTTCTTGCATTCTTGATGTAGTACTTTGCTCCGAAGCTCGTAGTCATTGATTCCACTCATTGCATGTTTAGTTAATCCAAGTGGAGGTCGTTTAGTGATCCACGTGACAATAATTTTGAGCCAGGTTTTGAGATCATCAGCTAACAAAAATCTCTGAGACATCCATTATGGTGTTGGTATTATGTGATGTTGTGACATTCGGACCGTCATGCTCACATTCTGGATCATGAAAAATTCTTATCAGAGTAGCGGAAGCTTTTGTTGATTCATGATATTGGCAGCAGCGTAGCAGAAGCATGGAGTGAAAATATCAGAGTCATTGATGCACTAATCATGATTTCTTTTGAGATGAATGTGTTAAGTGAGCATGCGGCTATGGATTGACCGCTTCATTCTGATCAGCTGCAAACATAGGGCGTACCTGCATACAACAGTTAGCAATAAATCGCACCAAAGTGTCTTTGATCACTTTCGTTGAATTGAGGTACACGGCCCACGGTTCCCCGTTGATCAGTACAAGTACTGCCTGTGATCAGGTATAATTCTGAAGAATTTCCTTGACAGGGTTTCGCAGCTGCTCTAGCTATTCTCAAACTGGAACGTCTCAAAGAAGACAACACGGAGTGAGTGAACCAGCGAATAGAGATTCACTGATTGATGAAAAGATATTTGAAAAAAAATCGTGTATTGCTCAATAGAAATTGTTTTTGCAATACAACAAAGGTTTTAATGAAAATCAATTATCAATCATAAACACCTTTTGATTTGAAGTATTCGTACACGGTCGAAGTGCTAAAGAAAAGAGTTTTTAAGCACAAAGACCGGTTTTTCAAAGGTATCCGTCAATCCATAACCTAAACCAGGATTGATTCAAAGGATTGAATCGCCCCACTGTTTCTGTTCAGTTGTCAAATGGTTGATCTATTGAATATATCTCATATGCCACCTACCAGGAGCTTGTTTGATGTTGGCTCCAGAAGGCTTTCCATCTTCATTGTGAATATTTTTATTATATCACTCGGATGTTCTGGCAATACCACAAGGATAATGCGTAGGACTCAAGTTATAATCTCTCTTTCCACATTGTGTGAAACAGAGAGTCTTCATTGAAAGTGTCCTAATGAGATTTATTGATGATCTCGTGGCTCTAGACTCAATTTGTGCATATTTGGATCCTGTATCGGAGACTAGGGAGAGGGTCTCCTTCTTTAATATCAACACTCTCTAAGAGAAATTTGATAGATAATGTAGGTTCCCCGTGAGAATGAAATAAGCCCTTTTAAGAGGAACTTGAGTGGTTCGGGAAGTTGTAGTGCAGAGCGTCACTGGGTCCATGACGTCTTGTATTCAATACCGATGTTACCATCAGTAGCATATGATATGTACCCGGTTTCTGCCCTATAGTTGAATAAATGGAGGGCTATTTCTTTTCACCATTTTTCTCATTCAATTCTTTTTCATTCTTCAACCCCTTCAGTGCTTACCGAGACTTCATAGCAAGAACCTTGTTGGGTTTATTCTAGTACTTGCTCTGTCTCAGTCCGCACTCTTCCCATATCTCATTTTTCTCCTTTTATCGTCATACCTAAGGACTTCTACACTAACTAGTGGAATGTCCCTGGGTAGATCCCTCCGGTTCTGGCGGATCATGGGAACACATACCTAACCTTATCATCCTTATATCACCATACATAAAGTAAAGTTGGTCGGTCTATTTTGTATTGTTCATCTGCCATTGGAACCAATTGAAAACCCTTTGAAAATCAATCCAGATAGTTAAGATATATTATCAAAGCATTTTGTACCTGAATTGTTTTTGATGTTTTTAGAACGAGAACCCCCCCTAAACATGTGCATTAAGTATTTTGAAATCGTTTTGCTCATGGAGGCAAGAGAAAGAATTAACTTCTTTAATAACCATTTTCTAAAAGATATCAACATCACTTCCCAAATCGAATCAAGTAGATAAAGCATTTTGGGGAAGGATGAGGTTTTCATAAGCTTGATCCCCCTCAATATGTGCCTTAAGGTTTGAAAGAGTTTTTGCACATACTAGAGGGAACCTGCACATTGAGATGAATGATCACATTTCAAATCATAGGTTTAAGATAGATGCTCCCCCTCAATATGGGAATGGAAAATTTGAAATTGTTTGTCACATGCGGGGAGGATAACTTGTACATCGTTGTAAAACCATTTACCGAATCCTCAGTTTAAGTCCAATTTAAATCACAAATTCTCCCCCGATCACAATTATCAAATCATTGAGATTTGTGATCTCTGTAGATTTAAATTGATTTTGAAAGCTTTTAAGGAGAATTGTGACTAGATTATGAATATGTTTTAACTGATAAGGATCGAATTTAGAGACTTTAAACTCCATTGATTAAACATGCATGCCAAATAAGTTTTTTAATTTAATTGAAATCATTCTCCCTCTCAATCAATGACATAGGTTGTTGATTGAGAGATTGATATTTTGACAAATAAGTCCAGATGATTATCAAAAATAGAGACTGAGTTATTTTTCAAAGCAGTTAGTTTTTCAGCATATAAATGTTTATAGAATCAGAGCATGGAATTTTGAAAAACATGATAAAGAATGGCTCTGTTCTTTCTTTAAAAAAGCGGGTTACTGCCTGAAATGACAACAAACCATTTTTTCTCTTTCTCCCAAAAATATTTTTTGATTTTTTTTTTTTTTTTTTTTTTTTAAAGAATTCGAACAACATCTAAAGTCCCGTGTCATTCTTTGAATGACAGCACAAAGACCATAGATATTATCGAACCGAGAAAAAACATGACAAATTGACAATAATTTTTGAAGATTTTTGAATTTTTCAGATTTTTATGGATTTTGAAAGTTTTATAATTTTCTATTTGATTTTTGAGAGTTTTATAATTTTGTATTTTGTTTTTCGAATAAATATTTACAAGAGATAGATGAAGGAAACCTTTTACTCCTCGTCTTCCTCCTGAAGACGTTTGAGTGTTTCTGGTTGAAGGCTTTTCAAGCCAAGTCGTGGAAGAATAAACTCAAAACGTTCTCTTGGAAGAGCTTTGGTGAAGATGTCTGCTAACTGGTACTCAGACCTCACAAAATAGAGTTCCACCACACCTTTTTCCACTTGTTACCTAATGAAATGATGTCGAATGTCGATGTGCTTTGCTCTTGAGTGTTGAACGTTGTTGCATGAGAGAGCAATAACACTTTTATTATCACGATACAGAGGGATTTTGTTAAATTAAAAGCCATAGTCAGATAATTGGGATCTCATCCATAGGATTTGAGTACAACAAGATGACATGGCTATGTATTCAGCCTCTATAGAGGAAATATAAGTACTCATTTGCTTCTTTGAAGACCAGCTCACAAGCTTATCACCCAAAAACTGAGCACCTCCATACGTACTTCGACGAGTATCTTGACACCCTGCATGATCAGCATCTGCATAGGCTGTTAGTGACATACCGGTGTCCTTTGGGTACCAAAGTCCCATGTTGATGGTACCTTGGAGATACCGAAAGACCCGTTTAACCGCTTCAAGATTCTTTTTAGTAGGCTTAGCCTGGTATCTAGCACACATGCACACAACGAACAGGATGTCTGGTCTACTAGCTGTGAGGTACATCAGGGATCCAATCATACTACGATATTTTGTTTGGTCTACCATGATCCCTGAGTGGTCCTCATCTAGTTTAGTTCGTTCAATCATGGGAGTGTCAACAAGGTCACTTGAATCAAATCCAAATTTCTTTAAAATCTCACTTGCATATTTAGATTGATTTATGAAGATGCCTCCGGGACTTAGTGAAATTTGTAATCCCAAGAAAAATGACATTTGTCCCATCATTGACATTTGAAATTTTGAACCCATTTCATTTGAAAAACGGTCACACTCATTGGGGTCAGTCGAGGCAAAGATGATATCATCAACATAAATTTGAACATGAATTAAATGTTTGCCTGACTTCCTGGTGAACAATGTTGGATCAACTGCTCCTTTGCTAAATCCGGTAGATAGAAGAAACTTTGATAGCGTATCATACCATGCCCTTGGAGCTTGCTTTAAACCGTAAAGAGCCTTCTTCAAACGATAAACGTAAGAAGGATGCTCTTGATTCACAAATCCTTCTGGTTGGCTGACGTAGAAGACTTCTTTAAGTTCTCCGTTCAGAAATGCCGTCTTTACATCCATTTGATAGACTACCATGTTCTTACTAGCAGCATTTGCCAAAAAGATTCGGATTGCCTCGATTCGAGAAACAGGAGCAAAATATTCTTCAAAGTCAATACCCTCCTCTTGATGGTATCCTTTAGCAACTAATCGAGCCTTGTTCTTCAACACATCACCATGCTCATCAAGATTCACTTTGAAGATCCATTTTAGAGCAATAATCATAGCACAATCTGGAGCAGGTACTAACTCCCATACCTCAAGTCGATCAAACTCATGAATTTCTTCTTGCATGGCATTGAACCAGCTATCTTCATTCATGGCGGTTTTAACATCTTTTGGTTCGATCTTAGAGAGTACGGAGTTAAAGAAGCACCATAAGGCATCGGTTGCAAGTTGTTTCTGTGTAGATACTGGACGAGAGGGATTTCCAATGATGTTGTCTAAAGGATGATCGTGAGTCCATTTTCTAAGGTGTTCATGTGGAAGTTGTTGAGGGACTGAGGTAGCAGAGTCGATGTCTCCTGAAGAAGATGGTTCTGATGATGATTCAGGAGCAAATATGTTTTCAAATGGAGCATCTTCAGGAGTAGCAAAGGGATTAACTTCATCATTGATGCCAAAAACAGTTCCATGATGTACATTCGAAGATTGATGATTTGTTGATGAGACTGAGTTATCAACAGCAGGTGCTTCTTGACTTAATGATATTGAGACTGAAGGATTGACTTCATTCTCAGGGATATGAGCAGCCTCTGTTGTGGGAATTGACAGTTCACTAACACTTGGATCATAGAGTTCATCAAACATAGGATCAAACAATTTCTTTAAATCATCCTCAGATGGAGGTACATATGGAGTTGCTGGAGAAGAATTTGGCACAAGGAATGAACCAATGGGACTGTTTTGAAGTGCGGGTCCTGAACTGGATTGTCCAGGAGCCATTTGACCGGTCAGCTCATCGAACGTAACGTGAATTGTTTCTATGATATTATGGGTTCTCTTGTTGTAGATTTGGTAACCCTTCTTGTTTGGTGCATAACTAACAAAAATTCCAATATCTGCCTTTGCTCTTAATTTACCTAAATCTTGACTGTCATTTGTTGGATAGCACAAAGCTCCAAACATACGCAGGTAGGAGAGATCAGGTTTTCGTTTATTAACAGGTTCATATGGAGTTTTTCCATGAGAGGTGTGTATAAGGGAACGATTTTGGGTGTAGCATGCAGTGGCAATGGCTTCAGCCCATAGAAACATTGGAACCTTCGAATAAATAAGCATTGTTCTTGCGGCTTTTACAAGAGTTCGATTTCGTCTTTCAACTACACCGTTCTGTTGAGGAGTTCGTGGAACACTTCTTTGATGACAGATTCCAACACTTTCATAAAACTGAATTAAGTCTTTGTTGACAAACTCTGTGCCATTGTCTGTTCGAACAATTCTGACTGTATTGTTGAGTCGAACCTGAAGCTGTTTGATTAGTTTGATGATGACAACTGGAGTTTCATCCTTTGTCCAAAAAAAACTTTACCCAAGTAAATCGAGAGTAGTCATCAACAACTACTAGAATGTATTTCTTCCCATTTATCATTTGCACTCTCATTGGTCCACACAGATCCATATGAAGGGTATGAAGAACTTCCATTACAATATTTGTGGGTTTTGGTTTGTGGGCATATTTCGTGCTTTTACCCAATTGGCAAGCTGAACAAAGATGATCTTTTTCATATTTTAATCTGGGTAAGCCTCTGACAAGATCCTTTCTAGAAAGGTTGTTTATGGTGCTGAAGTTCAAGTAATTGAGACGACGATGCCATAACCAAGACTTTGTTTTAGAAGCCTTTGATAGCAAGCAGATTGGAGAGGACTTCATCGTGTCATCGATAGAGATGGTGTATAGGTTAGAACCTCGAGTACCTCTTAATAATTCTACACCATCAAGTTCTCTAACGAAGCAAGTATGTTTTCTAAAAGCCACTTCTAGATCGGAATCACAGAATTGACCAACAGAGAACAGATTGTAACCAAGACCTTCCACATAATATACCCATAAACTTGAAATCTTGTGAGAAGAACTCAAATAGCCCAAATGAATCCAGTGGGAATCAATTGCTACAGAAACACTCTATGACTATCTTTATCAACCCATATGTGGACAATTTGAAGTGACCACTTGAAGAAGAAAACATGATATACCAAACTTGAAACTGAAGTCGAATTCCCCACATTTGTATCTTAAGCTTGCACTTAATGATGGAAGAACGGTGTCGAGAATTTACGCTCCAATAAAATCTCTAAGTACTCAATACTCAAACAAAGTATGAGACATTAACACCTCTTGTGATTATCCACAACGACATTTGTGTGTGTCACTGAGTAAAACTACGTAACTCCTTAAAGTGATAGTTAACCAGGTCTTCAACCATCCACCCAGACTGCTGGTAACTAGATAAGACAAGACTTCAACTCAAATTCTTAAGCCCGAGCAAGTTATCAAATAAGAACACGCCTTTGTGAAAGTCAACTTCAATCTCAAATAAGTCATAAATGATTAACTCCGAAGTAATCAACTTGTGTCAAATGCTCAACACGTGAATAAACATACAATCGGATGTATATTGATCCACTGAATGAACCAGAAAAAATGATACCTCAACATTAATGCCTTCTTCCTAAAAGTATTCATGTAGAGACTGATCTGAAAGACTCACCAATAGTATCTTTGAGCGGATGAGGTAGTCATTTTCCTTAATGTTCATGTGGTTAATTTATAGAGTGCACAATAATCCGTGAAGATTTGGCAAAGGGATACCAAAGAGCAGATCATTATTCATGAACAGTAATCCGTGAAGATTTGGCAAAGAAGTACCAAAGAGCGGATCATTATTCATGAGTGCAACAATAATGATAGTCATTAGGGAAGTACTCATCAAACATATCTCGACATCCAAATATTCAAACATCCCAAACAATGAATCCCAGATATCCTTAGTAAGTCAAGCATCCATCAACATGTAGTATATGCACTCTTCTCCCCCTAAAAAATTGCATCCGAAGTTGGCGATTTTGACTTGAACAAGTGAATAAGAATATACACCAATGAACGTAGATCCACTTGAAGGTTGAAAGAGCGTGGAAAAACATGAAGCTTGTTGATGAAGAATGTCGATGAGAATGGTCATACACATGAAGATTTCTCTTCTTTTGAAGATAAAGTGCACTGAAGCGTACACTTTTCTTTTCTTTGAGGAACGGGTCCTGAAGTATTATCTGCAGACGCCATAGTGTTGAAGAACGAGGCCTGAACTGATGTGAACAGACGTCATAGCCGTATGAATATCAAGATTGAGTTACTTGAACTAGTGAGTTATGAGATATCAATCCAGTTGTAATCCATACTTTATGCCAGTCCATGTAGTGAAGGAACGAAGAATCTGCAACAGAGTAAGGACTACCTGCACTAATATTACAAAGTTGATTGCAAATATTTTGGTTAGTGACAATAGTATTCAAACCCTTTGGAGGTTCATGGTCAACCTTGATTTTGTCATCAGAAAACAGCTTTCCAGTAGGAATCCACCTAAGTCCGGCATCCTTAAACATTCTACCAGACGGTATCCACGTATGGCAAGGTCTAGGATGTGAATTCCCTACTTTTGGTTAGTGACAATAGTGTGTTTCTTGAAAGACACTTCAGTCATGTCTTGATCATAATCTGATGTGAATTCCCTACTTTTGAATGACTGAAATTGGTTGTGGATCACTTGAAGTGCAACACTGGAACTACCCTTTTGAACCTTTTCTTTATCAATTTGTTGTTCTAATTGTTCTAAGTTCAATAGTAACGTTCCCGTTAATGTGGATAAGTCTTGACGGAAAATGGCAATGCATGTTCGTTCCATTTTTATCGGTGTGAGTAACATGAGGTATGAGTGAAGTAGATGATAAGGTTCAATGCTACTTTCCTTTTGCATGGCATTCTGTAGTCTAAACAGGTGCAATTCTCTTTCTTCAGACTCTGAACACGAAGATCTCACATCCTCATTGATTAATTCAAGCATCTTTAATCGTTCAGTGTAGCATTCATTATCATTGTTGTCCACAACATCATACAATTTAAGAACTTCTGAAATCACTGGGTCAGTAGAGTAAGACATGATGTGGTAGAATGCACGGGATTTTACAAGTCTATGATTTAAACCGAGAAATAGAATCTTTCGCGGGATTTTACTAAAATCAAGACCAAACCGTTAAGCAATGACCAATGGAATGTTTTAGGAAGACTGATGGATCGACACAATGATAGACAATTGTGTGTTAGGTCTTACGATTGTTTGTGGGATAAGTAGAGATGTTTTTTGGTTGTGATTTGGGTTGTTTGTTGCACGATTTTATGGAGAAATTTAGGTCTAAAAACTTAAAAGCTCAATAACTTCCTTTCGGAGAGGATTTGGGCCTCAAAAAATTCGTTTCACGACACCGTCGTGAAACCTCCCAATATTCAGGCTGTTCCGGTCGTTTTGACAGGTATTTCGCTGAAAACGGAGTTACGGATCAAAAGTTATGGCCGTTTGAAGTTTTGACGTAAAAAGTCAACTTTGGTCAAACCTCTTCTTCGTAAAAATCAACCAAGTCACTATAACCCTTGAACCAAGTCGCTAAGTAGCAACTCGCTAAATCACCAAATCGCTAAGCACCAAGTCGCTACACAGTCAAGTCGCTAAAGAGCAACTCGCTAAATCACCAAATCGCTAAGCACCAAGTCGCAACACAGTTCGCACTGCAACTCGCTAACACTTTATGAAGCAAGTCGCTAACCTCACTAAGTCGCTAGCCATAGTGGAGAATCCACTAACTTGTACTATTTGTTGGCTTGTCTCAAAAGACAAGTCGTGTTAGGAATTAGAAATTCCCGGTATTAAAGAGTCGGTCACCTCAAGTATATGTAATCGTTAGAAAGCTCGTAGTCGTAGTTCTTTTAAGTTAAGTAGTAATTTAGTTAAGTAACACCGTGGAGGACGGACGGGTCTTTACCCACTGTATGCCTGATCCACAGCCCAAAGTGTGGCGAGTTATGTAAGACTATAAATACTCTCTACCTTCCAAGGTAGAGAGTTGGAGCTCATAATAATATCTTTCACTTTCTCTCACTAAGTTCCCTAAACCTCTAACTTTCTCTCTCTAGAATTCCATCTTATTCGCCACCTTGTGTTATGGTTTGATGTGTATGTGAAAAGTTATATCTTGCAATTGGTATCAAGAGCCATGGTTAGATCATATCTTGCACATCTTTGGATTTATAGTGGTTTTTAGGTGGTTTTTGAGTTTGAAAAAGTTTAGTGGTTTTTGCATCATTTGGTTGATCTCTAGTGTTAAAGTTTGAATTTTGTTGGTACTTTTGTGTTTTGAATCATCATAAGTGTTTAGGTTTTCATTTGGTAAGCTTGAATCATCTTGGTTGGGTTGTTTTTGGATTGAAATGTGATGTTTATTTGGTTTTTCATGGTAGCGAGTTAGTTCACGGATTACATTTCTTCATAGCGACTTGCTTCGTTATTTTGTAGCGACTTACAGTGTTAAAAGCTAGCGAGTTAGAGCTAGCGAGTTAAAGGACAAGTAGTGGACTCTCCACTACGGGTAGCGACTTGTGGTAGCGAATTAGTCAGTAGCGAGTTGCTCTTTAGCGACTTGTATGTCTAGCGACTTGGGTAGCGAATTACTGCCCAAATTTGGCTAGCGACTTGGTCTGTAGCGAGTTACTACTTAGCGACTTGCTTTCTGTCTAGCGACTTGGGATTCTAGCGAATTAGTGGTGTAGCGAATTAGTTGTTAGCGACTTGGTTCAAGAATTCGTAGCGACTTGGTTGATTTTTCCCGTCAAAACTTCAAACGGCCATAACTTTTGAACCGTAACTCCGTTTTCAGCGTTCTACCCATCAAAACGACCGTGAGAACGAGGAGAATAGACCGCCGAATAAACTAAAGTTGATTCGGGTCAACCTTCGAGGTCTAAATCCGCTCCGAACAGAAGTTATTGAGGTTTTTAAGTTTTTAGACCTAAATTTCTCAGGAAAAACGGGCATAAACCAATCCGAATCACAACCTAACAACATCTCTGCTTATCCCACAAACAATCATAAGACCTAACACACAATTGTCTATCATTGTGTCGATCCATTAGTCGTCTTAACACATTCCATTGGTCATTGCTTAACGGTTTAGTCTTGATTTTAGTAAAATCCCGCGAAAGATTCTATTTCTCGGTTTAAATCATAGACTGGTAAAATCCCGTGCATTCTACCACATCATGTCTTACTCTACTGACCCAGTGATTTCAGAAGTGCTTAAATTGTATGATGCTGTGGATAATAATGATAATGGATGCTACACTGAACGATTAAAGATGTTGGAATTAAACAACGAGGATGTGAGATCTTCATGTTCTGAGTACAATGAGAATGAATTGCACCTGCTACAGAATGCCATGCAAATGGAATGCAGCATTGAGCCCTATCAACTACTTCATCTGCACCTCATACAGTTGTTATCCATAGCTGGGGATCGAACATGTAGTGCTCTTTTCCGCCAGGACTTACCTACATTGACAAAAAGCTTGCTGTTGAACTTAGAGCATTTGAAACTGCAACTTACCAATGAAGAAGTTCAAAAAGATGGTTCCAGTGCAGCTCTTCAAGTAATCTACAAACAATTTCAACCATTCATCAGTGGGGAATATTCAGCAGATTACGATCAACACTTGACTGGAATTTCCTTCAAAAAACATACTGGAATGGAAATTCAGGAATTCATTGAGACATTTATCCAACTCATGGATAATGTGAAAAAGTACATTGAGGAAACTGCACAAAAGGATGAAAAAGTGAATGAGTGTCAGGTGCAGTTGAGAGATTGTTGTGATAAGTTGGGTAATGTATCTATGGAAGAATCGGGTGTTGCTGAATGCAGAATGTTAGAGAAAACAAATAATGATGAGTCGGTGCACCAGTCACAACCCGTGCAAGCTAATGCAAAGGAAAGCTCCATGGAAGCTTCGGATGTACCCAAGATAGAGATGCACCGGCCACAACCTGTGCACGTTAATGCAGAGGAAAGTTGCATGAAAGTTTCTGCAGTACCTAGGTATGCATCTTCTTCTCAAAATGATGATTATGAATTGCATGAGTACACTGCATTTGTGCCTGATGATTCCTTGACCACTGAACTCAATACCTATAAGGATCAAGTTGCTATTTATGAACAGCGTGCTAAGTTTGAGTTGACAACCCGTGAGCAGGAAATGGATGTCCAAATACGTACAATCATTAGAAAAAGTAATTTTAGAGAAGAAGTATTAAAACAAGAGTTAAACTCCTTACAAGAAAAGCTTTCTAAAACTGCTAAGCAAAAACACGAACTTCAAGAAAATGTTAAAATGCTTAAGCAAGAATTCAAGGCTAAGGAATCAAAACTTTTGAATGATTTTTCCAATCTAAAAACTTTGAAAAACAAGCTTGAAAATAAGTTGTACGTACAAGGTAATACCATTCAGACTGCTCACATGATCACTAAGCACAGAGTCTTAAGCAATAAGCACAGTGTTCCCATTATAGATAAACCCAATCCTGAGTATGGTAAGAAAGCAAAAGCAGCTCAAAATGTAATCTATGATGGAAATGAGATTCTTAAACCTAGACAGACACCTAGTTGCATTGAGTGCACTGAGGAAGATAGAAAACTAGATATTGCATCTAGGGAGATAATGGATAAGAAGCTAAATGATCCTAAGTGTAAAAAGAATAACATAACGATCAAACCCCATAATTACACTAAAGAAAATTGGATCTCCTTGAACAAGTTTAAGCCTCAGACTCTATTAACCCCTGAACAAGTGTTCTGGAAAAAGGATATGGAAATGCAAAAAGCTGAAAATCTTGTTGAAAAGAATCCCCCTTGTAGGAAACTGCCTAAATCAACTGTGTATCCTCCTAATACACCAATGCACTTAGTTCCTAGATCTCTTGCCACTAAAAGCAAGACCTTAATCAGTGAATATGTTATCTTTCAACTATTTGTTGATTTTGAGAAAACTTGTAAGAAAAGGATCACACCCACCGGTATAACTGAAGGGGAAAGGGGTTTTGAGCAAACTAAAGAATGCTATTTAACTGAGGTCATGCCTTTCTTTAAACAACTAAAAGATCAATTTGAGAGTCTTAAAAAGGGGACGCATTCTGATATTAAAGAAATGGAAAAGGTATTTGATGCAATGATTGTTGAGGTTAGTGATTATGAGAGAGAATTAAAATATAATGAGATTGAGAGGAAGAACTTGCATACACTGAATGAGAATCTGATTTCTGAATGTATTGCTCAAGATGTGTTTTTCACTGCTACAAATTGTTCCATTGATGCTTCTCAATTTCATGAATTATCTGTTGCTCTGAAAGTCTCCCATGATCGTGTCATTGAGCTTGAAACAACAAATTCAAAATTGCATGAGAAAATAGAACAGGATGATCATGATAACTTGGTCAAACATTATTCTAAATTAGAAGTTGAACATCTTGCTTTGCAATTAAAACATCAACATCTCAAAGAAAATGTTAAAACCTCAAATATCAAGACATCCTCTGATGCTCCTGAGTTTGATGCAGTTTTTGAAATTAGCAAACGTGATGAACAAATTCGAGCTCATTGCCACACGATCAAAAGATTGAAAGCCCAAATTTCACAACTGAAGGGTGAAAAGAAGGATGTGACTGGTTCCCATATGCCTCCACCTTTAGATTCTCAGAATTTCCAACTTCAAAACATAATTGATAACTTGCAAAAGGAAAATGATTGTTTTAAAGCTGAAATTTCAAAGGTTAATGATCAAAACAAAGAGTTATGTAATTCATTTAAAGTTAATCATGATAAACAAATTGAAAAGATAACTTCTTTACTTAACGATGTTGAGAATCTGAAGCGTGAGGTGAAAGGAAAGTTGCCAATCCCCAATTGCAAATACTCTGTTCCTAAGGTTTCTGATTGTGATAAATATGCTATCGATATGTTATATATTCCTCCGCCCATTAGGAATAATGAACTTGCACATAAAGCATACCTCTCATACCTTAAGGAAAGTTTGAAGGGTCTCCGTGAGATTGTAGAAGATGAAAGATTAGAAAAACCTTTTGATAGTACTATAGCCTATGCCTGCATGGATGCCAAACGATCTCAGGAACTCTTAGAGTATGTAATTGTCACAAGTCCGAAATCTAACAATAGGCGAGATAGAATAGTTGTGCCTTGTTCTATGCCTAAAGCCAAGCATGTGACCCTTGATATGCCTTGTTCCATGTCGAAATTCAAGCAAACAACCTTTGATGTGCCTCCTAGAATTTCAGATCCCAGCACTTCTAGACCAGGAATGCAGAAAGTAGTGAAGCCATGTAATGTTCCCATCGTTACTTCTACAGATGTTAAGATTGACACTAAAGTTAGCGGGTCAAAACCTAGAAGCAATGCAAAGAAGGATAGGATTACACAAACTATAAGTGATCATGATAAGGAAGTAAAAGAACACCATAGGGACAAGAAGTTTGATTTGAACAAAAAGAATCGTGTTAGTTCTAGTATTAGCTCTAAGCTTACTGAAATTAATTCGAGGCCTTATGCTGTCTGCAAAACATGTAAAAAATGTTTATCTTCCGGTAATCATGATAAATGTGATGTGTTATTTCTGAGATCTAAGAATCATACCCCAGTTAAGAAAGTTTGGAAAGCGAAACAGATTAAGCAATCTTGGAAACCTACAGGGAATGTGTTTACAAATGTAGGATTTCAGTGGAAGCCCACAGGTCGAATTTTAACGAATGGCAAACCTTACCCCTTAGCTAGATCCACTATGCCTAGAATAGTGCCTGTTAAGGTTTGGAAGCCAACTGGTAGAATAATCCCATTAAGCACAAAATGTCATTTGACTAAGTCTGATGCTTCTACTAGTTCAGCTCCTAGGGATAATGCCATTGCATCTAGGGTTTCTGCTGATTCAAAGACTGTTTGTGCTAACCAAAAGGAACCCATCAGCACGTGGGGATCCAATGTTTCCAATTCTCTGTCTTCGTCTGTTGTCCAAAGCAGGTCGTACAAATCGTCCCTTGGTATTTGGATTCGGGCGGCTCTAAACATATGACAGGGCTCTTAATTATGACGTCTGCTCACATCAGTTCAGGCCTCGTACTTCATCATTATGGTGTCTGCAGATAACACTTCAGGCCCCGTTCTTCAAAGAAAAGAAAAGTGTACGCTCTTCTGTGCGCTTTATCTTCTGCTAAAGAGAAATTCTATCATGAATGGCCATACTCATCTACATTCTTCATCAACAAGCTTCATGTTTTTCCACGCTCATTCAATCATCAATTGGATCTATGTTCATTGGTGTATACTCTTATTCACTTGTTAAATCAAAAATGGCAACTTCGAATGCAATTTTTGAGGGGGTGAAGAGTGAATATACTACATGATGATGGATGTTTGAATAATGGTTGTACGACGTAATTTTTGATGATGATGAGTGTATATTCTTTTTCATGAAGAGTGAATATACTAAGGATAACTGGGATTCATTGTTTTGACTTTTGATGACTCTCCTCCAACGCCTAATGCTTCACTTACTAAGGATAATTGGGAATCAATGTTTGGGATTCATTGTTTTTCAAAGATATGTTTGATGAGTACTTTCAACCTTCGACGAATGTTGATCATCCAGCTTCTGAAGCTCATGCTCCGGTTTCTATTGATTCAACTGGTTCGCCATCTAAGAAGTACTTCTTGGAATTCTCAAGAAACCTTATCTCCAGTTACTTCACAAGGCGTTTATAATGACTATCATGATATTGTAAGTTGCACTATTGAATAATGATCCGCTCTTTGGTATTCCTGTGCCAAATCTTCACGGATTGTTGTTCATGGATAATGATCCGCTCTTTGGTATTCCTTTGCCAAATCTTTACGGATTATTGTTCCTCTCATTGTGCACGCTATAAATCAACCACATGAACATTAAGGAAAATGACTACCTCATTCGCTCGAAGACATTTGTGGTGAATCTTCCAGATCAGACTCTACATGTATACCTTTAGGAAGAATGCATTAATGTCGAGAAATCATTTGTTCCGGTTCATTCAGTGGATCGACGTACATCCGGTTGTACGTTTATTCTCGTGTTGGGCATTTGACACAAGCTGATTACTTTTGAGTTAATCAATTATAACTTATTTGAGATTGAAGATTAAAATTCACAAAGGCAAGCTTAAGATGCAAAATGCAGGGAATTCTTCTTCAGTTTCAAGTTTGGTATATCAGGTTTTCTTTATCAGTGGTCACTTCAAATTGTCTACATATGGGTTGATAAAGATAGTCAGAGAGAGTTTCTATCGCAGTGGTCCTATGGCTCCTGGACACTCCAGCTCAGGACCCGCACTTCAAAACAGTCCCATTGGTTCATCCCTTGTTCCAAACTCCTCTCAAGAAACTCCATATGTACCTCCATCTGAAGATGATGTAAAGAAATTGTTTGATCCTATGTTTGATGAACTGTATGACTCAATTACTAATGAGGTGCTGATCCCTACAACAGAGGATGCTCATATTCCAGTGAATGAAGTCAATCCCCCAGTCTCAATATCTTTAAGTCAAGAAGCGCCTACTGCTGATCCTTCAGTCTCATCAACAAATCATCATTCTTCAAATGTACATCATGGAACTGTTTCTGGCATCAACGATGAAGTTAATCCCTTTGCTACTCCTGAAGATGCTCCATTTGAAAACATATTTACTCCTGAATCATCATCAGAACCATCTTCTTCAGGAGACATCGACTCAGCTACCTCAGTTCCTCAACAAATGCCACATGAACACCTCAGAAAATGGACTCACGATCATCCATTAGACAACATCATTGGAAATCCCTCTCATCCTGTATCAACCCGGAAGCAACTCGCAACCGATGCCTTATGGTGTTTCTTCAACTCCGTACTATCTAAGATCGAACCAAAAGATGTTAAAACTGCTATGAATGAAGATAGCTGGTTCAATGCTATGCAAGATGAAATTCATGAGTTTGATCGTCTTGATGTATGGGAGTTAGTACCTGCTCCAGACTGTGCTATGATTATAGCTCTAAAATGGATCTTCAAAGTAAAACTTGATGAGCATGGTGATGTGTTGAAGAACAAGGCTCGATTAGTTGCCAAAGGATATCGTCAAGAGGAGGGTATAGACTTTGAAGAATCTTTTGCTCCAGTTGCTCGAATCGAGGCAATCAGAATCTTTCTGGCTAATGCTGCTAGTAAGAACATGGTAGTTTATCAGATGGATGTAAAGACGGCATTTCTAAACGGAGATCTTAAAGAAGTCGTCTACGTCAGCCAACCTGAAGGATTTGTGAATCAAGAGCATCCTACTCACATTTGAAGAAGGCTCTTTACGGTTTAAAGCAAGCTCCAAGGGCATGGTATGATACCCTATCAAAGTTTCTTCTTTCAACCGGATTCAGCAAAGGAGCAGTTGATCCTACATTGTTCACCAGGAAGTCAGGCAAACATTTAACTCATGTTCAAATTTATGTTGATGATATTATTTTTGCCTCGACTGACCCAATGGAATGCGATCGTTTTTCTAATGAAATGAGTTCAAAGTTTCAAATGTCAATGATGGGACAAATGTCATTTTTCTTGGGATTACAAATTTCACAAAGTCCCGGAGGCATCTTCATAAATCAATCTAAATATGCAACAGAGATTTTAAAGAAATTTGGATTTGATTCATGTGACCCTGTTGACACCCCCATGATTGACCGAACCAAACTAGATGAGGACCTCTCAGGGATCATGATTGACCAAATGAAATATCGAAGTATGATTGGATCCCTGATGTATCTCACTGCTAGTAGACCAGACATTTTGTTCTCTGTGTGCATGTGTGCTAGATACCAGGCTAAGCCTACTAAAAAGCACCTTGAAGCAGTTAAACGGGTCTTTCGGTATCTCCAAGGTACCATCAATATGGGACTATGGTACCCGAAGGACACCGGTATGTCACTAACAGCCTATGCAGATGCTGATCATGCAGGGTGTCAAGATACACGTCGAAGTACGTCAGGAGGTGCTCAGTTTTTGGGTGATAAGCTTGTGAGCTGGTCTTCAAAGAAGCAAATGAGTACTTCTATTTCCTCTACAGAGGCTGAATACATAGCCATGTCATCTTGTTGTGCTCAAATCTTATGGATGAGATCTCAATTATCTGACTATGGCTTTGAATTCAACAAAATCCCTCTGTACTGTGATAATAAAAGTGCTATTGCTCTCTCATGCAACAACGTTCAACACTCAAGAGCAAAGCATATCGACATTCGACATCATTTCATCAGGGAACAAGTTGAAAAAGGTGTGGTGGAACTATATTTTGTGAGGTCTGAATATCAGTTAGCGGACATTTTCACCAAAGCTCTTCCAAGAGAACGTTTTGAGTTTATTCTTCCACCTCTTGGTCTGAAAAGCCTTCAACCAGAAACTCTCAAACGTCTTCAGGAGGAAGACGAGGAGTAAAGGTCTATCTTCATCTATCTCTTGTATATACCTATTCGAAAATCAAAATACAAAATTATAAAAACTTCAAAAATCAAATAGAAAAATATAAAACCTTCAAAATCCATAAAAATTTGAAAAATTCGAAAAATCTTCAAAAATATTGTCTTTTTGTCATTTTTCTCTCGATTCGATAATATCTACGGTCTTTGTGCTGTCATTCAAAGAATGACACGGGTCTTTAGATGTTGTTCGAATTCTTTAAAAAAAAAAAATTAAAAAAAAAAAAAAAAAAAAAAAAAAAAAAAAAAAAAAAATTTTGGGAGAAAGAGAAATGGTTTATTGTCATTTTCAGGCAATAACCCGCTTTTTAAAGAAAGAACAGAGCCATGTTTTACCATGTTTTCAAATCTTATGCTCTGATTCTATAAACTCCTATCTGCTGAAAACTAAATGCTTTGAAAAATAACCCAATCTCTATTTTTGATAATCATCAGGACTTATTTGTCAAAATCTCTATCTCTCAATCAACAACCTACGTCATTGATTGAGGGGGAGAATGATTTCAATTAAATTAAAAAGTTATTTGGCATTAAATTGTTTTCAAAAGATATACATGCATGGTTTTATAAATGGAGTTTAAAGTCTTAAAAATCCGATCCTTATCAGTTCAAACACTTTCACAATCAAGTCACAATTCTCCTGAAAAGCTTTCAAATCAATTTAAATCTATACGAGATCACAAATTTCAAATGATTTGATAATTGTGATCGGGGGAGAATGTGTGATTTAAATTGGATTTAAACTGATAATTAGGTAAATGGTTATAATAGGATGTACATGCTATCCCGCCCACATGTGACAAACGATTTCAATTTTTCAATGCACATATTGAGGGGGAGCATCTATCTTAAAACCTTAGGTTCCCTCTAGTATGTGCAAAACTCTTTTCAAACCTCAAGGCACATATTGAGGGGGAGCAAAATTCATGGAAACCTCATCCTTCCCGGAAATGTTATACCCACTTGATCTGTTGAGGGAAGTGATGTTGATATCTTTTAGAAAATTGTAATCAAAGAAGTTAATTCTTTCTCTTGCCTCCATGTGCTTAACATTTCTCAAATACTTGATGCACATGTTGAGGGGGAGTTCTCGTTCTAAAAATATCAAAAACAATTCAGGTACAAAATGCTTTGATAATATATCACAAGTATCTGAATTGATTTTCAAATGGTTTTCTATTGGATCCAATGGCAGATGAACAATACCAAATTGACCGACCAACTTTACTTTATGTACGGTGATATAAGGATGATAAGGTTAGGTATTGGTTCCCATGATCCGCCAGAACCGGAGGGATCTACCCAGGGACAATCCACTAGTTAGTGTAGAAGTCCTTAGGTATGATGATAAAAGGAGAAAAGTGAGATATGGGAAGAGTGCAGACTAAGACTGAGCTAGTACTGGAATAAACCCAACAAGGTAATAGCTATGAAGTCTCGGTAAGCACTGAAGGGGTTGAAGAATTAAAAAGAATTGAATGAAAATAGGGTGAAAACAAATAGCCCTCCATTAATTCAACCTTAGGGCAGAAACCGGGTTCACTTCATATGCTACTGATGGTAACATCGGTATTGAAGACAAGACGTCATGGACCCAGTGACGCACTGCACTTCAACTTTCCAAACCACTCAAGTTCCTCTTAAAAGGGCTTGTTTCATTCTCACGGGGAACCGACATTATCTATCGACTTTCTCTTAGAGATGGTTGATATTGAAGAAGGAGACCCTCTCCCTAGTCTCCGTTATAGGATCCAAATATGCACAAATTGAGTCTAGAGCCACGAGATCATCAATTAATCTCACTAGGACACTTTCAATGAAGACTCTCTGTTTCACACAATGTGGAAAGAGAGATTATATCTTGAGTCCTACGCATTATCCTTGTGGTATTGCCAAAACATCTGAGTGATGTGTTTGATATTCACAATGAAGATGGAAAGCCTTCTGGAGCCAACATCAAACAAGCTCCTGGTAGGTGGCATGTGAGATCTATCATATAGATCAACCATGTGACAACTGAACAGAAACAATGGGGCGATTCAATTTCTTGAATCAATCCTGGTTCAGGTTAGGGATTGACGGATACCTTTGAAAAACCGGTCTTTGTGCTTATAAACTCTTTTCTTTAGCACATCGACCGTGTACTCATTTTTCAAACCAAAAGGTATTTTTATGATTGATAATTGATTTTCAATAAAACCTTCGGTGTATTGCAAAAACAACTTCTATTGAGCAATACACGATTGTTTTTCAAATCTCTTTTCATCAATCAGTGGACTTAAAATTCGCTGGTTCACTCACTCCGTGTTGTCTTCTTTGAGACGTTCCGGTTTGAGAACAGCTAGAACAGCTGCGAAACCCTGTCAAGGAGATTCTTAGGAATCCTACCTGATCACAGGCAGTACTTGTACTGATCAACGGGGAACCGTGGGCCGTGTACCTCAATTCATCGAAAGTGATCAAAGACACTTTCGTGCGATTTGTTGCTAACTGTTGTATGCAGGTACGCCCGACGTTTGCAGCTGATCAGAATGAAGCGGTCAATCCATAGCCGCATGCTCACTTAACACATTCATATCAAAAGAAATCATGATTAGTGCATCAATGACTCTGATATTTTCACACCAAGCTTCTGCTACGCTGCTGCCAATATCGTGATTCAACAAATGCTTCCGCTACTCTGATGAGAAGAAATCATGATCCAAAATGTGAGCATGTCGGTCCCAAAGTCACAACACCACAATGGATGTCTCAGAGATTTTTGATAGCCAATGATCTCCAAAGATGGCTCAAACTCATCATCACGCGGATCAGTAAAAGACCTCCACTTGGAATAACCAAACATGCATTGTGAAGAATCATTGACTACGAGCTTAGGAGCAAAGGACTACATCAAGAATGCAAGATCAATTGTTAAATGTCATATCTATTTGTATTCAATGTAATTTTGGTATATTATTGAGGTGACCTCCCTTAGGGGGAGATTGTTAGGAATTAGAAATTCCCGGTATTAAAGAGTCGGTCACCTCAAGTATATGTAATCGTTAGAAAGCTCGTAGTCGTAGTTCTTTTAAGTTAAGTAGTAATTTAGTTAAGTAACACCGTGGAGGACGGACGGGTCTTTACCCACTGTATGCCTGATCCACAGCCCAAAGTGTGGCGAGTTATGTAAGACTATAAATACTCTCTACCTTCCAAGGTAGAGAGTTGGAGCTCATAATAATATCTTTCACTTTCTCTCACTAAGTTCCCTAAACCTCTAACTTTCTCTCTCTAGAATTCCATCTTATTCGCCACCTTGTGTTATGGTTTGATGTGTATGTGAAAAGTTATATCTTGCAAGTCGCTAGAACCAAGTCGCTACCACTTAAACTGCAACTCGCTACCAACTTACAAAGCAAGTCGCTACCAAGAATAACAATCCGTGGCTCAAGTCGCTAGCAAGAAAAACTCAAAAACACCACTTTTCAATCCAAAAACAACCCAACCGCGATGGTTCAAGCTTACCAAATCAAAACCCAAGCACATACAATGATTCTAAACACAAAAATACACCCAAGATTCAAACTTTAACACAAGAAATGATCCAAATGATGCAAAAACTACTAAACTTTTTCAAACTAAAAAACCACCAAAAAACCACTAGAAATCCAAAGATATGTAAGAGATGATCTAACCATGGCTCTTGATACCAATTGTTAGATATTGGATTTCACATACACATTAAACCATGACACAAAGTAGGCGTACAAGAGGTTTTAGAGAGAGAAAGTTAGAGGTTTGGGAACTTTAGTGAGAGAAAGAAAAATCTTATTATGAGCTCCAACTCTCTACCTTGGAAGGTAGAGAGTATTTATTGTCTTACAATAAAACGCCACACAACGGGCTGTGGATCAGGCATACAGTGGGTAAAGACCCGTCCGTCCTCCACGGTGTTACTTAACTAAATACTACTTAACTTAAAATAACTAAGACTACGAGCTTTCTAACGATAACATTTACTTGAGGTGACCGACTCTTTAATATCTGGAATTTCTAATTCCTAACAGGTCCGTGTTGTACTGCAGCAGTTTTTACAGTTTGTTCAACCTTTTCGGCCGTTTTGTTTTGACTCCTTGGAATTAATAGCTCATTAAATCCTAGCCCATTCATGTCTCCTGGTTTTTATGTATTTTAACTATTTCATCGGCAAGAGCGATTTTTTTGTTAAACCTTTTAAATTTAGAATTATGTTCGATTAGAACATCTTGCGTGAGCTTTAGTTTTTCTATTTCAAGATTAAGCTCTTGACATGATTTACAACCATCGTCATTTGCTTTTCCCTTTTATAGTCGTTTTGCTTTTTCTTTTAACTCATAGACTTCATTTTCCAAAAATTCCTTTTTAGTTTTTAGAAATTTATTTTTAGTTATGATTTTTAGACTTAGCTCACACAATTGATTGTATTGTTTTTTCAAAGTGTCATCATCAATAGAAGAATAAGAAGAGTCAGAATGTACCTCGTTTGACTCATGTGCCATTAGAGCGACTTATTCCTTGCTTGACTCTTCATCATCTTCACTATCACTCCAAGCACCACTTATAAAAGCTCGTTGAGTTTTGCTTTTAGGTGGCTTGGGACATTCTACTATGAGATGACTTGCATCACCACATCTAAAACACTTTCTTTCACCTTTACCCTTTTTGTCATCCCGATCTTTTCAGAATGGCTTCTTTTCTTCTCGAGGTTGTCTTACAAACTTTCCTCTTCTTCTAAAGAACTGTTTAAAGTCTCTAATGGCCATGGCATACTCCTCATCTTCACTACCGGAGCAAGATTCGTCATCATCACTTGATTCCGCCTTTGCTTTTAGAGCAACGGATTTGATTTTCTCCCTTTTTACTTTGATGATCTCCGAATCTTTCTCCATCACCATTTCATGTACTTTGAGGTTACCAATTAGCTCGTCTAGTGACATTTTTGAGAGATCTTTTGATTCTTCAATAGCGGTCACTTTAGCTCTCCATTTCAGATGGAGCGCTCTAAGAAATTTCCTGACAAAGTTCTTACTACGAAAAGATTCATCAAGTGCTTTAAGTGATGTAATAATAGTTTTAAAGCGAGCAAAGCCACAATCAATGGTTTCATCTTCAGGGATAACAAATTGTTCATATTGTTGAACAACAAGATCAATTTTGTTATCCTTGACTTGTGAATTACCTTGATGTGTAACAATCAAAGATTCCCAAATATCTTTGGTGGTTTCACACATAAAAATTCTTTCATATTATTTTCTAGGCAAAGCATTATAAAGCATCATTTTAGCTTCATTATTTTTAGCAATTAATTTCTTTTGTTCATCAACAGAAATATCCTTTGTTGTAGAACTAAAATACCCTTTAACAATAACAAACCAAAGATCTATATCTTTTGATTTTACATATGTTTCAAAACGGTTTTTCCAATAGATAAATCTATTGGTTTCAAAGAGTGGTGGTATTTGCATAGATTGCCCTTCTTTAAAGTTTTCAGAATCCATGGATCGTTTCAAGTTTATAAAATACAAATTATTTTAGAAATTCTTGAGCAACGAGGCTCTGGTACCAATTGTAGAAAACTAGATGGGGGGTTGAATAGTTTACCAATTAAAAACTTTGTTTTGAATCTTATTGAAAGATCAATTGATATTTATCTTTGATATGTTAATGAAACATGTAAGCAATATGTAAAGAGTAAATAAGGAAAGAAATGATCAAACCAAAACAAGTTGTTTATAGTGGTTCGGTCTACAAGTACTCTTTCTCCTTGCCCTACACCACTCCTCGAGTCTCACACTCGAGAGTTTAACTTCACTAGTCAACAAGCTCCTTTCACCGGTGGAGAAACCTTTACACTTCGCTTACACTATTTCTGACACTAAGCTAAATGTCGAGTTCTTTCCAAGGGTACAACCACTCCCATACATAATGTATTTTGAGGACTAAAATACTAACCACTCACACTCACAAGATTATGATGGTTTAGTACAACAATGAAGTATGAATCAACACAAGATCATACAACACTAAACAAACAAGACTTCCAACTTCTCGTTGAAGCTTGAATGTGACTTGATCTTCTTTGCTACAAAAGAGATCACTAATATGATATGAAAATGAGTTAGAAAGGTTAGAGAGAAGATATGTATGAGAGTATGATAGAAAAGGATGAAAAACTACTTGGTTTGGCTTTGCTATTTATAGCCAAAACCATCAGCAGCCACCACGGACCTTAAAAGGGTTCCGCCCGTTATGGCTTTTGGTGCCGCCGAGGTCTGACAGCAAGATATCAAGATCTTGCCAAAGTCAACCATATCTATGCAAGATTGTGTAAGATATGAAGAGTACAAATCTACACAAAATATCTAATGAAATCTTCCAATGATTTCCATGATGCATCACATGATGTCATGTGTTGTTTTTCTGTTTTTAGAAATATGCAAATACATAAGTAATGTTTAGTTTTTAAGAAACAAAAATATTCTAAAAACTACTATCATACATTATGGTTAGAGTCATGTTAAGATATGATTAATCACAATGTAAATGCTTGAGTGATGAAGATATCGTTTGAGAAAAGCTTGTTTTAATATCTATCAAACTTGATAAGCTTTAATCTTTATAATTAAATTTACTTTTGTCGTTAACAAAACTTAGGTAAAGATAAGAAATATAAATAACGTTTAATGACGATATTTGTATTAACAAAGCTGTCATCATCATATTTGATTACATGTTTTAACTATATAAACAAAGTGAAACTATATGATTGAAAGGGTGTATTGGTTCATTGAATCCAACAGACACAACCCTTTGTTGTAACTGACATAACTAACTTCAATAACTAGCTTCTATGTAACTTTCTCGTAACTGCCTTGTAACTGCTTGTTTAGCAGCTGATTAGGATTAACCCAATAAAACCATCCATAATACGTCTAGTACCATAGTAAGTAATACCCAAATACAAGTATACACAACGATCATCAAATACTAAGTAAAAACCTAAGCTTAGAAGGACTAAAACAGAAACTAGACTTCATCGAACATCAGGAGCATATAAAACATCATGGAGATATAAAGTGCATCCACCACACATATCTAGTTTGCAAGTGCCAATTCCAAACACTTCAGCTTTTGTATCGTTCCCTATGTAAATGTATTTACTCCCTCTTAGAATTCGATGATAATCTATGAAAGCTGCTTGATCCCTTCTTATGTGTTATGTGGCCCCTGAGTTTACTGTCCAAATAGAGACAGATTCAACCAACATGACACAACTAGAAGTAACATAAGTAAAACTGGAATCAAGCATTTTAGTGTGTACCTTCTGCTCGATTTGTCCTTCTTGTCACCATGCTTTCCTTTGTTGCGTTTGAAAAAATTTGCGTTGTTTGGAACCAATTTGCCATGTTTTCCCTTACCTTTTCTTTTGTTGCATTTAAAGTTAAACTTTTTTTTATGAGGGCGATTTCCGGCCACCCTCCCCCTACTATTCCGATCACTTATACAACCATTCAAATCGCCTCTCTGTTATTCTCTGAATGATATGCAATCAATTTGGTAGTTGTTTTTTTCTGGGAAGGGGTGTGTCGTGGTTCTCAATTCATTATATATTGAAATCGTTCTTTGTCAAAACTCTAATTATTCTTTCTTATTCCTAACGATTGTCTTCTGTAATCGTTTTTGATGATTTTCAGGATGAGCGTGGTTTTCTTTTGGGGTTTACGCTTTTATTGGTTCGATCTGGTCCTCATAACGCTTATTGTATATATTGTTTGAGGCGGTTTTGTGTGTGGATGATACGAAACCCTAATTCTTAGGGTTTTGTTTTACTAGCGATTCCTTTGGGTTTTGGTTTATTCATTAACTGAATGTAACCCTTGTGTTTTATGATCTTGCAAGTCGATTCTGGTTCGTGGCTCATGAAAGGGGTTTCTTGATGTTGAGGTTCCTCATTGTTACGTGGGTTTGGGAGAGTGGAAGTTTTGGATGTCGTGTGGCTGGCCATTTCTGCTTGTTATCTTCTCGATCACTTGTTGCTGTAGATTTGATCGTGCTTTTGGAAGTTAGGGTTTGTGGAACCCTTGATTTAGTATATGGCAGTGTATGTCTATGGTAGATGTCTTCACATTGGTTCATGATGATTTATGTTACTTTTGATAGCTGATGTGCTTCTGATCGTACCATAGTTTCAAGTGTGGCAAACATGTATCGTTGCTTGTTTTTTGTGGCGTATTCCTCATGATCATGTGAGCTGCGGTGGTGTATGCATGGCTGACCAATCATGATCTGGTGTTGTTAGGAATTAGAAATTCCCGGTATTAAAGAGTCGGTCACCTCAAGTATATGTAATCGTTAGAAAGCTCGTAGTCATAGTAATTCTTAAGTTAAGTAGTATTTAGTTAAGTTTCACCGTGGAGGACGGACGGGTCTTTACCCACTGTATGCCTGATCCACAGCCCAAAGTGTGGCGAGTTATGTAAGACTATAAATACTCTCTACCTTCCAAGGTAGAGAGTTGGAGCTCATAATAATATCTTTCACTTTCTCTCACTAAGTTCCCTAAACCTCTAACTTTCTCTCTCTCTAGAATTCCATCTATATGCTACTTTGTGATATGGTTTGATGTGTATGTGAAAAGTTATATCTTACAATTGGTATCAAGAGCCATGGTTAGATCATATCTTGCACATCTTTGGATTTATAGTGGTTTTTAGGTGGTTTTTGAGTTTGAAAAAGTTTAGTGGTTTTTGCATCATTTGGTTGATCTCTTGTGTTAAAGTTTGAATTTTGTTGGTACTTTTATGTTTAGAATCATCAAAAGTGTTTAGGTTTTCATTTGGTAAGCTTGAATCATCTTGGTTGGGTTGTTTTTGGATTGAAAAGTGAAGTTTATTTGGTTTTTCAAGCTAGCGACTTAGCTCTCGGAATAGTTTCTTGGTAGCGACTTGCTTCACAGTTTTGTAGCGACTTACAGTGTTAAAGCTAGCGAGTTAGATCTAGCGAGTTAAAGGACAAGTAGTGGAATCTCCACTACGGGTAGCGACTTGTGGTAGCGACTTGGTCAGTAGCGAGTTGCTCTTTAGCGACTTGTGTTTCTAGCGACTTGTGTAGCGAATTGCTGCCAAAATTTGGTTAGCGACTTAGTCCGTAGCGAGTTACTACTTAGCGACTTGTTTTTCTGTTAGCGACTTGGGATTCTAGCGACTTGGCTGTCTAGCGAATTAATTGGTAGCGACTTAGTGGATTTGTTTCTAGCGACTTAGAGCTTTATCATCTAGCGACTTGAGTGATTGTTTACGGTTTTCTCTTGATTTAGTAAAATCCCGTGAAAGAATCTATTTCCCGGTTTAATCATTGAGTTATAAAATCCCGTATAATCTGTTAAACATGTCTACCAACGTCCCTACTGTCATCTCCACTGTTGCCGAGGATGTACAAGCAGCTGGCTCAGATACTCGTCCACCCATGCTTGACAGAACTGACTACGACTCTTGGGCTCAACGAATCAGATTGTATTGCCTTGGAAAGGAAAATGGTGTCAACATTCTCAAATCCATTGATGAAGGACCATATCGAGTTGAGACGACTAGAGACATACTTGATACTAATGAAGATGGTACTCCTATTTACGGAATGGACAGACCTAAGATGTATGATGAGCTTGATGATAAGGAGAAAAAGAGATTTGATGCAGATATCAGGGCTTCAAACATTGTTCTTCAAGGTCTTCCTAAAGACATCTACAAGCTGATCAATCATAACACTGAAGCAAAGGCAGTTTGGGATAATGTTAAGATGCTTCTCTCAGGTTCAGAACTAACTGTGGAAGACAGAGAATCCCAACTCTATGACGAATTTGAGCACTTCAAGATGAAACCAGATGAGAGTGTCTATGAGTACTATGTGAGATTTCATAAGTTAGTGAATGACATGAGGAACATCAGAATGACTATGCCTAACATTCAGCTCAACTCAAAGTTTGTGAACAACATGAATCCCGAATGGCACAAGTTTGTCACAGCTGTGAAGCTCACTAAAGGATTGAAGAATACAAACTATGAGCAACTCTATGCCTTCCTCCTTCAGAATGAGAGACATGCCATGTTTGAAAAATTGATCCTCAATCAGTTCAAAACCAACCAGGGAGAGACAAGCTCGTCTAATGACTCAACAGCCTTCTACTCAAACATCGGAATCACAACCAAAGCATCACAAGTCATACCCTTGGGGAATGGTAATCACAAACTCATTCCTGATCCCATGTTCAAACAAGCTGATGCTGATGCACACGTGGGTAACATCATCAATCAACTAGCTCTTCTCATTAGTCAAAACATGAATTCTCTCCCACAAACCAACAACAACCTCAGAACTGCATCTAACCCACATAATCAAGCCACTGTTAAAGATGGAAGAATCGTGGTGCAACCAGTTCAGGAAAGACAGTATGATCAGGGAAGAGGTGGAGTTGGGAGAGGTTATGTTGGAAACCAGAATCGAGGAAGAAATGGTAACCAAGGTCAACCTAAGCCAATCAAATGCTATAACTGTGGTGGTGAAGGACACATTGCAAGGAACTGCACATCTCCAAAGCGTCCACAGAATGCTGATTACTTCAGAGATAAGATGTTGCTGGCACAAGCTCAGGACAATGGTGCTGCGTTGGATGAAGAGGAATTGCTGTTTCTTGCTGAGGGCAATGCCAAGACCTATGATGCAGATGTGGATGAGCAGCCTATTCAGGAGATAGGTCACAATCATCAGAACGCCTTTCAAGTCGCTGACTGTGATGCATACGACTCGGATGTAGATGATGGACCTACTGCACACACAATCTTTATGGCTAGCATCTCTCCAATGGTTTCTCCCAAGATCTCTTCTTCACCACAAGTTGGCCCATCCAAGGACAAACTCATCTCAGAGGTATTAAAGCTATACGATGATGCTGATGTGCAACAGATGCATGACAAAGTACAACCAACTGAAACTATTGAATCAAATATTGAAAATATGGGTAATATCAATATTGTCCCATACGATCAATACGTGAAACAAAGTGAAAGTGAAGTTGTACCAAGTGATGCATCTTCTGCAGTCAACAATGACTATGTCTTTGATGAATACACTGCATGTGCTCCTGATGATTCCATAATTTCTGAACTAAATGCCTATAAAGAACGTGTTGCTATTTATGAACAACGCGCTAAATTTGAGTTGACCACTCGTGAGCAGGAAATGGATGACCAAGTGCGTACAGTAATTAGAAAAAGTAATTTTAGAGAAGAAGTATTGAAACAAGAATTAAATTCTTTGCAAGAAAAACTTTCTAAAACAGCTAAGCAAAAACAAGAACTTCAAGAAAATGTGAAAATGCTTAAGCAAGAATTTAATGCAAAAGAATCAAAGCTCTTGAGAGATTTTTCTAATCTTAAAACTTTGAAAAACAAACTTGAAAACAAGTTGTACATGCAAGGAAACACCATTCAGACTGCTCACATGATCACTAAGCATAGAGTTCTAAGCGATAAGCATAGTGTTCCCATTATAGATAAACCCAACCCTGAGTATGGAAAGATAGCAAAAGCAGCTCAAAGTGTTATCTATGATGGTAATGAGATTCTTAAACCTAGACTAAAAACCTAGTTGCATTGAGTGCACTGAGGATGACAAGAAATTAGATGAAGTCACTAGGGAGAAGATGAATAAGAAACTAAATGATCCTAAGTGCAAAGAGAAGAAAGTAATTATCACTCCCCATGACTACAAGAAGGAAAACTGGATTTCCTTGAACAAGTTTAAGACTCAGACTTTGTTGACTCCCGAACAAGTCTTCTGGAAAATGGATTTAGATAAGCTGAAAGCTGAAAATATTGCAGTAACAAACCCTCCCCTTTGGAAAATGCCTAGAGCAACTGTGTATCCTCCTAACACACCAATGCATCTTGTTCCTAGAACAATTGCCACTAAAAGCAAGACCTTAATTAGCCAATACGTTATTTTTCAACTATTTGTTGATTTTGAGAAAACTTGCAAGAAAAGAATCACACCCACTGGCATAACTGAAGGAGAAAGAGGTTTTGAACAAATGAAAGAATGTTATTTAACTGAGGTCATGCCTTTCTTTAAACTTCTAAAAGATCACTTTGAGAGTCTTAAAAAGGGGATAGAAACAGATATTAAGGGAATGGAAAAGGAATTTGATGCAATAATAGTTGAAATTAGTGACTATGAGCGTGCACTAAAATATAATGAGATTGAGAGGAAGAACCTGCATACATTGAATGAGAATCTTATTACTGAATGTGTTGCTCAAGATGTCTTTTTCACTGCTTCAAATTGCTCTATTAATGCTTCCAAATTTCATGAACTATCTGTGGCCCTGAAAGTCTCCCATGATCGTGTCATTGAGCTTGAAAAAACCAATTCTAAACTAAATGAGAAAATTGAACTGGATGATCACGACAATTTGGTTAAACATTTTTCTAACCTAGAAGTTGAGTATTTTAATCTACAACTAAAATATCAACATCTCAAAGAAAATGTCAAAACTTCAAATATCAAGACATCTGCAGATGCTCCAGAGTTTGATGCAGTTTTTCAAATTAACAAACGAGATGAACAGATTCAAGCTCAGTGTAACACGATCAGAAAGTTGAAAGCCCAAATCTCTCAATTAAAGGGTCAAACGAACAATATGACAGGCTCCCAAATGCCTCCTCCTTTAGATTCTCAGAATTCTCAAATGTTTCATCTTCAAAACCTAGTAAATGCTTTACAAAAGGAAAACGAAAGTTTCCTAGAAGAAAATGAAAAGGTTAAACGTCATTTCAATGAGTTATTTGAATAAATTAAAGTCACTCGTAACAAAAACAACGAACAAATAACTTCATTGCAAAAGGAAATTGAGAATCTGAAGAGTCAGGTAAAAGGGAAAATGCCAATGACCAATGGGGAGAATGTTGTATCAAAGGTTCACTCTTGTAAGAAATATGCTTTATCTGTGACATATGTCCCCCCTCATCTAAGGAACAACAAACTTGCCATTCAAACATATTTCTCATCCCTTAAGGATTGCTTAGAATGCCTGCGTGAGATTGTTGAAGAGGATAAGCTAGAGAAACCTCATGATAATGCAATTGGACATGCATGCTTATATGCCAAACGATCTCAAGAAATCTTAGAATGTTTGATCACAATATGCCCAAAGACATTAGGTGAGAGAGTTAACCCTTTGATTCCATGCTCAATGCCTAAGGCCAAACATGACATGCACTCGATTCCCAATGGCTTGAATGTGAGGAGTAGTGTACCATTGAGTAGCTCAGATTCTAGATCTGTCAATGCTAGGAAAGTGAACTCAAATGTGCCTTCTAGGAGTACTAGTCTCAGTACCTCTAGTGTTAATAAAGTGAACCTTAGCGCACCTGCTTGTAGTTCAGATCCCAGCACATCTAAACAGGTGGTGCAAAGAGTAGTAAAACAAACTAATGTTCCCATTCCCTCTACAGGAGTAATCAGTGACATTAAAGGGAGCAGGTCAAAGTCTCAAGACAATACAAGGAATGATAGGACCTCGCAAGCTAAGAATGTCCACTGGAAAAGAGTAGAAGAACAATCTAGGAACTTTACGTTTGAATCGAATAAAACGAATCGTGTTGATTCTAGTATTAGCCATAGGCGTACTGTAATTAATTCGTATTCTGATACTATTTGCAAACCTTGTACTGATGTCTGCTTGAATTCTGTTTCTAATCATGAATGTGGTGTTAATGTTCTGCCTAATGATGTTAATTGTCCAGTTAATATTGTTAATGCTAAAGTTCATGCTAGGAAGGCTAAGAGGCAAAAACGTAAGAAAGTTAGAAAACAGTGGAAACCCACAGGAAGAACATTCAGTAAAATAGGCTTTTATTGGACACCTGTTGGTCTTAAGACTAATCAGATAATGCCCACTAGAAAATGGATGCCTACTGGTAGAACTATTCCCTTAAGAAGTGATCACACTGTGAACAGGGCTAATACTGACACTAGTACTGCATCTATTCACATCGATTCCATTGCCTCACTTTCTGATATGAATTCTTCTATTTCTGATGTGGGTGTTCCAAACATTGTTACTAACCAAATGGAACCCATTCTTGCATGGGGATCCCAATTATCCAGTTATCCATTCTTGTCTGTGTTCAACTGCAGATCGTTCAAATCGTTCTGTGGTACCTGGACTCAGGCTGTTCCAAGCATATGACTGGAGACCGGTCGCGGCTCATGAACTTCGTGAGCAAATTCATCGGGACTGTTAGATTTGGTAATGATCATTTCGGTGCTATTATGGGTTATGGAGATTATGTTGTTGGTGATAGTGTCATCTCTAGAGTGTATTATGTGGAAGGTTTAGGTCATAATCTGTTCTCTGTTGGTCAATTCTGTGATTCTGATCTAGAAGTAGCCTTCAGAAAACATACCTGCTTTGTTAGAGATCTTAATGGTAAGGAACTGTTAAAAGGAACTCGTGGCTCAAACCTTTACACCATCTCTATCGATGACATGATGAGGGCCTCTCCAATCTGCTTGTTATCTAAGGCTTCAAAAACAAAGTCATGGTTATGGCATCGTCGTCTCAATCACTTGAACTTCGGCACCATCAACGATCTTTCCAGAAAGGACTTAGTTGTAGGTTTACCTAGACTAAAGTATGAAAAGGATCATCTTTGTTCAGCATGTCAATTGGGAAAAAGCAAGAAGTATGCCCATAAACCCAAACCTACTAACTCTGTCACAGAAGTTCTTCATATGCTTCATATGGATTTATGTGGACCAATGAGGGTGCAGAACATCTTTGGGAAGAAATATGTGTTAGTTGTGGTTGATGATTACTCTAGATTCACCTGGGTCAAGTTCTTAAGGACAAAGGATGAAACTCCGGATATCATCATCAAACTCATCAAACAGCTGCAGGTTCGACTTAACAAAACTGTCAGAATTATCAGAACAGACAATGGAACTGAGTTTGTCAACAAACAACTTAGTGAATTCTATGAAAGCGTTGGAATCAGCCATCAAAGAAGTGTTCCACGAACTCCACAACAGAACGGTGTAGTTGAAAGACGAAATCGTACCCTTGTTGAAGCTGCTAGAACAATGCTGATCTACTCAAAGGTTCCAATGTTTCTCTGGTCTGAAGCAATCGCCACTGCATGCTACAAACAAAATCGTTCCCTGATTCACACCTCTCATGGAAAAACTCCATATGAACTTGTCCACAACAGAAAACCTAATCTATCTTTCCTTCGTGTGTTTGGTGCCTTGTGCTATCCAACTAATGAGGGTCAAGACTTGGGCAAACTTAGGGCTAAAGCTGACATTGGAGTATTTGTAGGATATGCACCAAACAAAAAGGGATACCGAATCTACAACAAAAGAACCCGAAATATCATGGAAACAGTTCACGTTACGTTTGATGAGCTGACCGGTCAAATGGCTCCTGGACACTCCAGCTCAGGACCCGCACTTCAAAACAGTCCTATTGGTTCATCCCTTGTTCCAAACTCCTATCAAGAAACTCCATATGTACCTCCATCTGAAGATGATGTAAAGAAATTGTTTGATCCCATGTTTGATGAACTGTATGAGTCTACTACTAATGAGGTGCTGATCCCTACAACAGAGGATGCTCATATTCCAGTGAATGAAGTCAATCCATCAGTCTCAATATCTGTAAGTCAAGAAGCACCTGCTGCTGATCCTTCAGTCTCATCAACAAATCATCATTCTTCAAATGTACATCATGGAAATGTTTCTGGCATCAATGATGAAGTTAATCCCTTTGCGACTCCTGAAGATGCTCCATTTGAAAACATATTTGCTACTCCTGAATCATCATCAGAACCATATTCTTCAGGAGACATCGACTCAGCTACCTCAGTTCCTCAACAAATGCCACATGAACACCTCAGAAAATGGACTCACGATCATCCATTAGACAACATCATTGGAAATCCCTCTCGTCCTGTATCAACCCGGAAGCAACTCGCAACCGATGCCTTATGGTGCTTCTTCAACTCCGTACTATCTAAGATCGAACCAAAAGATGTTAAAATGGCTATGAATGAAGATAGCCGGTTCAATGCTATGCAAGATGAAATTCATGAGTTTGATCGTCTTGATGTATGGGAGTTAATACCTGCTCCAGACTGTGCTATGATTATAGCTCTAAAATGGATCTTCAAAGTAAAACTTGATGAGCATGGTGATGTGTTGAAGAACAAGGCTCGATTAGTTGCTAAAGGATATCGTCAAGAGGAGGGTATAGACTTTGAAGAATCTTTTGCTCCAGTTGCTCGAATCGAGGCAATCGGAATCTTTCTGGCCAATGCTGCTAGTAAGAACATGGTAGTTTATCAAATGGATGTAAAGACGGCATTTCTAAACGGAGATCTTAAAGAAGTCGTCTACGTCAGCCAACCTGAAGGATTTGTGAATCAAGAGCATCCTAATCACGTTTATCGTTTGAAGAAAGCTCTTTACGGTTTAAAGCAAGCTCCAAGGGCATGGTATGATACACTGTCAAAGTTTCTTCTATCAACCGGATTCATCAAAGGAGCAGTTGATCCTACATTGTTCACCAGGAAGTCAGGCAAACATTTGATTCATGTTCAAATTTATGTTGATGATATTATTTTTGCCTCGACTGACCCAATGGAATGTGATCGGTTTTCAAATGAAATGAGTTCAAAGTTTCAAATGTCAATGATGGGACAAATGTCATTTTTCTTGGGATTACAAATTTCTCAAAGTCCCGGAGGCATTTTCATTAATCAATCTAAATATGCAACAGAGATTTTAAAGAAATTTGGATTTGATTCAAGTGACCCTGTTGACACCCCCATGATTGACCGAACCAAACTAGATGAGGACCTCTCAGGGATCATGATTGACCAAACGAAATATCGAAGTATGATTGGATCCCTGATGTATCTCACTGCTAGTAGACCAGACATCTTGTTCACTGTTTGCATGTGTGCTAGATACCAGGCTAAGCCTACTAAAAAGCACCTTGAAGTAGTTAAACGGGTCTTTCGGTATCTCCAAGGAACCATCAATATGGGACTATGGTACCCGAAGGACACCGGTATGTCACTAACGGCCTATGCAGATGCTGATCATGCAGGTTGTCAAGATACTCGTCGAAGTACGTCAGGAGGTGCTCAGTTTTTGGGTGATAAGCTTGTGAGCTGGTCCTCAAAGAAGCAAATGAGTACTTCTATTTCCTATACAGAGGCTGAATACATAGCCATGTCATCTTGTTGTGCTCAAATCTTATGGATGAGATCTCAATTATCTGACTATGGCTTTGAATTCAACAAAATCCCTCTGTACTGTGATAATAAAAGTGCTATTGCTCTCTCATGCAACAACGTTCAACACTCAAGAGCAAAGCATATCGACATTCGACATCATTTCATCAGGGAACAAGTGGAAAAGGGTGTGGTGGAACTATATTTTGTGAGGTCTGAATATCAGTTAGCAGACATCTTCACCAAAGCTCTTCCAAGAGAACGTTTTGAGTTTATTCTTCCACGACTTGGTTTGAAAAGCCTTCAACCAGAAACTCTCAAACGTTTTCAGGAGGAAGACGAGGAGTAAAGGTCTATCTTTATCTATCTCTTGTAAATAGTTATTTGAAAAACAAAATACAAAATTATAAAATCCTCAAAAATCAAATAGAAAAATATAAAACTTTCAAAATCCATAAAAATTTGAAATATTCGAAAAATCTTCAAAAAATATTGTCATTTTGTCTTGTTTCTCTCGGTTCGATAATATCTACGGTCTTTGTGTTGTCATTCAAAGAATGACACGGGACTTTAGATGTTGTTCGAATTCTTTAAAAAAAAAAAATAAATAAAAATAAAAAATAAATAAAAAAAAAATAAATCAAAAAATCAAAAAATTGTTTTTTGGGAGAAAGAGAAATGGTTTATTGTCATTTTCAGGCAATAACCCGGTTTTAAAAGAAAGAACAGAGCCATATTTTACCATGTTTTCAAATTCCATGCTTTGATTCTGTAAACATTTATCTGCTGAAAACCAAATGCTTTGAAAAATAACTCGATCTCTATTTTTGATAATCATCTGGACTTATTTGTCAAAATCTCTATCTCTCAATCAACAACCTATGTCATTGATTGAGGGGGAGAATGATTTCAATTAAATTAAAAAGTTATTTGGCATTAAATTGTTTTCAAAAAGATATACATGCATGTTTTATCAATGGAGTTTAAAGTCTTAAAATCAGATCATATCAGTTCAAACGCGTTCATAATCAAGTCACAATTCTCCTTAAAAGCTTTCAAAATCAATTTAAACCTATAAGAGATCAAAAATCTCAAATGATTTGATAATTGTGATCGGGGGAGAATGTGTGATTTAAATTGGATTTAAACTGATAAATAGGTAAATGGTTTTATAAGGATGTACATGCTATCCTGCCCACATGTGACAAACGATTTCAAATTTTCCATGCACATGTTGAGGGGGAGCATCTATCTTAAACCTATGATCTGAAATGTGATCTACGTCTCCCAATGTGCAGGTTCCCTCTAGTATGTGCAAAACTCTTTTCAAACCTCGAGGCACATATTGAGGGGGAGCAAATTTATGGAAACCTCATCCTTCCCGGAAATGCTATACCCACTTGATCTGTTGAGGGAAGTGATGTTGATATCTTTTAGAAAATGGTAATCAAAAGAAGTTAATTCTTTCTCTTGCCTCCGTGTGCAAAACACTTTCAAATACTTGATGCACATGTTGAGGGGGAGTTCTCGTTCTAAAAATATCAAAAACAATTCAGGTACAAAATGCTTTGATAATACATCACAAGTATCTGAATTGATTTTCAAATGGTTTCTATTGGATCCAATGGCAGATGAACAATACCAAATAGACCGACCAACTTTACTTTAATGTACGGTGATATAAGGATGATAAGGTTAGGTATTGGTTCCCATGATCCGCCAGAACCGGAGGGATCTACCCAGGGACAATCCACTAGTTAGTGTAGAAGTCCTTAGGTATGATGAGAAAAGGAGAAAAATGAGATAAGGGAAGAGTGCGGACTAAGACTGAGCTAGTACTGGAATAAACCCAACAAGGTTCTAGCTATGAAGTCTCGGTAAGCACTGATGGGGTTGAAGAATTAAAAAAAATTGAATGAAAATAGGGTGAAAACAAATAGCCCTCCATTAATTCAACGTTAGGGCAGAAACCGGGTTCACTTCATATGCTACTGATGGTAACATCGGTATTGAAGACAAAGACGTCATGGACCCAGTGACGCACTGCACTTCAACTTTCCAAGCCACTCAAGTTCCTCTTAAAAGGGCTTGTTTCATTCTCACGGGGAACCGACATTATCTATCGACTTTCTCTTAGAGATTGTTGATATTGAAGAAGGAGACCCTCTCCCTAGTCTCCGGCACAGGATCCAAATATGCACAAATTGAGTCTAGAGCCACGAGATCATCAATAAATCTCATTAGGACACTTTCAATGAAGACTATCTGTTTCACACAATGTGGAAAGAGAGATTATATCTTGAGTCCTACGCATTATCCTTGTGGTATTGCCAGAACATCTGAGTGATGTGTTTACATATTCACAATGAAGATGGAAAGCCTTCTGGAGCCAACATCAAACAAGCTCCTGGTAGGTGGCATGTGAGATCTATTATATAGATCAACCATGTGACAACTGAACAGAAACAATGGGGCGATTCAATCTCTTGAATCAATCCTGGTTCAGGTTATGGATTGACGGATACCTTTGAAAAACCGGTCTTTGTGCTTAAAACTCTTTTCTTTAGCACATCGACTGTGTACTCATTTTTCAAACCAAAAGGTATTTTTATGATTGATAATTGATTTTCAATAAAACTTTCGTTGTATTGCAAAAACAATTTCTATTGAGCAATACACGATTGTTTTTCAAATCTCTTTTTTCATCAATTAGTGGACTTAAAATTCGCTGGTTCACTCACTCCGTGTTGTCTTCTTTGAGATGTTCCGGTTTGAGAACAGCTAGAACAGCTGCGAAACCCTGTCAAGGAAATTCTTCGGAATTATACCTGATCACAGGCAGTACATGTACTGATCAACGGGGAACCGTGGGCCGTATACCTCAATTCAACGAAAGTGATCAAAGACACTTTCGTGCGATTTATTGCTAACTGTTGTATGCAGGTACGCCCGACGTTTGCAGCTGATCAGAATGAAGCGGTCAATCCATAGCCGCATGCTCACTTAACACATTCATCTCAAAAGAAATCATGATTAGTGCATCAATGACTCTGATATTTTCACTCCATGCTTCTGCTACACTTCTGCCAATATCATGATTCAACAAATGCTTCCGCTACTCTGATGAGAAGATTTCATGATCCAGAATGTGAGCATGTCGGTCCCAAAGTCACAACATCACAAAATACCAACACCACAAAGGATGTGTCAGAGATTGTTGATAGCTGATGATCTCAAAAGATGGCTCAAAATGACTATCACGTGGATCAGTAAAAGACCTCCACTTGAAGTAACCAAACATGCAATGTGAAAAATCAATGACTACGAGCTTAGGAGCAAAGGACTACATCAAGAATGCAAGATCAATTGTTAATGTATTATCTATTTGTATTCTATGTAATTTTGGTACATGATTGAGGTGACCTCCCTTAGGGGGAGATTGTTAGGAATTAGAAATTCCCGGTATTAAAGAGTAGGTCACCTCAAGTATATGTAATCGTTAGAAAGCTCGTAGTCATAGTAATTCTTAAGTTAAGTAGTATTTAGTTAAGTTTCACCGTGGAGGACGGACGGGTCTTTACCCACTGTATGCCTGATCCACAGCCCAAAGTGTGGCGAGTTATGTAAGACTATAAATACTCTCTACCTTCCAAGGTAGAGAGTTGGAGCTCATAATAATATCTTTCACTTTCTCTCACTAAGTTCCCTAAACCTCTAACTTTCTCTCTCTCTAGAATTCCATCTATATGCTACTTTGTGATATGGTTTGATGTGTATGTGAAAAGTTATATCTTACAGGTGTCGAATTCATATGTAATGGATTATAATATGATTGGTGTAATTCATGTTGTTGATGGAAGTTAAGTTTTGGGGGCTCTTGTTCAAAACCCTAATCACACAATCACGGATCTGTTGCATTCTCATTCATTTTGGAGTCTCGTGATTGTGTATCATGGAAGTTAGGGTTTGGGAAACCCTATTTTCATCCGTTAATGGTCATCATGCTTGGTGCTAAGATTTGTGCTCGGTTTTGAATCTAAACATACATCTTTTGAGCAAGTTTGTGCTTGCTGCCTCACTAACCGTTGTGTGAAATTTGTGAATTGAATCTCAAGATTGATGATCCATGAGTGGGCAAGTTGGAGGATTCTTCATGGAAGTAGGTAGACCGCCAAAGTGATTTAGAAGGCTCAAGTACATGTCTTGAGTAGTATTGTAATGTTTTATTTACTTTTGTCATTATTGATAGGTTCATTTTTGTAAGTTATAAGAATGGCGTGTCATTCTTATATTACAGTCTGTAAGTATCCTAAGGGACTGAGATGAGGGACTCACTCTCATCCATTGTACTTCAATTTTTTGGTTAATATACTTTACTAGGGTGCAGGATTACTCCCCTTTACCCAAAAAGTTAAACTTTTTTCGCCCACTTGACTCAGGTACATAGGCTTCTGTGTCATTTTGTTCAGACCCCAGACGATCTTCTTTAAGTTCTAAGTGACAAGAAACATCATCAAAAGAAACATCATTCCATTTCTTAGGTAAGGATTTAATAGACAGCTTAGACCTGCTCTTCATTAGTTAATTCACGGCTTGCAGTGCTCAATTCATAAATCATGTTTGACATAGTTATGAAATGTTTCCTCACAGAGTGATCATAGTGTTTGGTATAACCATCAAATATTAAGTTAAGAGAGCACAACACCAGTTAGTTTTGTGAACATAAACTAGTAGAAGTGTGTTAGAATCGAACTCGAGATCACGGAATTGGACACTTTACGTATGATAATTAAAGTTTAATAATTAAATATAAAATGTTGTATTTAGTTATTAATTACACAAAACGACTAACAAACGTTAACTAATTAAAAGTAATTTACTAACGTGTTTTTTTAGGTAAAAGGGAATCATACCCTGGTAAAATATATTAAACATCCAATAAGTTCACTGGAATGTGACTGAGTGTCACATTAACCTCAAGCAATGCTTGAACAGCCTATTCGAAAGACATGCCAAACGAATTACAAATCTACAACATAACCAATGACTCCAATAGGGAAAAACCACCTAATGGAACATAAACAAAAAAGATGAACAATCATCTAAAAACATAATCAGGAAGGTCCCAAACTCGAGCGTACGCCTCTCCCTCCTTGGTTCGCTTGAACCTACACGAAAGAAGCTTGAGCCGAACCGCTGCTGAGATACACTCACTAACTTGATCAATGGATCTCTTCAACTTTTTAAATAATCTCCAATTACGTTCTTGCCAAATACAGAAGGCTGTAGCAGCAAGCACCAATCTCGCAATGACACCATGGGGAGACTTCTTATTCGAATTCACTCCAATATGCTCAACGATGTCGTAAATATTATGTGCTATTTTATCTAGACCAGCAAGAAATTTAATGCGATTCCAAAGACCATCCGCAAAGGTACATTGGAAAAATAAGTGATCATGGGAATCCGGGACCGTATCACATAACGAGCAAGTACTTCCAAGATTCTGATCTATGTCCCGAATGCTAACCCGATCCTGCGTTTTCAGCTTACGCTTAATAATAAGCCATAAGTTAAATTCATGCCGGGGAATATTATTAGGGAACCAAACCACATCATACCATACAACTTTGTTGTCTTGAGGGCGAATTGATTCCTAAACTTGGCTGACTGAAAAAAGCTTCACCGTACCATCATTAGAATGCCATTCCAATTGATCATTAGCATTAGAGGTCGTAGCGTTACATATAGATAAAAATTGGTACTTCCCCGTGAGGTATTGGGGCCATGACCAGATACCAACAATAATAATTTCACTTACCATAGCTTGAGGATTAAGACCAGCTCTATGAATATCACGATTAGTGATATGATTAGATAACGGACAAGTAGCACACCATTTATCGTGCCATAAAGAAGTGCGAGTACCTGAACCAATCTTGTGCCAAATAAAGTCACGGATTGATGTCCGCAACCTCAACATATTACGCCAACCACAAGACATATTGCCACGAACAGGAATATCCCAAAAGTTACGATTATGCAGCTTATAACTATGGACCCATTTCACCCAAAGCGATTCCTTGAGCGACAGGAGCTTCCAAATATGACTCACCATTAAAGCCGAATTGAAATGAGCCAAACGCCTCACACCAAGGCCCCCTTCATCTTTGGGAAGACACACCTCATCCCAAGCGACTTTAGCTTTGCCTCTACTAGAATCACCTGGACACCATAAGAAGTTCCTCATAACTTGTTCAATGCTAGTAAGGACCTGTTTAGGAAGAACAAAAACCGACGCCCAAAAGACATGCATAGATCCAATAACCGATCTAATAAGCTGAAGTCTACCCGCAATGGATAGGGACTTATTTTTCCAATCAAGCACTCGACTTTCAACTTTTTCCACAAGCTCATTGCAATCTCTAATCTTGAGCCGAGAAGAGACCAATGGAACACCAAGGTATTTAACCAGGAGACGTCCTTCTTCAAAAGGAAGAACATGAAGAATGGAGATTTTAACATGGTTTACAATGTTACAAAAGTAGGCCGTACTTTTAGGGAGACTTGGAAGAAGACCCGAAGCAAGAGTAAATTCGTCAAGACCTTCCTTTATAACCCAGATAGAATCCACATTACCATAGGCAAAAATGAAAAGGTCATCCGCGAAACACAAGTTAATGAGCTCCAACTTGCCACAATATCGATGATAAGAAAAATGATCAGATTCCATCACTCTTTTTTTTAGCATTCGAGTAAGAATATCCATGACCAGTGTAAACAAATACGGGGAAAGAGGATCTCCCTGGCGAAGGCCCCTCTTCCCAGGAAAATATCCGTGTAAGTTACCATTAATACTAATGGAATACGAGGTAGTGGAAACACATTCCATAATCCAAAGGATCATGCGATCATGAAAGCCATAACCTTTAAGAATTTTCCGCAAAAAATTCCAATCCACCGTATCATAAGCCTTTTGAATGTCCACCTTAAAGGCACATCTAGGCTCACCCCTATCCAAATGATAATTGTGCATAAGCTCTTGCGTTAGGAGAATATTATCAGAAATGATTCTATCCGGGATAAAAGTTGATTGGTTTGGATGAACAAGCGTCTTTAAACACTGCTTCATGCGGTTAGCAATAATCTTGGTAATACACTTAAAGAGCACATTGCAACACGATATCGGTCTATAATCATTAATTCTGGAGGGAGACTTAACCTTTGGGATGAGCGCAATAATAGTATGATTAAGCTCTTTCAGAAGAGTACCATTAGTAAAGAAGTCACGAAAAGCATGAATGACCTCGACCCCCACAATGTGCCACGCATCTTTAAAAAAAGCAGCCGAAAACCCGTCCGGGCCTAGTGATTTATCATCACCCATAGAGAACATGGCATCTTTAACTTCACAATCCGTAATGGGACGGACCATATCCACAGCAACCTGCTCTTCAATACAATTATCAAACAGCCCCTCATCATTAAAGACATTATACTTATCAGCATGTCCAAGAAAATTCTTATAGTGAGAAACAAAAGCATTAGGAACATCATCATTAGTGAAAATAACACCCTCATTATTTGAAACAGCATCAATACGGCTACGACTCACACGGCTCTTAACCGCTTTGTGGAAAAAAGCAGTGTTAGCATCACCCTCCTTAAGCCATAGAATTTTCGCTTTTTGTTTCAGAAAACGTTCTTCCAACAAAACAGCCTTATTGAACTCAACCACTAAGGTAGCTTCCTGGTCTCGATAGGAAGTATTAAAAGGGTCCTGATCAAGGAGAGTTTGAACCTGGTCCAGCTCCGAACGGAAACGGACAACATTATGATGCAAGTTACCTTTGTCGTACAAAAGCTTACGAAATGGTTTCTTCATGGTTTTAAGCTTTTTCACCACGCGGAACATAAGAAACCTGCTGTACTCATTGCTCCAGGCCTCATTAACAACATCATAAAATCTTTCATGCTTGGTGAGCACATTAAAAAACTTGAAAGGTTTTGGTTTCTCCTTTATAGCCGTAGGAATAACAAGAATAGCTGGGGCATGGTCAGAGATTCGATAGGGCTTGAAAAGCGCATGAGCACCAACAAAATCAGTAGTAAATTCCATATTCGCCATAATCTGGTCAAGCTTCTTGAGAATACCATCCCTCCCTTTCAGTTTTTGATTCCACGTAAACTGAAAACCCGAACGATTAACATCAGAAATTTCAATATCGGCAACACATTATTTGAATTCACGCATGGCAACATTCAAACGAGAAGAACTAGCTGTAGACTCTTCCAAAAATAACGTTGCATTAAAATCCCCCAAAAGACACCACGGCAAATAACGGATAAAAGATTTATGATGTGAAAGAGCCTTCCATAATTCACGTCAATGGGTGTGATCATTATGGGCATAAGTAAACGAACAGAACACTTCCTTCTTCTCCTTTTTCAGCCAAATCCTAGTATGAATAACTTGGTCGTTTTGGGATAAGACCATGATGTCAACAATATTATGATTCCAACCTAAGATTATACGAGTGCCCTTATTACAACATGAGCCATTAAATGTCCAATCCCAGTGACGAAAGATACTTGTACACATCTGATGTAGCTTGGAATAGGCCACATGCGACTCCAAAATAGCACAAACAGAAAGATTATTCTCGTTGATAATCTGCCTCACTTCTTTTTGTTTAGGGGAGAAGTTTAAACCCTGTATGTTCCAAGAGGCGACATTAATCATTAAAAACAGTGTTTAAGGGAGTGCTTGCCCCCTGGTTAGAGTTCTGATTTTGTTGATCAACAAACCCCATATGCTCATCAACCTGTTCGTCATCGTCATTATCATTCGATAGGGCTCCAAAAGTATTCTGAGTAGAAATACCATTTTTCTCAGGCTGTTTGGGCCTCGCATCTTTCATGTTGTTCACAGCCACATTCTTATTAGAGTTCTCACCACGTTCAACTTTTCTATATTGCAAGTTAAGGGCAGGTTTAGACAATAGAATACCCGCAATTTGCTTGTTTTTTTGTTTAGCTTTTGAGTTTTTACTACTAACCGTAGTAAAACCATCATTCGCTTCCTTTGTAGTGGCATCCACCAACGGGTTCTTTGGACATTTGTCATTCACATGATCGAAAACCTTGCAGGTATCACACCTTGGTGGAGACCACTCGTATTCCACATCAATCTTAGCAAGAGAATTTCCTTTCCCATTGTCAACAGGAATAGCAATGACAATCGATTTTTTAAGCTCCTCATCAGCAGAGAATTCAATAAGTGCTCGTGCATATGTATTTCGTCCCCAAGTGCTTAGACACATGCTGCTTGTGTATGAGTCAAGCATGATAGGCTTTCCAAGCTGCGTCGTAATAAGACTTAAACCCACTGCCGAATAGGCAACAATAGGGACATGATGCAACTTCACCCACAAAGGAACAGACTTAACCATATCCTTTTTCAAATCTGTGTTTGTAGTCGAAACGTTCAGAAAAATAGGGACAAAATGGATCAACCACGGACCGTTCTCCATGACACTTTCCATACCTTCCCTAGTTTTGAATTGAAACATGAAAAAATCTTCGTGCAACTGAACACGTTTCAGTCCATATTTCGCCCATGTATTTTTCACATAATTCTCCACTAATGGAAACGCTAACCTTTTCCCTATGAAATAACCATATAAGGTATTAGCAAACCTGGAACTAACCTCTTCTACCGCTTCCATAGGGATTGCCACAGCCGCACCATCAACTTTTTCAGGATTGTGAAGTTCCTGAATCTTAACAGTCTTCTTGTTAGAAGATTGGTTCAGCACATTAGCAAAAGAATAGGTAAAAGCCGATGACTTAGTAGCAGTATTTTGCTCATCATTTGTAACCGATTTAACAATCTTCTCAGTACTCGTAGGTTCATTAAACCTATCCGATGAACTAGCATTATTCTGGTATTCACCAATAGAATTATTTGGGCTTACCTTCCTAGTAGTAGTGTTAAAATCAACCGAGACCCTAGCCGCTTCGACATTAGAACCAGATGACATAGTATCTAAACATCGCAACGCCGACCTCAAGGGTTTCCCATCAATATTCCTAATCTTAGACGCCAACCCGAACGGTTTTGGATTAGCATCATTTGATTTATCCATCTCTCTAAATCAGTAAACAAGAGAAGTGATAGCTCCAACGCCAAAAATGAAACAAACCCCTAAAGATAAAGGATATACCAGCTATTAGATCAAATCATCTAACCAACTTCCATCCTTGCAATCAATCAGCAAATAAATTACCAAGCAAGACCCAAACCACAGATCCTAGTTTAATGAGATCGTCACACCAAATAAAAAACCCTTAGAGGATCGTCACAGGATTATCAAGTCTATAACTATTATACCAAGAGACCGACACCAATAGAAAAGGATAAGAAAACCTAATCTAATTAGATTTGAAGATGATATAAACAAGAATAAAGCATCATAATCAAGACCAAGCCAAATAGGAGACTGATATTCAGTGAACGGAATCAAAGATCAAGGAAAAGAGGTGTTGGAAATCGCCATTGCTACAGTGTTATAGAGAGAGAGAACTCCACTGTTTGTTTTTTTTGGAGGGCCTTGCTAACGTGTTGGATTACGTGTAACTACTATTTCAAGTGTCGGTCATTATAATTGTAATAGGTTGCTAATTAGGCCTATTTGTTTATAATTAGTGCTAGGCTTATGTAGTAAACCCATGAACCTATGCTTAGGCCCAAACAAACAAGGAAGGGACTAGAAGTGTTGCCCTAGCTCCCTTGCCTATAAATACATTGTAAACCCTCTTAAGAGGGTGTTGGTTCTTCATTTATGCTTAACGTTTCACTATTAGTGTGTGTGAAGTTCTATTCCGTCTATCCTTTATCTCTCTTTCTATATTACATCTAAACATACTTGTGTGTTCGTGTTATGGTGACCTAACAGTGGTATCAATCGCCATTTAGTTGTTTGAAACGTTTTTGTTGAAGTATTGTTTGGTTTATACGTAAGTTTCTCTCGTTCTACACCATTTCTTACACGTAAACTTTGATTTTTGCACTCCAATCTTGAAGCTTGGAAAGTTTTAAGGTTAATATAGTGTTTAGAATCTTAGTTTTGGTTAAAAGTTTGAAACTTTAAGTGATTTTGATTGTTTTTCATTCGTTTCTTATTGTTCATCACGGTTTATGAATAAGCACAAATTTCTCTTTGGATGTTAAAGTTCAAAACTTTCTTGTTCTTTAAGTGTTATTGAAGTTGTTTCATCAAAATAATCGAGTGTACAACGCGTTTTAGTGCTTAAAAATTCATTTTGGTCATTTCTGGTGTTTACGAATAAGCTAATATTACGAGTAACTTAAACCCTTCTCTTACAAATAAGCAATACCCTAAGAAACACTTCGTCTTGTGGATATCTTTCTAACTAGGACAAGTTTGAAAGATTTTAGTTTTTAACCTATTCTTAAGAATAAGCTAAACATTTACGCGTAACACTTTACGAATAAGATTTATCTTACGAGTAAGGTTCTTTACGAATAAGTCTTGAGTTTACGAATAAGATTACGATTAACCACAAAGTTTACGAGTAAGATATTCTTACGAGTAAGAGAAGGTTTACGACAAAGGAGTTTACAAGTAAACTACATCAATTTACGACTAAGGAGTTTTTTACGAACAAGCACACCTTCAAAAACAAATCACGTTTCATTCATCTACAAAATCCATCATTGTGACAACTCGAATTTTCAGGTCATATTTCAAAACATTACTCACGTTTCATTATTTATCATTTATCGTGAACTAGGTTTACGATATCTTTCTAACAATCATTCAGGACATTTCATGTAGACTAAGTTTAGTCTACATTTCATTAACATCATTGTCATCATATTAGTTCATGCATGGTTTTGCATTTTTCATTAAACGTTTATTTTCCTATTAAATAAACGCTATCGCGTAATCATTTATTTTGAACATTTGATCCGTTACTTTCAAAATATATTCCTAATATATTTTTATACTCATTTTAAGACTATAAAATATACATTATTAATTTACCCGATGTTTTCAATTTATTTCGTATATAAATTGTTATATTTATATAATTACGACGGTTTTCTTAAAAACTACTCGATAAATATTTATTTCACTCAACTCATGTAAGAAATGTATTTTTATAATTTTTATGACCTAAATATATTTTATCTTGACCCGTGAAAATTTATTTTTATCCAACGCTACCCTAAATATTCAAAAGTGACTACAACTTATCATTTAACTTCATTTAACCTCACAAAATATTACACTTAAACATTTTTTTTTTTAAAAAATACATCAAAGTGGATGACTACACCTCCCTTGTCGACAAGGGAGGGTGAGTCATGGAAGATTTTTGCAAATATCTTAAGTATACTAGTATAATACTACTAACTTAAATCACTTCATTCATTTGCAAATACAAAATCAAAAACCATATCTTGCTCTTTCTCTCTTGCAACCGGCCAACCTAAGACCAAAGGAGGATCATCACAATAATTTCAAGACAAGTTTATTTACACTCTAGTATCACTTATTGTAAAGGTTTTGCAATAAAAACCTAAGGTGATTAGGAAAAACCCATTGTCCTTAAACCTCATCATATTTCTTGTAAGCATTCATATTCATGTTTATATTTCACATTCATTGTTATGGTCATATCATTTTATTTGAGAAACATGCAAGTTATGTGATGTTTATACCACTTTTTAAGGTCTTTAAGTGTTAAATATATAGAATCCATCCTATAAATTACTCCTTGTTATATATAATTTTTGGTGATGTCTAGGAACCCATGACACCCTATGAAGGTGTATGGTAGGATTAGAATAGCTTCGGAGTTGTTTTGAATGGGTTAGAATAGGTTTGGCGAGAGAAAAACTCATTTCGACAAGTTTGGAAAAGGGTCTGTCCTTATTTTTAAAATCTGGAAAATCCGACAGTAGGTAAAAATTTTTGGCCTAGATATTTAGAAAATATACTTTAAAACGAAACCGTGGCCGCTTGAACGGATTAAAACGGAGCTATAACGAAGAAGTTATGAATTTTTCAATTTGGCGACGATAACTATAAATTTTCTGGAATTTCAGCAAGCAATATTTATTTTGTACGAGTCAAAAATGAAGCTTGGGCGTTGTAAATTATGTCGACTTGTCAAAAATATGTTAGTATACTTTGATACAAAGCTAAGGATCTTTAAAACGTAGAAAACGGATTTGTAACGACTAAATTATACACGTTTACAAAAGTTGCCGTAACTTTTATCATATAAGAAAAACTATCTTTATTTCTAATACACAAGTTTTGCGGCAAAAACTAGTTACCAAGTTAAAGGTTGTTTTTAACATTGATGTAGAACTTTTTATAAAGTGATGTTTTCTAGTAAAAGTGAGATCGCCAAGTATACTTTCCAAAATGACCGACTGTTTGTTTAGCGGAGTTGTAATGAATTAATTACGGTCGCTTAAACTTTGCCGAAAACCATCCTTAAATTATATCTTGGGACATAAGTACCATACTTAACCTCTATTTTCTTTATATTCTAGACCTCTAGGATGAAAACTCATGTACTAAAACTTTGAGATAATGATACAAGCTTCCCAAAACCGTTGAGTTTGTTTCCTAACGCTCGACGTGCACTATTTTACGACTAGCTTTTCGAGGCCGTTTTAGTCACTTTCATGAAATTTTCAATGACATTATTTTACGACGAAAAGTTATAATTTCACAATAAATCACTAAACGACTATCGTAGGAGGTTGTTTCAACGTAAATAGTTGTAAAGTATTTTATAAAATGACGATATGTTGTAAACATATATTTCGACGATAAACATTATCTTCAAAAATTCACAAGTGGTATAAATATCATCCGAATTGCATGCATAACATTACATCATAACTTATTATGTATCATATCATTCATAATAGGTCAAGTTTAGTGATTCACGCTACATTTCGGTGTACTCACTTTTGCCATCGCATCATTGTCCAAGTGAGTTTTCATAGCCCCATTTCCAATTGTTTTAGTGCTTTTATTGAACTATTTTGGGGGAGATACATGCTTAACTATTTTTCATAAGTACATTAGATTTTTATGGATAACTTCTATCATGATCACCATTGTTTCAAAACCGAATGTTGTACTATATTAATCGTTCTTGTTTATGTGCTATAGTTCTACGTCATATAATGTTCTAAATCAGTTGACTACTGATACATTAAGTCATGTGCTATTGATTATGTGTTATTGTTCTACGTCGAGTTAGGTACTATTGTGAATTCATTTGACATCATGTGCTTGAACATAAACTATACATATTTTGGCAGTGGGTTGTGAACACACAGGTTGCAAGTTTTGTATGGGCGGAACTTGGAACTGAGTGGATTTACAATGCCTTTGCTGCATAAACGATTTTGAAAGGCTTTACATTTCAACGCAAACTCTATGAACTCACTCAACCTTTGTGTTGACACTTTTATCAATGTACTTTCAGGTAACTAAGGTTTTCACTTCACGGCATGCATGTGGACATATCATAGAGTCGCGGTGACGACGCGTCTCACATGGGATTTATATACTTCAAAAACATCGTTTGACTTGTATCAAATTTATTTCTGTACATAGTAACTTTCATTAGGGACCTATACTTTGTAAACTCTGAATGTTTTATTAAATCAAACGATGTGTTTTCCAAACGACACTTTAGGTCATTCAATATAACTGTGATTGTGATGCTATGACAGTCAATCCCCAGGAATTTCATTCCGCTGCAAAACAGGTAATTTGGGGGTGTGACAGATTGGCATCAGAGCTTCGGTTATAGAGAACTAGGTTGCATCATTAACCCTAGACTATAACTACATCATCATAGCATCTCATCCTTTCATCATAAGTGCATGTTCACTTTACATGCGGTTTATACGTACATTTTTCGAGTTATTTACTTTCATTCCAAATCGATTGTCACATGGATGCCTTTAAATACCTATCCCATTATCCTTTCTTCATACTCCAATGTGGAGAATGCCTTGTCATTCCCTATCACAATTTTTACATCAGTTGATTCATTACCGATAACGTCGAATGCCGAGATAAAACCTTTAAGTAGGGTGAAGTCACTCTCGCTCCTTTGTTTCACCACTAACATGTCGAGTTACACGTTATTCACACATTAAGTCATTAAACCATCATACATTTGAAGCACTTACAACATCTCATAACCTATTTCTTAGGAAACCATCGATTAGTTTGTAAAATAACCTCAAACTTATCACCTAATATCATATCTCTTTGGAGCGTTTATTATTAACATCAGACTTTGCTACGTCTCACCTTTCCTCTTATTTTGAAGAAGTTATGGCGCCGAAGAAAGCTCCACAAGTTTTGACTCAAGAGGCTATACAAAAGTTTGTGAGGGATAGTATAGCCAATGCATTAAGGATTGAAAGGGCAACAGTGGCGGCTGCTGCTGAGGCTGCGGCTACTACCGAAGCCACTAGACTTGCCAATGCTGCCGAGGCTGCAGCCACTGCTGAAGCCGCTAGACTTGCTGCTGCTGCAGGTAATGCAGGAGGGTCCGGAGTTAGAAGTTGTACGTATAAGGATTTCAAAAGTGGAGATCCCACTAAGTTCAAGGGTACTGAAGGGGCAACTGCCATGGTTAGATGGTTCGAGAAAATGGAGTCCGTGTTTTTGTTATGTAATTGCCCGGAGGATAGCAAGGTAAAGTTTGCTACGAGTACACTACTGGATGGGGCGATGTCGTGGTGGAATTCGTATGCTCAGCCAATGGGAATGGAAAATGCTTTCAAGCTTACTTGGGAGCAATTCAAAGGGTTGTTAACGAAGAAATATTGTCCGCGTACGGAGGTGAAAAAGTTAGAAACCGAATTCTATGAACTGGTAACTATTGGGTATGACATTGATACTTACATTCGAAGGTTTCAAGAATTGGCCGTGTTATGCCCATCTATGGTTTCGGATAATGAGAAGCTACTGGAGGCTTTCATTGGAGGACTTCCCGAGATTATTCAAGGTGATGTGATTTCCTCTGATCCGCAAACAATTGAAGAATCTGTTCGAGTATCCCAAAAGCTCATGGCCTAAGTAGTAAAGAGAGGAAACATTACCCACATCAACCGTAACAACAATACCAACAACCGCACCAACTACAACAATAACCAAAACAACAAAAATAACGACGATAACCAAATCAACAACAACAAAAGGAAATGGGAAAATGACCAATGAGGTTATAATAACGACAACCAAAACCGTAACACTAACCATTACCAACAACTGAATAGAAGATAAGAGGTCGCCAGGGTCTATGTTGCTGCACCAATAAAAGGAAGAGCTTATACTGGAAACTTACCACGATGCCACCAATGCATGCTACATCATAATGGTCCATGTGGTATATGCTTTAGCTGTCACAAAGTGGGACACCTTGCTAAGGACTGCAAGGGCAAGGCCATAGTTACATGTTACGGATGCGGGGAGCAAGGACACTATCAGAATCAATGTCCTCAAAACCAAGGTCAACAAGGTGAAGGTGCTCTTGGGAAAGCATACATGTTAGAAGGAGGTGAAGCTCGCCAGGATTTCAACAACGCGGAAGACTGAAGAAGTTCGGAAACTAACAGTCTTAATTTTTCCTTATGTACTATGTCGTACTAAGTTTATGTCTTCTATCGCATTCGGATCTTTTGACTTAAGATGTACTACTTCTGATAAACCACTCGTTGTAAAATATTCTCATCTATCGTACTTTATTTTCTTTCCGATTTGTTATCACTTACGAGAATTTTAATTCCTTTTTACTTTAACTACCATTTTAACGACACGACTTAAATCTATGTAAACATTGAGAGTTATAACAACTAAACCGAACGTCACATTATCGTTCCCTAATTATACATAGCCTAGCTAACTATGTCTAATTCTGGAGGGGTCATGTTATGTTGGGAGCAGTTATTTATAAATCTTAGTGAAAGCAGAATGTTCACATATTCCAAAGTCTAAGTGATGCTCATCGAAGATATTCATCCAATATTTTCTCTACTATGATGTTTTATATACCCTCAATCATCGATCACCGTAACGACACTTCCTCATGTCTTCTCTACTCGATATTCATCACAAACTCAAAAATTCGATAGACAAACACTAACTGAATTCAGGGACTGAATTCCTTTTTGGTTGGGCGAATGTGACAACTCGTATTTTCAGGTCATATTTCAAAACATTACTCATGTTTCATTATTTATCATTTATCGTGAACTAGGTTTACGAGTATCAAATTCGCGTAACCTTAATGGTTTAGCTGCGAATTCATGAACAATCATTCAGGACATTTCATGTAGACTAAGTTTAGTCTACATTTCATTAACATCATTGTCATCATATTAGTTCATGCATGGTTTTGCATTTTTCATTAAACGTTTATTTTCCTATTAAATAAACGCTATCGCGTAATCATTTATTTTGAACATTTGATCCGTTACTTTCAAAAAATATTCCTAATATATTTTTATACTCATTTTAAGACTATAAAAATTATATTATTAATTTACCCGATGTTTTCAATTTATTTCGTATATAAATTGTTATATTTATATAATTACGACGGTTTTCTTAAAAACTACTCGATAAATATTTATTTCACTCAACTCATGTAAGAAATGTATTTTTATAATTTTTATGACCTGAATATATTTTATCTTGACCCGTGAAAATTTATTTTTATCCAACGCTACCCTAAATATTCAAAAGTGACTACAACTTATCATTTAACTTCATTTAACCTCACAAAATATTACACTTAAACATTTAAAAAAAAATACATCAAAGTGGATGACTACACCTCCCTTGTCGACAAGGGAGGGTGAGTCATGGAAGATTTTTGCAAATATCTTAAGTATACTAGTATAATACTACAAACTTAAATCACTTCATTCATTTGCAAATACAAAATCAAAAACCATATCTTGCTCTTTGTCTCTTGCAACCGGCCAACCTAGGACCAAAGGAGGATCATCACAATAATTTCAAGACAAGTTTATTTACACTCTAGTATCACTTATTGTAAAGGTTTTGCAATAAAAACCTAAGGTGATTAGGAAAAACCCATTGTCCTTAAACCTCATCATATTTCTTGTAAGCATTCATATTCATGTTTATATTTCACATTCATTGTTATGGTCATATCATTTTATTTGAGAAACATGCAAGTTATGTGATGTTTATACCACTTTTTAAGGTCTTTAAGTGTTAAATATATATAATCCATCCTATAAATTACTCCTTGTTATATATAATTTTTGGTGATGTCTAGGAACCCATGACACCCTAAGAAGGTGTATGGTAGGATTAGAATAGCTTCGGAGTTGTTTTGAATGGGTTAGAATAGGTTTGGCGCGAGAAAAACTCATTTCGACAAGTTTGGAAAAGGGTCTGTCCTTATTTTTAAAATCTGGAAAATCCGACAGTAGGTAAAAAATTTTGGCCTAGATATTTAGAAAATATACTTTAAAACGAAACCGTGGCCGCTTGAACGGATTAAAACGGATCTATAACGAAGAAGTTATGAATTTTTCAATTTGGCGACGAAAACTATAAATTTTATGGAATTTCAGCAAGCAATATTTATTTTGTACGAGTCAAAAATGAAGCTTGGGCGTTGTAAATTATGTCGACTTGTCAAAAATATGTTAGTATACTTTGATACAAAGCTAAGGATCTTTAAAACGTAGAAAACGGATTTGTAACGACTAAATTATACACGTTTACAAAAGTTGCCGTAACTTTTATCATATAAGAAAAACTATCTTTATTTCTAATACACAAGTTTTGCGGCAAAAACTAGTTACCAAGTTAAAGGTTGTTTTTAACATTGATGTAGAACTTTTTATAAAGTGATGTTTTCTAGTAAAAGTGAGATCGCCAAGTATACTTTCCAAAATGACCGACTGTTTGTTTAGCGGAGTTGTAATGAATTAATTACGGTCGCTTAAACTTTGCCGAAAACCATCCTTAAATTATATCTTGGGACATAAGTACCATACTTAACCTCTATTTTCTTTATATTCTAGACCTCTAGGATGAAAACTCATGTACTAAAACTTTGAGATAATGATACAAGCTTCCCAAAACCGTTGAGTTTGTTTCCTAACGCTCGACGTGCACTATTTTACGACTAGCTTTTCGAGGCCGTTTTAGTCACTTTCATGAAATTTTCAATGACATTATTTTACGACGAAAAGTTATAATTTCACAATAAATCACTAAACGACTATCGTAGGAGGTTGTTTCAACGTAAATAGTTGTAAAGTATTTTATAAAATGACGATATGTTGTAAACATATATTTCGACGATAAACATTATCTTCAAAAATTCACAAGTGGTATAAATATCATCCGAATTGCATGCATAACATTACATCATAACTTATTATGTATCATATCATTCATAATAGGTCAAGTTTAGTGATTCACGCTACATTTCGGTGTACTCACTTTTGCCATCGCATCATTGTCCAAGTGAGTTTTCATAGCCCCATTTCCAATTGTTTTAGTGCTTTTATTGAACTATTTTGGGGGAGATACATGCTTAACTATTTTTCATAAGTACATTAGATTTTTATGGATAACTTCTATCATGATCACCATTGTTTCAAAACCGAATGTTGTACTATATTAATCGTTCTTGTTTATGTGCTATAGTTCTACGTCATATAATGTTCTAAATCAGTTGACTACTGATACATTAAGTCATGTGCTATTGATTATGTGTTATTGTTCTACGTCGAGTTAGGTACTATTGTGAATTCATTTGACATCATGTGCTTGAACATAAACTATACATATTTTGGCAGTGGGTTGTGAACACACAGGTTCCAAGTTTTGTATGGGCGGAACTTGGAACTGAGTGGATTTACAATGCCTTTGCTGCATAAACGATTTTGAAAGGCTTTACATTTAAACGTGTCACACCCCCAAAATATCGCAGCGGAACGATAGTGTCAATGGGGTATGACGTCATAGCACAAAGTATGGATAAAGAAAACGACCTCTATAATGAGACGTTTTAAAGAGTTTACCATTCGATTAAATAAGTTTAAGTTTACAACACATGAGATCCCAAGGTTTGATAATACATAAAGGTTTACAAAACATGTCGAATGGTAATAGATAAAAACACTAGACTCCAATGTATGCCATGAGACCCAAAAGCTCTATGAAATGCTATCGCCTTACAACCTGAGATAAATATGCTAAAAAGTGTCAACACAAAGGTTGGTGAGTTCATAAGTTTGTGTTAAAATGATTTGAAATACTTAGAGAAATGTTCACACAGCAAAGGCATTGTAAATCCACTCAGTTCCAAGTTCCGCCCATACAAAACTTGCAACCTGTGTGTTCACAACCCATTGCCTAAAATAGAATGACAATCATGAATATGCGCATTAAGGTAGTTAAAAGTATAAATGTCACCACAAGGGTCTTCCAACATATAAATATTGGGATGTTTGTAAATTAATAGCCTTCCAACAACTTAATTTGGAGCCATTAATTCTTGTATGTTTGTAAATTAATAGCCTTCCAACAACTTAATTTGGAGCCACTAATTCTTGTATGTTTGTAAATTAATAGCCTTCCAACAACTTAATTTGGAGCCACTAATTCTTGTATGTTTGTTCCAAATATGCACATGAAATCAAGTATAACCCAATCAAGTATATAACGCAATCAAGTCTAAAGTATAAGTAATGTTGTTTGGCAAAAGAGTTTAAATGTTTGGATAAATAAGCATATATCTCGCCCCAAATAGTTTATAGGAATTTAAATGAGTAAAAGCGGGGTATGAACTCACCTGGTATGATTGATATGCTAACAAAATGAAGTGCACTAAAATGAGGCTCGGAAACTATCCGCGACCTAAATGAATGTTATGACTTGAGTTATGATATGTTGTTGTGAATGCGTGATACAATGTTGTGCATGCAACTCCATATGATATCCATACCACTTGTACGTTTTGGAAATAATGTTTATCGTCAAAATATGTTTATGACATCCCGTCATATTATAAAATACTTTACAAGTATTTATGTTGAAATGATATCCCACGATAGTCATTTAATGATTTATTGTGAAATTATAACTTTTCGTCGTAAAATAATGTCGTTGAAATTTTCATGAGAGTGACTAAAATGGCCTTGAAAAGTTAGTCGTAAAATGGTGTACGTCGAGCTTTAGGAAACGAACTCAACGGTTTTGGGAAGCTTGTATCAATATCTCAAAGTTTCAGTGTTTAAGTTTCCATCCTAGAGGTCTCGATCACCAAGAAAAATATAGGTCAAGTATTGCACTTTAGGCCAAAAATAGAGTTAAAGGATGGTTTTCGGCAAAGTTTGAGTGACTATATGTTATTCGTTACAACTCCGCTCCACAAACGGTTGGACATTTTGGAAAATATGCTAGGCGAACTTACTTTTACTAGAAGACATCACGTTATAAAAAGTTCTACGTCAACGTTAAAAATAGCCTTCAATATGGTCGTTTTGTTTACCGTAACACTTGTCAACTAAAATAATATAGTTTTTCGTAAATAATAAAGTTACGGCAATTTTATGAAAACGTGTATATTTTAGTCGTTACAAATCCGTTTTCTACGTATTATACGTCCTTAGCTTCGTATCAAAGTATACTAATATATTTTTGATAAGTCGAAATAATTTATAAAGCTTAAGACTCGTTTTTGACTCGTACAAAACAAAAACATGTTGCTGAAATTTTCAGAAAATATATATTTCGTCGTCAAACTTGAAAAATTCATAACTTCTTCGTTATAGCTCCGTTTTAATCCGTTCAAGCGGCCACGGATTCGTTTTAAAGTATATTTTCTAAATATCTAGTCCAAAAATATTTACCTACTGTCGGATTTTCCCAGAATTTAAAATATGGACAGACCCTATTTTATACGTGTCGAAATGAGTTTTTCTCGTACTAAACCTATTCCAATCCCTTCAAAACAACTCCGAAGCTATTCTAATCCTACCATACACCTTCTTAGGGTGTCATGGGTTCCTAAACATCATCAAGACTAATATATAACAAGGAATAATTATAGGATGGATTATATATATTCATAACTCTTGAAAATCATTGAAAAAGTGGTACAACATCATATGACTTGCATGTTTTTGGCTCAAATATGATAAAATGAATATGAAATGAATATGAAAGATGTAAAAATGAAAATAATATGCCTACTAGTTACTTGATGAGGTGATAAGGACAAGGATAAAACTTAAACACCCTAGGTTTTTATTTCAAAACCTAAACAAGAGTGTATACTAGATTGTTTTAAACTTGATCTTGAAAATTTTGGATGATCCCTTCTTAACACCTTGTATGGCTGGTTTTAGGAGAGGAGCAAAGCAAGAGAGAAACTTTTTAACTTATGAAAAAAAATGAGATGAATGAAGTGTGAAATGAGTGAAGTGTAGATCTATACTATCAAGAATTTTTTTCACCAACTCAATAAATGCTTACCCCCCTTGGTCGGCCAAGGGGGGAAGTATTTCACAAAAATATATTTTTTTTTATTCATTGTATATTATATTGATAAAAAGTGTAAGTAAAAATGTTTATGTAATAATTACTTGTAAGATTGTATATTCATTAGTGTATTTAAGGTAGTTTTAGGTAAAATTGATTTTTAATAGATCAAAGTAAAGTATAATGAGATCATAAAAATTGTAAAAGTACACTTCTTGTAAAATTTGAGTGATATAATAATTATCGTGTAGTTTTTAAGAAAAGCGTCGTAATAATATAAATTTAACGATTTATATACAAAATAAATTTAAAACACTAGGTAAACTCAAAATATCATTTTTATAAACTAAATGTAAGTATAAAAATATATCGGGATCATTTTTGGAAGTATCGGATTAAATGTTCAAAATAATTACTTACGCGATAGCGTTTAATTAATATAAAATTTACGCGTTTGATGTGAAATGCAAAACCCATGCATGACTAGTATGATGAATGTAGAGTTTGAGAAATGACCAAAAATTGAGAATTGTGACATTCTTCCCATGTCAGAGGAATCACGTCCTCGTGATTCAATCGATGATACATAAAGTTCTACCCTAAGGTTTCGCGAAATCAAGTGTATGGTCAAAGTGTTTATGTCAAAACCTATGCGTCAAGGGAAAACGTACCAGTTACGCATTGCGGGCTGCCTCGGTCCCTATATAGAATGCTCGAGGTCGAGGTGGACTGATATCGGGTGCAGGGTTCGGGTTGTTTCCTTCATTTGCTAAAGCTAGGTGTTGGTTACCTTGTGGTTGCCTCTGCGTTCCATTCAACTTAGGACAATTATTCCGGAAGTGGTTCGGGCTGTTACATTCAAAGCAAGTCCTTTGGTTATTCCTCATGTTGCCAATCTGTGTTTTACACTGCTCCTTAAAATGGCCGTATCGATTACAATTTGTACACAAGCGGCAGGGTTTGGTCTTCGGATGATGATAAGCACATTTAGCACACTTAGGATGTGTACCCGCATACTCTCTTTGTTCAGTACCAGTTGCCACAAAAACTCTTGCCCTTTTGCTGTCTGCTACCACGTCCATTTGCTTATTCGACCCGCTCGCTTCCTTCCTCTTGTCACTGCTCTTCAAAGCACCATTTCTAACCATCTCGTCTGTCAGGGTTCCTGCCCTCAGTATTGCACTTTGTATTGTAGACGGCTCAGTTGTTTTCACGGTTCCACGGATTTCGGGGACAAGACCATATATGTACCTCGAGATTCTCTTGGACTCAGGGGTAACTAGATGAGGAACTAGTCTGGCTAACTCATGAAATCGGTCTGTGTAGGCTGCGTGACCAGCCCCTATCATAGAGTGGTGATAAAATTCATCTTCCAATTTCTGCATTTCATTGTCCGGGCAGTACTCCTCTTTCAATAACGCCTTAAATTCGTCCCATGTCATACCGATAGCTGCCTCTCTGCCCCTAGCCTGTAGCTGTGTGTTCCACCATGTCAATGCCTTTCCTGATAGCAAGCAAGCAGCATACTTCACCCTCTGATGTGTGGCACAATTGCTGATGTCGATCACTGACTATGTCTTCTCTACCCATCGAGTATATGCCAAAGCACCTCCTATACCATCAAACTCCACAGGTTTGCATGCCGAAAATTCTTTATATGTGCATCCAATTCTGTTGTTGTTGTCGGTGTTGTTGTTGTTACTGCCAACTACATTGTTGGTGTCGCCAGTACCGTTCCCGTTCCCGTGGTTTCCCGAGTTATTCATATGATTTCCAACTTGTGTGACAATAGTGGGAAGCAAGATTTGAAGTTGTTGAGCGATGATGGCGGCAAAGTCAGGGTTTCCGCCAGTGTTGTTGTCATTGTTACCCACGTTGCTACCACCTCCTCTACCTCCACGCTCACCTGACATTCCACCCCTTGGTGCCGCACCACCTCGGCCAGTACTGCGTGTTACCCTCTTTGGTGCCATGATCTCTGCAAGGAAAGAACCGTTGAATTCCCAATGTCTATGCTTAACGTCCTCAAACATAATACCACGCCACAAATTGGTTCCTAAGGTGTACCCACACCGATCTACGTATGCGTGGTCGCATATGTCCACGTGGGTTGTGACGCATTTATAATTATGTTGGCCACCATAATTATAATTGCTTCATTTCACACGTGTACATACCTCCAAGCATACATGTCTCGGCGATTGTTGTTACTGAAATAGATAGCTATTCTATCCTCGGATTCTAAACGGTGGAGGAAGGATTTAGGGTAGGTATCTAGGGAGAGTCGCACTTGGTGTGTAGGAAATTCCGTTAGGTGCTAAAGTCACTACGAGGTTTGGTCGCCAGCAGTTCCCAAAGTATCCTCAAGAGAACTCCCATCCTCGGGCCAAATCATCAAATCTATCCAGCTTTATAGTAACACTTATTTAGCTCGATCTCGCATCTCATCAAACAAGAACTGTCACGAGATCAAGTTAGATAAGTGCTCATTACTGAGCTCCATATCTTTGATGACCCAACAAGATTTTGGGACTCCCCTATTGGTACAAGGAAACTACGTTATCCAATGAGGTGGTTCTAGAAGGAATACTTAAGAAAACATATGCGCACGAAAAGTGAGTAAGGCGATAGGAAACGAAAGGATCGACGTGAAAGCGGTTATATTCTAGGAACTAAAATGCAACCTAGTTCTCTATAACCAAGGCTCTGATACCAATCTGTCACACCCCCAAAATATCGCAGCGGAACGATAGTGTCAATGGGGTATGACGTCATAGCACAAAGTATGGATAAAGAAAACGACCTCTATAATGAGACGTTTTAAAGAGTTTACCATTCGATTAAATAAGTTTAAGTTTACAACACATGAGATCCCAAGGTTTGATAATACATAAAGGTTTACAAAACATGTCGAATGGTAATAGATAAAAACACTAGACTCCAATGTATGCCATTAGACCCAAAAGCTCCATGAAATGCTATCGCCTTACAACCTGAGATAAATATGCTAAAAAGTGTCAACACAAAGGTTGGTGAGTTCATAAGTTTGTGTTAAAATGATTTGAAATACTTAGAGAAATGTTCACACAGCAAAGGCATTGTAAATCCACTCAGTTCCAAGTTCCGCCCATACAAAACTTGCAACCTGTGTGTTCACAACCCATTGCCTAAAATAGAATGACAATCATGAATATGCGCATTAAGGTAGTTAAAAGTATAAATGTCACCACAAGGGTCTTCCAACATATTAATATTGGGATGTTTGTAAATTAATAGCCTTCCAACAACTTAATTTGGAGCCATTAATTCTTGTATGTTTGTAAATTAATAGCCTTCCAACAACTTAATTTGGAGCCACTAATTCTTGTATGTTTGTAAATTAATAGCCTTCCAACAACTTAATTTGGAGCCACTAATTCTTGTATGTTTGTTCCAAATATGCACATGAAATCAAGTATAACCCAATCAAGTATATAACGCAATCAAGTCTAAAGTATAAGTAATGTTGTTTGGCAAAAGAGTTTAAATGTTTGGATAAATAAGCATATATCTCGCCCCAAATAGTTTATAGGAATTTAAATGAGTAAAAGCGGGGTATGAACTCACCTGGTATGATTGATATGCTAACAAAATGAAGTGCACTAAAATGAGGCTCGGAAACTATCCGCGACCTAAATGAATGTTATGACTTGAGTTATGATATGTTGTTGTGAATGCGTGATACAATGTTGTGCATGCAACTCCATATGATATCCATACCACTTGTACGTTTTGGAAATAATGTTTATCGTCAAAATATGTTTATGACATCCCGTCATATTATAAAATACTTTACAAGTATTTATGTTGAAATGATATCCCACGATAGTCATTTAATGATTTATTGTGAAATTATAACTTTTCGTCGTAAAATAATGTCGTTGAAATTTTCATGAGAGTGACTAAAATGGCCTTGAAAAGTTAGTCGTAAAATGGTGTACGTCGAGCTTTAGGAAACGAACTCAACGGTTTTGGGAAGCTTGTATCAATATCTCAAAGTTTCAGTGTTTAAGTTTCCATCCTAGAGGTCTCGATCACCAAGAAAAATATAGGTTAAGTATTGCACTTTAGGCCAAAAATAGAGTTAAAGGATGGTTTTCGGCAAAGTTTGAGTGACTATATGTTATTCGTTACAACTCCGCTCCACAAACGGTTGGACATTTTGGAAAATATGTTAGGCGAACTTACTTTTACTAGAAGACATCACGTTATAAAAAGTTCTACGTCAACGTTAAAAATAGCCTTCAATATGGTCGTTTTGTTTACCGTAACACTTGTCAACTAAAATAATATAGTTTTTCGTAAATAATAAAGTTACGGCAATTTTATGAAAACGTGTATATTTTAGTCGTTACAAATCCGTTTTCTACGTATTATACGTCCTTAGCTTCGTATCAAAGTATACTAATATATTTTTGATAAGTCGAAATAATTTATAAAGCTTAAGACTCGTTTTTGACTCGTACAAAACAAAAACATGTTGCTGAAATTTTCAGAAAATATATATTTCGTCGTCAAAGTTGAAAAATTCATAACTTCTTCGTTATAGCTCCGTTTTAATCCGTTCAAGCGGCCACGGATTCGTTTTAAAGTATATTTTCTAAATATCTAGTCCAAAAATATTTACCTACTGTCGGATTTTCCCAGAATTTAAAATATGGACAGACCCTATTTTATACGTGTCGAAATGAGTTTTTCTCGTACTAAACATATTCCAATCCCTTCAAAACAACTCCGAAGCTATTCTAATCCTACCATACACCTTCTTAGGGTGTCATGGGTTCCTAAACATCATCAAGACTAATATATAACAAGGAATAATTATAGGATGGATTATATATATTCATAACTCTTGAAAATCATTGAAAAAGTGGTACAACATCATATGACTTGCATGTTTTTGGCTCAAATATGATAAAATGAATATGAAATGAATATGAAAGATGTAAAAATGAAAATAATATGCTTACTAGTTACTTGATGAGGTGATAAGGACAAGGATAAAACTTAAACACCCTAGGTTTTTATTTCAAAACCTAAACAAGAGTGTATACTAGATTGTTTTAAACTTGATCTTGAAAATTTTGGATGATCCCTTCTTAACACCTTGTATGGCCGGTTTTAGGAGAGGAACAAAGCAAGAGAGAAACTTTTTAACTTATGAAAAAAAATGAGATGAATGAAGTGTGAAATGAGTGAAGTGTAGATCTATACTATCAAGAATTTTTTTCACCAACTCAATAAATGCTTACCCCCCTTGGTCGGCCAAGGGGGGAAGTATTTCACAAAAATATTTTTTTTTTTATTCATTGTATATTATATTGATAAAAAGTGTAAGTAAAAATGTTTATGTAATAATTACTTGTAAGATTGTATATTCATTATTGTATTTAAGGTAGTTTTAGGTAAAATTAATTTTTAATAGATCAAAGTAAAGTATAATGAGATCATAAAAATTGTAAAAGTACACTTCTTGTAAAATTTGAGTGATATAATAATTATCGTGTAGTTTTTAAGAAAAGCGTCGTAATAATATAAATTTAACGATTTATATACAAAATAAATTTAAAACACTAGGTAAACTCAAAATATCATTTTTATAAACTAAATGTAAGTATAAAAATATATCGGGATCATTTTTTGAAGTATCGGATTAAATGTTCAAAATAATTACTTACGCGATAGCGTTTAATTAATATAAAATTTACGCGTTTGATGTGAAATGCAAAACCCATGCATGACTAGTATGATGAATGTAGAGTTTGAGAAATGACCAAAAATTGAGAATTGTGACACAACGCAAACTCTATGAACTCACTCAACCTTTGTGTTGACACTTTTAGCAATGTACTTTCAGGTAACTAAGGTTTTCACTTCACGGCATGCATGTGGACATATCATAGAGTCGCGGTGACGACACGTCTCACATGGGATTTATATACTTCAAAAACATCGTTTGACTTGTATCAAATTTATTTATGTACATAGTAACTTTCATTTGGGACCTATACTTTGTAAACTTTGAATGTTTTATTAAATCAAACGATGTGTTTTCCAAACGACACTTTAGGTCATTCAATATAACTGTGATTGTGATGCTATGACAGTCAATCCCTAGGAATTCCATTCCGCTGCAAAACAGGTAATTTGGGGGTGTGACAATCATCAACACAAGTTTCAAGATGTCTCAACCACCATATTCTAACTAGTTTCCTCATGAATATCCTCAGCAGCAACAACAATATCATCAACCACAATTCCAGCAACATGGAAATTATCTTCCACATCAATATGCACAACAACAACCACAACAATTCCCTCAACAACCCCCTAAACAACAACATCAATATGCTAACTACTTTCAATATTACTTCCCAGCCATGTATGCTATGCATGCATCAACTGTGACACATAATGAACCTCATTGGTTTGAAAATATGTGTGAGGCTATCAGCAGCCAACAATCCATTCATGAAGCTGGATCTCTTGATAGACCTCCAATGCTCACTCCAGGAAATTATGTTCAATGGGTCAGCCGATTCTTTAGGTTATGTGATCTCAAGAAACCACATGGCAAATATTTGAAGAAGGTCATTCTTGAAGGTCCTTTCCAAATGCTTACTGTAACAATTCTCGGTGATCCAACGACTAATCCACCAAGGGATAACATTACCACAACTGTACTTCAGTCTCAACTCACTGCAGAATAACTTCTTCACCAAGAAGCCGATGAGCTTGCAATGGAATACATTCTTCTGGGATTGCTGATGAGTGTCTAAATACTCATCATTTTTATACTGTTAGAATGCCAAAAACATCTGAAAACACTTAGAAACACATCAAAATGATAAAAATATCACAAACAAGTGTTTTATATGTTTTAAATGCAAAAACATCAAAATCTGGTGAAAAACGTATCAAGTTTGCATAATTGGCAGTTTTAGTCCCTCAACTTTACAAAAGTTGTCAGTACCTGGATTTTACTATAAAATGTTCAAAAACTTAATGGTCCCTGATTAAAACTGTTGAAAACATTTCAACTCCCTGATTTTGACGGTTAATACGTTTGAACTATGCAAAAAGTGGTCTAAAACTACAAAAACGTAAATTTTGTATATTTTGTGAACAAACACTATAAAAATAGTAAAACTACACAAAGATTCACAAAAGTCTACAAAAACCGTAAGATTGTCATATTTTTACTACTCATAAATCTGTGAGTAGTCGTTAGGGTCTTCTTACATAAGGTAACGTTCGAGTAGCCGAAGAACCACTTCTTCAATAAGACGTCACTCAACTCTGACTTCATGTCAACACCATTACAATAGGGAACCACCTAATCAGCAACCTAGTGGCTCTTAAC
>BPTQ01000001.1:167670360-167722477 GCA_019973895.1 Chrysanthemum seticuspe | reverse complement strand
TAATCCAAAAACAACCCAACCAAGATGATTCACGCTTACCAAATGAAAACCTAAACACTTGTGATGATTCTAAACATAAAAGTACCAACAAAATTCAAACTTTAACACAAGAAATCAACCAAATGATGCAAAAACCACTAAACTTTTTCAAACTCAAAAACCACCTAAAAACCACTATAAATCCAAAGATGTGCAAGATATGATCTAACCATGGCTCTTGATACCAATTGTAACATATTGGATTTCATAAACACATAACAAACAATAATATGGTCGAATTATTTAGAGGTTTTAGAGAGAGAAAGTGGGAGCCTTTCTAGAGAGAGAAAGTGAAAGAAAACATAGAAGGTTAGATTAAGATGAATGAAAGGTCCAACCCTCTACCTTGGGAGGTAGAGGGTATAAATAGTTACAAACATAACGACCTCCTATCGGCCTGTGGATCAGGTATACAGTGGGTAAAGACCCGTCCTTCCTCCACGGTGTTGCACTAAGCTATACTACGCTACAAACTAATAAATAAACTACTAAATAACGTAAATAACGATATGTCTACGAGCTAACTTATGCTAGATAATATTAGGGGTGACCGACTCTTCACTATGGAATTTTCTAATTCCTAACAGAATCCAAGAGAAGAAGTCAAGTGGGATTTGATAAGAGGTCGACAAGGAACTCTAATGATTATAAATACAAGAGGAGAGGCAAAGAAAAGACCAACTTTGGTTCTACCATTGTTCACGTAGTATAATTTTTACATGCTTTCTTTAAATTAATGTCTTTTAATGTTTTAAATGCTGTAATTTCCTTTAAAATAGTGTAATGAAACTTTAATGTCAGTTTAATTTCAGTTAAATTCTAGTTTCCAAATTTTGCTTAAATTACTTTAATTTTCATGTTCTTTCATTTCCAGTTATATGGTTGTTTATTGGACTCTATATCTCTTTTAAGCTCTTGACAATAGCTTTAAGACTTTTTAGATTCATTAAACAAGTTTCAGTCTTTAAATTAAGAAAAGTACTAAAAAACTAAAAATAGTCAACAGAAGTCAACTGTGGTCCAAATAAGTAGTTCTGGGGAAATGGAAGCTAAGCTAGATGGATTTCTGGTTTCTAGCTTATTGACAGTAAGCTAGGAGTGGTTTTTATACCTTGGTACTCAGTTTTCACTTTGATCACTTGTAAGTTCAATTATTACCATTTTTTACCCATGTACTGTTTCAACTTTTCATGTTTTGATTTTCATGTTTTCCTGCTTCTTTGTTATTGTTTGATGTTATTATAGCTTAATTTAAGTAGGTTGTTCATTGAAATTCAGTGGTGCTATAAATTGGAAATTACTCAGTTGAAATGAAAATTTGACAAGTTTGAGTTTCTTGCTTGAGTTCTTGAAGTTTTATGCTCATTTAGTCTTGTTATGTTATAATATAATGTTTGGAATCTGGTTTAGACTCAGATTCAATGCAACTTTGAAGTTCATGTGACAAGTGAAAGTTAAAGGTTGGTTTGGATTTGCTGATAAACAAGTCCTCCTGTGTATGTCTGTAGTTGTTTGTCATTGTTTCATGTTTCAATAACACCTAATAGCTCAGTTTAGTTCTAATATATAGTCATTGTTTTGTAAAAGTCAAATTTCATTTTATTTTACTTAAGCAGTTTACTGTCATAGTTTTAAATTATGAAATTCATAGTATTAGCTTAAATCTTGTTAACCTAGCTCTAGATAAACTCATTACAGCTTATTATATCATATTCAGTTCAATAATTCAATCCTAAGTTCATTTTAGTCAAACTTTTATGTTCTTGCAAAAAGTCAATTTTTCAAATAGCTGTTTTTGAATTAAATGTATAATTTTCTATAGGTTTCAGTATTAAGTTTTAGCCTTAAACCTTCTAGGATGTTAAAATATAGTTGCTTATCTTAATTGTAAAAATACTAGTTTTCTATTTCTCAGCTTTTTAAGTACTTATTTCCTAGCTTATTTTTGATCCTTTGTCTGTAAGCATGCCCTGCACCACAGTTTAGGTGTCAAGTTCATGAGCTTGCATAAGCTTCATGACTTGACCCTAGCTTGTGCATTTGGCTTCTTTATGTAGCCTTTGTGGTCTAGTCTTTATGTGTCTGCTTATTTTTCAGTTTTCAGCTTATTTGCATAGCTTAATTACCCAAACTTTTTTGTCCCATCTCATCCACTACACTGAAGCAAACAATGTAGTGGAGTAGTTTTCAAAAGCTTGAAATAAGCTCCTCAGTGAGCTTGAGTATGTGACCCTTGGCTTTTCACAAAGCCAAGGTACCCATCTCAATGCCTCAATATGAGTTGAGCTTATTAGAGCTTATTTGATAGGTTCAAATGAGGCTTGATGTTTGCCCTCTCATAACAGATGACTGATCACTCAGTTATCTTACACCATTTCCATCATGTCTCATAAGCTTATTTTTGGTCTAAAGTTTGTATGGCTTAGCTTTTATTGAAGATAAGCCACCAAAATTCAAGATCCAGTGCATTAAGTCAAGATTGTAGCTTATTTGCATAGGCTGCAATCAGCTTAAACCTATCACCATAGAGATAAGTATACTGTTAATCAGTATACTTATTTCCACTCACTCAATTTCATAAGCTCACAAGAAGCTTAGTACTTGGCCTCAGCTTGTGCAATCTGGTTCTATGTGGAGCTTATCCACTAGTTTCCATGATCCAAGTTTAATACCAAGCTTGCAGCTTATTTACAAGAGCTTGCAAGTAGCTTCTTTTGTGTCCCATTTTGGTTTGTGTGCTGATACACAGTCACATGTATTCAAATGGAAGATTTTTCATAAGCTTCTCATAAGCTACCTAGTGGACCCCACTAGGTTAGGTGTGACTTTTTGGAAAGCCAACCAGATGTTCTTGCTACTACAAATTTTAGATTGGGCTTTTGAGCTTATTTGATAAGTTCTTTTGGTCCTTATTTGAGACTGCAGGTCTGTTTGGTAATACAGTGCATTGTATGAGCTTATGAGCTTATAACTAGTTTATAGGTGAATACCAGTGCATTAGCTTGTCTATACTTGTTCATATTACTTGTATGCATATAATTTTTCTTTTGTTTATCTGTGTGGAGCTTATACCAAGCTTTAACAAGCTTCAATTCCATCCAAGTCAAGCTTTTAGCTTGATTGTCTAAACCATAAGCTCACACCAATTCAGTCCATTTTTCTTGTTCATACTTATCTATTGGACTTATGTACATCTTAGGTTAGCTTTTGTTTCTTCTGTATAGCTTATTTAGAGCTTAATTCTAGCTTGAGCTCCAACAGTCAAGCCAAAAGCTTAACTGTTGGGCTCATAAGCTCATGCTTTGCTTATTTTCAAGTTTGTAAAGATTTGTTTTCAGTATACATGTATAATATCAGTATATATTTAGTTCCATAAAAAGAAAAAAAACCAAAAAGAATCATTTTTAAGCTAAGTAAAAGCTTTTACTTAAAAGCTTATTTGCTTATTAGCTTATTTATGTTAATAGCATATAGTTTTTCTATTTTTCCTAGCTTCTTTTATTTATTTTAGAATTTTGTAAAAAGTTTCAGATTTTTCTTTAATCATTTAGTATTTTTAATAAATCAGTTATAGTTTTTAGTAATTAATAATAGTAAATAATTAATAATAAATATATAAAAAGCATAAAAAATATCTTTTCTGTTTTAAAATTAGTTTTATCATATTTTAGATTTTTCAAAGTTTAAATTTTATTTTTCCAAGTTTATTTTATATTTTCTAGTATTTAAGTGTATTTTAAATAATAATTAATTAGTAAAATTAAATAAAAAGTGTGAAAAATATATTTTTAGTTTTAAAATTAGTTTTATAGTATTTTAGATTTTTCAGAATCATAAGTTTATTTTTCTAGCCTTATTTTGTATTTTCTTCTATTTTAGAGTATTTATTAAATAGTTAAAATAGTTTTTAATTAATAATAATTAGATAAATAGTTGTAAAAATAATTTTATTTTTCTAATAAATTTCTTTTATTATTAGGATTGTAAAAATGACATTTTTATATTTGTAGGCTTTTTATTTCTTAAAACTCACTTTTTATTTTTGTACGTTTACGTAATTTTATTTAAACGTACGTTTTAGGTTTTAAACGTTCATCACTTTAAAAATAGTGATAGCGTTTATTTAATAGATTTTAACTTTTTAATCTCTTTTAATTTGCATTTAAGTCGCTAAGACATGCAAATCCATACTATAGTTATAAATCGTTTTGTTTTTATACGTTTACGTTTTAGTTAAACGTACGTTTGTATATCTTTTATTTTTAGATTTCTGATTGTACGTTTTTAACAACGTAGCTGTGACAGAGCTATTACTATTCACATTCTTAGTGTTAGTCAATCAGATTCCTGTTTTCCTATACTTATATTATTTCAACAATTCACAAGTCATTGTACCAGAACGTCACGCCTCACCAGGACATAAACGATCCAAGGATATTTTTAATCCTTGGTAAACTTGCATTTTCTCCCGGGCTGTCGCCCTTTTATCATCTGTTACGGTTGACCGTTCACAAGCGGTTGATAAGTGTGACGGAGAAATAAAAGATGGGTAGTTCGGGAGAAATCAATTGCCTAATCCGATTCTTCGCAGTGTTGATGCTCAAAAGACTGCAAAAGACACGTGGGAACATGTTCACCTCTTAATGGAAGGCACTGAACTCAATCAGGAAGACATGAAATCAAAACTTTACCTAGCTTATGAAATGTTCATGATTAATCCAGGGGAGTCATTAGACTCATACTATCAGCAGTTCACAAACATCATCAATGATTTGGATAGACACAACCTCATCTTACCCAAAATTGCAATCAACACAAAGTTTCTAAGTTGTCTCGGTATGGATTGGGAGAAGTATGTTACGTTCATCCATCAACCCAAGAATCTTCATAATGCAAAATACGGGTTGTTGTATGATTATCTGAAGCACCATCAAAAGGAAGTGGACAAAGACCGAGCTTTTTGTGAAATTTATGCACCTTTGCTTAATGCTAATTCACTTGCTTTGATTGCTCAGTCTTGTGCACTACAATTTCCTCAATTCCCACAACAGCAATAAGTCTTTACTCAACAGACACCAACCACCCAGATCACCCCATATGATCCATCAAAGCATAAATGATACTCAACTGGTTCCTTAAAACAACAAATTAGACTCAACACTCTATATTGAGACACATAATGATGATGAAGATGCATTCAATACGTTGAATCAAGGATTTGCACTAATTGCTCGTGCCTTCGGGAGATTTGCAAACAAATCCAACAACCGTATTCGTACCTCATCTAATACAAGGAATCAAGCAGTTGTTCAAAATGGAAGGGTTGAAGTTCAGAACAGAAAAAATGGTCGTCCGATGGGAAATGGAAGCTACATGGGTAGTGGACTTGGTTATAATGCTTCTGGAAGGAATAACATGGTTTCTTGTCAGCAAAGGGTTAAAATTGTTGAGCAAGGGAATGTTCAGATTGGAATACTGGTCTTAGATGCTATAACTGCAATGAGAAGGGTCATCTGGCTAATGCTTGTCCAAAACCGAGAACCAAAGGAAGTGCTTATCACAAGGAAGCTCTACTCTTGGCTCTTAAAGATGAAGCTGGTGGAACTCTTACAGACAAGGAACAGAGCTTCATGGCCAATGTAGAATCCAATGATGATATGGAGGACTTGAAAGCTAACGCAGATGTAATGTTGATGGCCAACATGGAAGAACTTCACATGAGTGAAACATTCTCAATTTATGATACTGATGGCTTGTCTCTGGTACCGAATCCTAATATATGTCTTATACATGATCTGATATCTCCGCCTGCATCTGCATCCGACAAGGAACAAAGTTTTCAAAATGAGCTATCAACATCTCATAAAGACGATAATCAAGTTGACCCCTTGCTTACATTTGATGATCAAGTTGACCCCGTGGTTACATTTGAGGATCTCAATGATGAATATGTTGATACTCACGTTGAAAAAGTTGAACCTTCGTCTAATCCAGGTCCAGAGCTCATGACCTTACTTTTGACCACCCAATCTCAAGTTGAGAAATGCAATGAGATAAATGAAAATCTTCATGAAAATGTTGCACTATTGACTAAGGATCTTGAATGCTATAAGAAACAACTTGAAAATTTTGAAACAAAAGAGAAACATGAACATAGTTTTGAAGTCGCTTTTCAAAAGTCATATCTAAAAGAACAAGATTTAGAAAGACAGATACGAGAACTTGTCGCTTCCAAAAATGATTTGATTTCTCTTACTTCGGAAATTCAAAAAGCCAAGCTTGAGTTGTCTTCGTGTCAAAATGATTTTTCAGATTTCAAACAAAATTCAGGGAAGCGAATTGATCTCTATCTCGATGAAATTATCGATTTACAAAACAAAATCAAAGAATTTCAAAATGTTGTGTATAAACATGGTGAGTCAATCACAACAATTCAAAAGTTCACACTTAAGCCAAATCCGGATGGATATGGGCCAGATCTTGCTGATAACAAACCACGTTTTTTACATAGAGCATTCAAGGAAAATCCGAAGTTGAATAGTGCCAAATATTTGCTTGATGAATCAATTGTGCGTGTTGTTGAATATAATTGTGAAGAGGAACAAGATGCAGAAGAAGAGAGTCGATCCAAAATGAAAAATGTTGAATATAACAAACCTTTTGATTATTCAAAACGGCCTCTCACTTCTTTTGTTCCCCAACATGATAAAACTGAAACACCTTGGGTAATCACACATATTAATGAGTATTCTTCTAACATTGGTCCCATTAAACCTGTTGCACAAATTATTGGTCCTTTACCTTCTTTGAGTGAAATCACACCATTACCCAAAAGATGTCAAATTCTTAAATATTTTGATAAATTCATGTCTGAAATTAGATTTTGGAAAATGCAATTGAACGTAATTCTGAAATAAAAGCTGCAACGTTTCAAGTGGGTTATGCCAAAGAACAACGCGAAATCTTTCAAAAACAGCTTTTACCACATTTTCATAATTTGCGTATGTGTGCAACATATTAGGAACGAGAACTTCATAATGAAGTTGGGAAAATGAAAACAATTTTCAATGAAACAGAAGTATATGTTCTGATACTATCTCGATTGTGTTGTATTATATTGCTGCATCTGCTTGTGATAATATTGTTGTTGATACCGTTGATATTGTTCATAAGGATAATGATAATGTGTCTCAAATTGAAATTTTGAAAGTTAAAAATGAGCGTTTGTTAAATGAACTTTATGAAGTAAAACGTCGTCTTCACTGGTGTCAAAATAATTGTATTGATCGTGAACTTGCTTTGCAAAACAAACTCAACCAGTCGAGTTAAAAATCTTTTGAACCAAAACTCAAACAACTGGATGATGAAAATGCGTCTTTGAAATGTCAACTTTTCAAATATGAACAAGAAATTGAAAAAGTCAAAAAGGAATATGGAACCATATTTGATTTGCTCAAAAAGACACGTGCTAAAGCACCAAAAGATCATGAGCAGTACTTTGCTTACACCCGTGACATAATGAATATAAATGGTCATTTGCGTTAAAAAAATCAGGAAATTGAAATAGGAATCGGTGAAACTTAGGGAAGATAAATCTAGTAACACAAATGTTCTTGCACCTAGAATGTTAAAAATTGATACTAGGAAACCCACTGACAACACACAAGATACTAATGTGATTCCTTCCACTTCTACAGGAGTAGTTGCCTCCAATCCTAGCGTTAACACTTCACAACTTAAGAGCACTCACACGAAGAATAGGAAGTTGCAACATAAGAACAGAACAATAAAAGCCTCTGAAGCAGAAGATCATGCTAGGCCTTTGAATAAAACACATGTTGCACCTGCTTTAGATGTTACATTAGATGAATGTAATAAAAAAGGCAATGTAACCAATGTTGAATCATTAAGTACTTTGAATGTTATGTTTGAAGCCTCTTGTGTTGTTTGTCATAAAAGTATGTTTTATGGTTGTCATGATAATTGTGTTGCTAAATCTATCTTGTCTCGTAATCGGAAATCTACAACTGGCATCACCTCTATGCCCACTATTGCTTCTAAGTCTGTGCTAGGAAAACCGCCTATTGTAGTTTCTGAGAACATCATTGATGTAACCATATCTCCATCATCACCTCCTAGGAAGATACTGATAAGGATTTAAAAAGTACACTTTTAAGGGGTCATTTAAGCCCTTAATCGACCACTTTTATATCCGTTACTGCTTATTTTCGTCCCTTTTCAATTTTAAGGTCTCTCGAAAGCAAAATGCTGGAATGATGCACATTTGGATGAAAAGGAGTGAAAACATGAAAAAAATAGCAAAGTCAAGATTGAAGCCACTCAAGCTACTCAAAATGAACCTGACGGTGTTCCAATCAAAGGGCGACGCCGTCCCTTTATACAGACTTGATAAAAACATGCACCAGATGGCTTAGTGGAATTTTTGCTTATACAACCTGACGACGTCAGGCTTTGAAGAAGAAGGGCGTCACTCAGACTTTTCATCTCAGACGGCCCAGATCTAGAACCAAGATGACGTCCCTCTTGAAGACTAACGACATCACAACTCAAAGGTGACGCCGTCCCATCGATAACTTGGCCAAGATGAAAACCCTAATGACGGCGTCCCACCTATAAGACGACGCCGTCGCACTTGTAAATCTATATATAGAATTCGATTTTTCTGCATTTAGGGAGGTAGACTTTTGCATTAAAAACCCTAAACGTTTGTAGTCCGACTTGGACTGTATCTTAGGGTCTCAAACCCTATTTTACACATCAAGATAAATGTTTTAATCCAAATTATCATTATGTCTTCCATTGATTGTGTGTATGCTTGCTTGTTTAACATGTCTAGCTAAATTTCTTTTGCCTTTGCTTAGATCTATGAAACCTAGTAATTAATTATTGTTAGATTGTCTCTTATCTTAATTGTAATTGGCTTAGGAGTGCGACTAAGCTTTCGTTGTGTTTAATGCTTGAATAGTCTTTGTGAAAGTTAGTTTATGAATGAAATAGTGGATTTCGTAGGCTAAACCCGAAGGTAACCTAAAAGAGTTAGGTCATAGGCACACCCTACGACTTTAGGAAGCACAACGCGTTAAGATAAGGTGTGTCAATTCAATTAACAATAAAAGATAACTAGGGAGTAATAGTATCTAGGTAAACAAATTTTTAATAATCATACGAGCACACATCAAATAGACATAGCTACCCGTATAATTAGATAATTAGATAGTATAAGTAATCGGTAGAAGCACCACCCCAACCAATTTCCCCGAGATTTTACCCTTAGCTTTCTAAAAAACCATAAAAAAGATAAAAAAGAATCATCTTCAACCCCCACCTTAGTGTAATACATTTCTTGCTAGCAATCCTATTCCCCTAGAGAACGATATCAATCCCCGAGGCTTACCCAATACTACACTACAACGATTAGGTTCACTGCCTAGGGTGTTGAAAAACTTGCTCGACGAAAAGGAAGTTCCTTTGACCCCGAACGCGTTTCGTACGCGCGTCAAGTTTTTGGCGCCGCTTCCGGGGAATAGAATAGCTATTTAGATTTTTATCTCGTTCAGGTTCCCTTGCTTGATTCCTATCAAGTAAGATTTTTTCTCATTTTTAGCTTCCTTGTAGTCTATCCCCCTTCTTCGTGACTTTGTTAGTAATCCCATCACTTTTCATCTTGGAAGGTGATAACCCACCACCAATTGACCCACCAAAAGGCCGTAATCTTGGTGAATACTCTAGACCGAGCCACCAAGGCTTTAGGAACACCATTGAGCTCCCCTATCAAGCTTAAACTACGGCCATGCGATCCGACACCATCCGGTTGGTGTAAAATGGATGTGCATTCCATGGACTTCGCTCCAAAGATCCTAATCAGCATCTCAAGGACTTCCTTAAAATTGTTGATTCCATTAACCTTGATGATACCACATGGGAGACTACGCGCTTGCATCTCTTCCAATTTTCTCTACGGGACCAAGTTAGTAATTGGCTTGAGTGACTTCCCACCGGATCCATCTCAAGTTGGGATGATCTCACCACTCGTTACCTCGCCCAATTTTTCCCACCGGGGAGAACTACCAAACTTAGGAATCATATCTTGATGTTCCAACAACGTCAAGGCGAATCTCTCTACGAGCCGTGGACTCGATTCAAGGACTTTCTCCATAAAGTGCGTCATCACGACATCGATCTATGGCTTCAAGTTCAAATTTTTTACGATCATGCCAATTTCATGACTAAGCGATCTATTGAGCAAGCGGCAGGTGGCAAACTTAGTGAACTTACCGCAGAAGAATCATGGGGTATAATAGAGGATGTTAATAAAAATAAGCCGTAAAAATGTTTATTTATATTTTACGATCTTCTAATGTTTTTTCGATAACAATCGTAAAATCATTTTAACGAAACAAATAAAATACGTAAATAGTTTGAGCCAATATTTTTCTAAAACACTTACGTTTTCACATAAAACACTAAAACAAGTATAAGTGATTTTATGATTTAGTAATACATATGTACAACAACTAGTGTTTACATATTGGGCAAATATATACATAACTAGTATGTATTATAAATGGGTAAAAACTACAACCCATGGTATTGACCCATACCCATTTGACTAGATGCATTGCATCTATTAGGTACATTCTATCTAATGAAATACCCATGGATCAACCCATAACCCATGACCCATAACCAAAAAACCCATGGGCAAAGAGGAGCATCCCACGAATCCCTATCTTTACACTAGTTGGATCCCTTAAGGGAGGGATCCATGGGATCCGTGGAACAATAGTTGTTTCTCCTCTATAAATAGTGAGCCATTTCTTCCTTTTGGCTTGCCACTCTCACACATACTTTCCTCAAGTATTGTAACTCTCTAAAGACTGATCCTAAAGGATCTCTCTATGTAGTTTGTCTTTTGTTTTTGTGTGATTCTCTAGGTTCCTCTTAAAGGCGAGATCACCACTTCTTGATGTCGAGCAAGCTCAAGTCCATGAGTTGCCATGCTTCGTCATCATCAAGACTACTAAGGTTATCTTGATGATAATTCTTTATTCCTCTAAAGAAGTGTTGTGTCGAAGGCATTAATGAAGGATGCCGAAAGAGTCAAGACGAAAGCATTAGTGAAAGGTGCTTAACGTCCGTTTCAAAAGCATTAGTGAAGAATGCTAAAGGTGTCAAGACGAAGGCATTAGTGAAAGGTGCCAAACGTTTGTGTTAAGGGCATTGGTGAAAGATGTCTAGGAATCAAATCAAGTAGCATTAGTGAAGAAGGCCAAGGTCGTATAATCGATAAGGTGCATCGTTATACAAATAGTGATAGCTTGTTTCCAAGGATATGGATAACCTTGATGGTGTTGTAATAAGGAGTGGGTCTCCTTTGGGATTAGGTGTTGTGTATTGTTGGGTAGTAGTTCCTCCATTGTAATGGAACTCGGTACTTAGCCTAGTACCGGATAAAGGGTAGGCGATGTTGTGGTAGGTGTGTGTGACAACTCGCAATTTCAGGTCATTTCTCAAAACAATTTATGCTTCACTATTTCAACATTTATCGTAAACTAGGTTTACGTGTTCCAAATTCGCGTAACCTGAATGGTTTAGCGGCGAATTCTTGATCATATCATCACGAACATTTCATATGGACTAAGTGTAGTCTACATTTCATTAGCATCATTTGCATCATGTTAGTTCATTCATGACATTTCATTTCACATCAACCGCGTATATTTTATATTAAATAAACGTTATCGCGTGAGTTATTATTTTGAATAATTAATCCGTTACTTTCAAAAATGATCCCGATATATTTTTATACTTACATTTAGTTATAAAAACTATATTTTTAGTTTATCTAGTGTTTTAAATTTATTTTGTATATAAATCGTTAAATTTATATTATTACAACGTTTTTCTTAAAAACTACTCGGTAATTATTTTATCATTCAAATTTCACAAGGAATGTATTTTTACAATTTTTATAATATCATTATACTCTATTTTGATCTATTAAAATTTTACTTGTACCTAAAAGTACCATTTACCTTACAAGTTATTAATATTAACATATTTCCTACACTTTTCTTACACTTTTAACAAATATTACACAAGTATATGTATAAGAAAAAAAAAATATATATATTTTGTGAAACACAATCCCCCCATATCCGGCCATGGGGGGGGATGTATCTTAGTTGGTGATATTTTTTTTCTTCTCTTTGATTGTATATACTTGTACACTACTTAAGTCCTACTCTTTCATTTCACTCCTTATCACAAATAGTTCAAGTTCTAAATTTTCCTTCTCTCTTTGTTCTTCACTCCAAACCGGTTCTACAAGGATTTTACAAGGGATCACAAATTTTTTCTCAAGCTCAAGTAATTAGAATCTAGAACACACTCTTAATAAGGTTTTGAAATAAAAACCTAGAGTGTTTAGGCTAAACCTTGTTCTTTGCACCTCATCATATTAACTTGTAAGCATATCATTTATATTTTTCATCTTTTCTTTTCATTTCATAAGTATCTCTTCATTTTTGGAGCAAACATGCATGATTTGTGTTGTTTATACCATTATTACATGATTTTTAGTGTTATATATATATATAAAAAGTCATCCTATAATTATCCCCTTAGTATATGTTGGTCTTGATGATGTCTAGGAACCCATGACACCCTAAGAAGGTGTATGGTAGGATTAGATTAGCTTTGGAGTTGATTTGAAGGGATTGGAATAAGTTTAGTACGAGAAAAACTATTTTCGATAAGTATAAAAAGTGTTCTGTCCTTGTTTTGATTTTCTAGAAAATCCGACAGTAGGCACGAATTTTTGGCCTTGATATTTAGAAAATATACTTTAAAACGAATCCGTGGCCGCTTGAACGGATAAAAACGGAGTTATAACGAAGAAGTTATGAATTTTTAAAGTTTGACGACGAAATATACTTTTCAGAAAATTTCAGCAACCTATTTTTACTTTATTCCAATCAAAAACGAGCCTTAAGCTTCACAAATTATTTCGACTTATCAAAAATATATTAGTATACTTTGATACGAAGCTAAGGACGTATTATACGTAGAAAACGGATTTGAAACGACAAAGATATGCACGTTTTCATAAACTTGCCGTAACTATTATTTTCAGAAAAACTATATTATTTTACGAGACAAGTGTTACGGTAACTAAAACGACCATGTTGAAGGCTGTTTTTAACGTGGATGTGGAACTTTTTGGAACGAAATGTCTTCTAATAATATCAAGATCACCAAGCATATTTTCTAAAACGACCAACTGTTTGTGTAGCGGAGTTTTAATAAATTATTTACGGATGCTTAAACTTGGCCGAAACTCACTTTTTACACAACAATTAGACAAAATCACCATCTTTAACCCTTATTATCTTTATGTTCGAGACCTTTATGTCGAAAACTCATGAACTGAAACTTTTAGATTTTGATACAAACTTTCCAAAACCGTCGAGTTCGTTTCCTAACGTTCGACGCACATCATTTTACGACTAGTTTTTCGAAGTCATTTTTGTCAATTTCATGAAATTTCCGACGACATTGTTTTACGACGAAAAGTGAAAATTTCACCATAAATCATTACGAAACCATTGTAGGATGACATTTTGACGTAAATACTTATAAAGTGATTTAAGAATGGTCAAGACGTCAAAAGAGTATTTTTCGACGATAAGTAATATTTTTTCAAAACTCGCAAATGGTATAAATAACATACGAAATGCATGCATAACATTACATCATAACTCATTACGTATCATATCATTCATAATAGGTCATTTTCAAGATTCACGCTACATTTCAGTGTACTCACTTTTGTCTTCGCATCATTCCACCAAGTGAGTCATAGCCCCTACTCTTTTAATTGTTTTGAATTACTTTTGGGGGAGATACATGCTCAATTATTTTTATGACTATCTTGATTATTTGAAACTACATGCTTAACTGAACTTAATGAGTAGTCATATCCTATATCATTATCATTGAACTGAATGTCTTGGGATTATCATTGAGCTGAATGTCTTGGGATTATCATTGAGCTGAATGTCTTGGGATTATCATTGAGCTGAATGTCTTGGGATTATCATTGAGCTGAATGTCTTGGGATTATCATTGAGCTGAATGTCTTGGGATTATCATTGAGCTGAATGTCTTGGGAACATCATTGAGCTGAATGTCTTGGGATTTTCATTGAACTGAATGTCTTGGTATAATTACGTCAAGTAAACATTGATACATTAAGTCATGCACTATTATGTGAATTCATTTGACATCATGCGCTTGAACATAAACTATATACATTTTGGCAATGGGTTGTGAACACACAGGTTGCAAGTTTTGTATGGGCGGAACTTGGAACTGAGTGGATTTACGATGCCTTTGCTGCATAAACGATTTTGAAAGGCTTTACATTTCAACACAAACTCTATGAACTCACTCAACCTTTGTGTTGACACTTTTAGCATGTTTTTATCTCAGGTATCTAAGGCATACACTTCATGGCATGCATGTGGACACATATTGGAGTCGCGGTGACGACGCGTCTCACTTGGGTTTTACTCACATTAAAACATCGTTTGAATTGTAACAAACTTATTTCCGCACAAGTTGATTTTCAATTGGGACCTGAACTTTGTAAACTCTGATTATTTTATTAAATCAAACGATGTATTTTCCAAACGACACTTTAGGTCGTTCAATATAACAGTGATTGTGATGCTATGACAGTCAATCCCCAGGAATTCCATTCCGCTGCAAAACAGGTAATTTGGGGGTGTGACAGATTGGCATCAGAGCTTCAGTTATAGAGAACTAGGTTGCATCATTGACCCTAGACTATAACTACATTATCATAGCATCTCATCATTTCATCATAAGTGCATGTTCACTTTACATGCGATTTATACGTACATTTTTCGAGTTATTTACTTTCATTTCACATCGATTGTCACATGGATGCCTTTAAATTCCCATCTCATTATCTTTTCCTCATACTCTAACGTGGAGAATTCCTTGTCATTCCCTATCACAATTTTCACATTAATTGACTCATCACCGATAACGTCGAATGCGGAGATAAACCTTTAAATAGGGCGAAGTCACTCTCACTCCATTGTTTCACCACTAACATGTTGAGTTACACTTTATTCACACATTAAGTCACTAAACCATTATACACTTGAAGCATTTACGACACCTCACAACCCACCTTTTCGGAACCCGTCGATCATTTTGAAAAATAACCTCAAACTTATCATTTTTATCACATTTCTTTGGAGCGTTTATTATTAACATCGGATTTTGCTACGTCTCACATTTCCTCTTGTTTTGAAGAAGATATGGCACCGAAGAAAGCCACAGCTGAAATGACCCAAGCGGCTATTCAAAAGTTGGTGAATGATAGCATAGCCGATGCTCTAAGAATTGAAAGGGAAACGGTGGCTGCTGCTGCTGCTGAGGCCGCGGCTGCTGCTGAAGCCGCTAGGCTTACTGCTGCTGCTGGAAATGCAGGAGGATCCGGAGTTAAGAGCTGTTCTTACAAGGATTTCAAAAGTGGAGATCCCACCAAGTTTAAAGGGACTGAAGGAGCCACTGCCATGGTGCGATGGTTCGAGAAATTGGAGTCCGTGTTTTTGCTGTGTAATTGCCCGGATGATAGTAAGGTCAAGTTTGCTACAAGTACACTACTCGATGGAGCATTGTCATGGTGGAACTCATATGCTCAACCGATGGGAATGGAGAATGCTTTCAAGCTTACTTGGGAGCAATTCAAGGGTTTGGTAACTAAGAAATTTTGTCCTCGTACGGAAGTAAAAAAGTTGGAGACAGAATTCTATGAACTAGTAACAATTGGGTATGATATTGACACTTACATTCGAAGGTTTCAAGAATTGGCCGTGTTATGCCCATCTATGGTTTCGGATAATGAGAAGCTACTGGAGGCTTTCATTGAAGGACTTCCCGAAATTATTCAAGGTGACGTGACTTCCTTTGATCCGCAAACGATTGAGGAATCTATTCGATTGTCTCAAAAGCTTATGGCACAAGTAGTAAAAAGGGACAACATCACCAACACCAACCGTAACAACAACAACCCCAACAACCGCGCCAACTACAACAATAACCACGACAACAATAACAATAATCACACCATCAACAACAACACCAACAACCAAACTAACCACAATAAAAGGAAATGGGAAAACGACCGAGGAGGTTATAACAACAACAACCAAAACCGTAACACTAACCATCATCAACAACAGAATAGAGGGCAAGAAACTGCAATGGTTTATGTTGCTGCACCAATAGAAGGCAGAGGTTATGCTGGAACCTACCCGCTATGTGATCGATGTAAGTATCATCACACGGGTCTTTGTCCTGTTAAGTGCTACAAGTGTCAAAAACTAGGACACCATGCCAGGAATTGTAGAGGCAAGACCATAGTTACGTGCTTCGGATGTGGGGAGCAAGGACACTATCGAAGTCAATGTCCTCAAAACCAAGGTCAACAAGTCGAAGGTGCTCATGGGAATGTATACATGTTAGGAGGAGGAGGAGCTCGTCAAGGTATCAACAACGCGGAAGACTGAAGAAGTTCGGAAACTAACAGTCTTAATTTTCCCTATGTATTATGTCGTACTAAGTTTATGTCTTCCATCGTATCCGAAACTTTATAACTTAAAGATGTACTACTTTTGATAAACCACTCGTTGTAAAATATTCTCATCTATCGTACTTTATTTTCTTTCCGATTTGTTATTACTTACGAGAATCTTACTTCCTTTTACTTTAATTATCATTTTTACGACACGGTTTAAATCCCTGTAAACATTGAGAGTTATAACAACTAAACCGAACGTCACGTCATCGTTCCTTAATTATACATAGCCTAGCTAACTATGTCTAATTCTGGAGGGATCACGTTATGTTGGGAGCGGTTATTTATAAATCTTAGTGCAAGCAAAATTTTCACATATTACAATTCAAAGTGTTACTTATGAGAGATTCATCCGATATTTTCTTTACTACAATGTTTTGTACGCTCTCAATCATCGATAACCGTAACGACACTTCTCCATGTCTTTTCTCCTCGTTATTCATCACAAACTCAAAAATTCGATAGACTAACACGAACTGAATTCAGGGACTGAATTCCTTTTTGGTTGGGCGAATGTGACAACTCGCAATTTCAGGTCATTTCTCAAAACAATTTATGCTTCACTATTTCAACATTTATCGTAAACTAGGTTTACCTGTTCCAAATTCGCGTAACCTGAATGGTTTAGCGGCGAATTCTTGATCATATCATCACGAACATTTCATATGGACTAAGTGTAGTCTACATTTCATTAGCATCATTTGCATCATGTTAGTTCATTCATGACATTTCATTTCACATCAACCGCGTATATTTTATATTAAATAAACGTTATCGCGTGAGTTATTATTTTGAATAATTAATCCGTTACTTTCAAAAATGATCCCGATATATTTTTATACTTACATTTAGTTATAAAAACTATATTTTTAGTTTACCTAGTGTTTTAAATTTATTTTGTATATAAATCGTTAAATTTATATTATTACAACGTTTTTCTTAAAAACTACTCGGTAATTATTTTATCACTCAAATTTCACAAGGAATGTATTTTTACAATTTTTATAATATCATTATACTCTATTTTGATCTATTAAAATTTTACTTGTACCTAAAAGTACCATTTACCTTACAAGTTATTAATATTAACATATTTCCTACACTTTTCTTACACTTTTAACAAATATTACACAAGTATATGTATAAGAAAAAAAATATATATATTTTGTGAAACACAATCCCCCCATATCCGGCCATGGGGGGGGGATGTATCTTAGTTGGTGATATTTTTTTTCTTCTCTTTGATTGTATATACTTGTACACTACTTAAGTCCTACTCTTTCATTTCACTCCTTATCACAAATAATTCAAGTTCTAAATTTTCCTTCTCTCTTTGTTCTTCACTCCAAACCGGTTCTACAAGGATTTTACAAGGGATCACAAAATTTTTCTCAAGCTCAAGTAATTACAATCTAGAACACACTCTTAATAAGGTTTTGAAATAAAAACCTAGAGTGTTTAGGCTAAACCTTGTTCTTTGCACCTCATCATATTAACTTGTAAGCATATCATTTATATTTTTCATCTTTTCTTTTCATTTCATAAGTATCTCTTCATTTTTGGAGCAAACATGCATGATTTGTGTTGTTTATACCATTATTACATGATTTTTAGTGTTATATATATATATAAAAAGTCATCCTATAATTATCCCCTTAGTATATGTTGGTCTTGATGATGTCTAGGAACCCATGACACCCTAAGAAGGTGTATGGTAGGATTAGATTAGCTTTGGAGTTGATTTGAAGGGATTGGAATAAGTTTAGTACGAGAAAAACTATTTTCGATAAGTATAAAAAGTGTTCTGTCCTTGTTTTGATTTTCTAGAAAATCCGACAGTAGGCACGAATTTTTGGCCTTGATATTTAGAAAATATACTTTAAAACGAATCCGTGGCCGCTTGAACGCATAAAAACGGAGTTATAACGAAGAAGTTATGAATTTTTAAAGTTTGACGACGAAATATACTTTTCAGAAAAGTTCAGCAACCTATTTTTACTTTATTCGAGTCAAAAACGAGCCTTAAGCTTCACAAATTATTTCGACTTATCAAAAACATATTAGTATACTTTGATACGAAGCTAAGGACGTATTATACGTAGAAAACGGATTTGAAACGACAAAGATATGCACGTTTTCATAAACTTGCCGTAACTATTATTTTCAGAAAAACTATATTATATTACGAGACAAGTGTTACGGTAACTAAAACGACCATGTTGAAGGCTGTTTTTAACGTGGATGTGGAACTTTTTGGAACGAAATGTCTTCTAATAATATCAAGATCACCAAGCATATTTTCTAAAACGACCAACCGTTTGTGTAGCGGAGTTTTAATAAATTATTTACGGATGCTTAAACTTGGCCGAAACTCACTTTTTACACAACAATTAGACAAAATCACCATCTTTAACCCTTATTATCTTTATGTTCGAGACCTTTATGTCGAAAACTCATGAACTGAAACTTTTAGATTTTGATACAAACTTTCCAAAACCGTCGAGTTCGTTTCCTAACGTTCGACGCACATCATTTTACGACTAGTTTTTCGAAGTCATTTTTGTCAATTTCATGAAATTTCCGACGACATTGTTTTACGACGAAAAGTGAAAATTTCACCATAAATCATTACGAAACCATTGTTGGATGACATTTTGACGTAAATACTTATAAAGTGATTTAAAAATGGTCAAGACGTCAAAAGAGTATTTTTCGACGATAAGTAATATTTTTTCAAAACTCGCAAATGGTATAAATAACATACGAAATGCATGCATAACATTACATCATAACTCATTACGTATCATATCATTCATAATAGGTCATTTTCGAGATTCACGCTACATTTCAGTGTACTCACTTTTGTCTTCGCATCATTCCACCAAGTGAGTCATAGCCCCTACTCTTTTAATTGTTTTGAATTACTTTTGGGGGAGATACATGCTCAATTATTTTTATGACTATCTTGATTATTTGAAACTACATGCTTAACTGAACTTAATGAGTAGTCATATCCTATATCATTATCATTGAACTGAATGTCTTGGGATTATCATTGAGCTGAATGTCTTGGGATTATCATTGACCTGAATGTCTTGGGATTATCATTGAGCTGAATGTCTTGGGATTATCATTGAGCTGAATGTCTTGGGATTATCATTGAGCTGAATGTCTTGGGAACATCATTGAGCTGAATGTCTTGGGATTTTCATTGAACTGAATGTCTTGGTATAATTACGTCAAGTAAACATTGATACATTAAGTCATGCACTATTATGTGAATTCATTTGACATCATGCGCTTGAACATAAACTATATACATTTTGGCAATGGGTTGTGAACACACAGGTTGCAAGTTTTGTATGGGCGGAACTTGGAACTGAGTGGATTTACGATGCCTTTGCTGCATAAACGATTTTGAAAGGCTTTACATTTCAACACAAACTCTATGAACTCACTCAACCTTTGTGTTGACACTTTTAGCATGTTTTTATCTCAGGTATCTAAGGCATACACTTCATGGCATGCATGTGGACACATATTGGAGTCGCGGTGACGACGCGTCTCACTTGGGTTTTACTCACATTAAAACATCGTTTGAATTGTAACAAACTTATTTCCGCACAAGTTGATTTTCATTTGGGACCTGAACTTTGTAAACTCTGATTATTTTATTAAATCAAACGATGTATTTTCCAAACGACACTTTAGGTCATTCAATATAACTGTGATTGTGATGCTATGACAGTCAATCCCCAGGAATTCCATTCCGCTGCAAAACAGGTAATTTGGGGGTGTGACAGTGTGGTTCACCTTGGTGAAAGAACCCGGTGGTTAGCCTAGTACTGGAAAAAGAGTAGGCGACGTTGTGAAGGCTTCTCCGCCATAAGGAGTTGGTGTCGTGTAGTGATTACGGACTCTCGAGTAGGTGACTTGGGGAGTGGAGTAGGGCAAGGAAGGTGTCCTTGTAGCCGAACCACTATAAATACTCGTGTCGTGGTTATGTGCTTCTTACTCTTTATCTTTCATTATACTTTTGTATATCTATCTATCAATGTCCAACATACACACATAAATAGATTGACATAAGTCGATCTAGATATTTTAAAACGAAGTTTTAATTGGTAAGACTATTCAACCCTTCTAGTTTTCCACAATTGGCATCAGAGCTTCGTTACCAAGTTTCTTAGAATATGTTGTACTTTAAAAACTTGACACGATCCGTGTATGTTTGAAAACTACAAAGAAGGATTTTTTTTAGTCATGTTTTAAAATCATTATAGTGTTACTGTTGGACAATGATAGAATGGTCTAATATTTTCCTTGTTAAGAATTTTCCATACTTGGATTTGGGCATACCAAGAAGATCATGAAGAAACTATCTAAATATTTCTTTTCGTAAAAAGAATGTTTAGCATTGTTTTCCTGATACATGGATCTGGAGATTCCAAGAAGATCACAAAGCATTTTCTCTAAATATTTCTTTCCTTGAAAAGAATATTTAGCAAAGGTATGATCGTTAATAAATTACATTATTTTTTTATTATTAAAATCTTAGTTGTATGATTAATCTTTATTAGTAATTACTTAAGTAGTTATCTATATTAAAATCATCATCAAGATTAGTATTCTTCGATTGATTTATATATAGACTACACTACTAATCTGTAATAATGATATCTCGGTTATTCGATAGCTTCAATCATTATTCATCACAAAAGGATTATTGACACTTCATTTATGTCAATGAATATCCATATGAAATTTCTTATATTATGATAAAATGGGATTTTATCATAATCTATGAAGAACCTCCCAAGAATTGTGACTAATTCATAAAAAGGGAATCACGTCAAATAGGATTAGTATTAAACCGTCAAAACCCCAAATAATAAGTTATAGAGCTTAAACATTAAACTCTAGGTGTTTTAGAACTCCCTAACCAAAGTTATCAAGGAATGCTTAAACTGATTTTTGCTGTCATGCCGGATCCCTGAGCTTGAACTAGCCGGATCCCTAATGAGAGGGATCCGTGGGATCCGTGCAATAGAAGACAACATAAGTTAGTAATGATCAATGTGGAAGTTCCACAACCACTTTCCCTTCAAAGATTCACGAACAAAAACCCAATTACTGTTCACAGGAGCAATTTGACCATTTCCTTCAAGCATAACAATCTCTTTTGTAAGTATAACCTTCACTACATTGTTAATTTAATTCCTTGATTTCTAGGATTACAATTTCTTCATTTTTAAAAGTTGGGTTCAAATGGGTTTATCATAATTTGTTACCGCATTGTTTTCTAAGATAATCCAAATCCAAGAATTAACATTGTGAATACAAATTAAACTCATTTCTTGAATTCAATAAAGATGATTTGAGAAAAATTGTGATCAAACCCTTTGGGCTACTATTCATAATTAACACCACATTGTGGTTGTGTTGTTTAGGAACAATCATGCCAAGCAACCGACAACAAGACTATCAAGATACCGCCCATTACATACCAATGTACCATAGAAAAGATGGACTTAGCCCGGAAGATAGGAAAGCTTTCAAAATGCTCGAAAAGAGATGTTTTCATGAAGGTCGTGTAGTAGAACCATCAGTTCTTGCTAACACCGACATAAGACAAGTTTTTCGGACCATTGGCTTTGATTGTTTATTGGACATAAATGAAAAAATTTGCCTGGTTTTCGTACTCAAGTTCTACAAGACAATGAGGATAGTTAGAAATGATGATGGGTCCATCTCAATTGTCTTCATCATAAATGAGCATGAGTACACCCTTTTGCTTGTGGAGTTTGGAAGAATACTAAGGGTTCCATATCAAGGAGTTTGCATGTTTTCCAATGAGTGGTCTTTGGCAGAGATACACGATATGGTTGATCACCATGAAGTCTACAACATGAGAATCCTGGAAGCAACCATGGTGAGGGACACCGTGTTCATGCCAAGAGCATCCTCATTTAGGGTCACTAGGAATTCGAAAGTGATCTATAGGGATCCTTTCCAAATAGAGCTCTCCGAGATGTATGCCTTGTATAGGAAATGGGAAGTTGTAGTGAGGGAATATGTGTTGTGCTTAGGAGGGAAAAAGGATCACCCCAATGCATGCCTAAGTTTCATGATCTATTGCCTAGTGACCGAGACTCGCTTCAACCTTGCTTACTACATGATTAAGAGAATGGCAATTGTAAAAAGCATGGACAAAATGGTGCTCCCGTACGCAATGCTTCTAACCCATTTTGCAACATTCATCTTTGCATTAGATCCTTCTCTGTACTCCTATGATCATAGCTTTTGCAACAAAGTTATGGTGTCATTGACCGAGGGTAGAACTACAAGGTTTATGGTGGAAGGCAAAAGGCCTCACCCACCCACGGATTCCTCGGATGAACGAGAGAGGCAAAGAGAAGATGAAGGTAGTAGCAACCCATTCGGAAATACCGATCTCGACACCTTGGATTACATCAATCAATTGCCGGACATTCCTAGCCCATCACAAGAATGGCAACAAACTAAGGGATTCTTCAAGTGCTTCGCCAACTTCTTGAAGAAAAAGAAGTAGAGATGGTGTGATAAAGAGTGGAGGAAGGGTGAAGACGGGGAGTGATGAAGAAGTAAGGTAAGGTTATAGGACCTTAATTTGTGAAAAAAATTTGAACAATGGGTTGTAACATCTAAATAATACTTATGTAGAGTAGGATGTAGTATGTAGATATTGTCATAACATGGCATTGAACAATCTTAACTTTGGAACATGTAGGATGAGATTTTGCCACTTCTTGAAATCATTCAAGTAGTCGTCGTCACTCATCTTTCTGTACCTTTAAGTTCCCCCACACTTGCTATGCGTTATACTTGATGTCTTCTTGCATTTAGTCCTTGTAGAAACAACTAGGAGAAGCATTTGCTAAGAGTGCAAAATTGCACATTTACTGAAAGCCTTCTGATCTGCAGTAGGCAGATCCCATCGTTATAACTAGCTGGATACCTCCCAAAAAAGAACCGTGGGATCCGTGACTACAGATGAGGAATACAGACTTCCTTACATCAAAAACAACTCACTAGATCACCTCACACTAGTCAAACATAAGACCTTAGAACCAACTAAGTCTTCCTCAAACATTTGAAAGCTTCACACTCACCCATAGCTTACCTAGGATCTATTTCAAAGTGTTTTTGATTTATCAATTCATCAAAACTCACCATCTTTCTGCTCCAATGCTCACACATTATTCCTCACATCTCAATACACTTAGTTCGATATTTCTATCAATTTTAGCAAATTGATTTTAGTCATCCTTTACTCTAAAATAGGCTTGAAACTAGTTTTTTATTTTTCTTTATTTTTCAAGATTTTATCAATTTTCTCTTGAGCTATCATCTAACTTCTAGGACTAATTACCACCATGTTTTCTTTTCAAATCAAATGGTATCCTTCTCAAGCACTTAGTTAGACTATCTAAAATCCACTTTTCTACCCAAAACCATCATTAAGCATCCTCACTCCTTATAGTTGAGCATTTAAGACATCCACCACGCAAGTCATCAAAGGAAAGTCAAAACCTCAAAATACATAGGCACTAGACATTACAAAAAGCATAATCTTTTCATTACACTTCTGTCTGACAGACGGATCCCTGGTTTATAACCATACGGATCTCTGGTGAGAGGGATATGTGGGATCCGTGTCTGCAGAAAGACTTTAATCAGCTTTCCTCTTCAAATTTAAGCCACCTTTTGGTTATCTAACCACTTTTAGTTATCATTTAATGTTCTCCTAGAGCTGAACAATATCTTTGTGCATGCTTAATCCTCCTAGTGGCCAAGAATTTAATTCCCTAATTCAAAATCATCCTTTATAAACCAAACACTCTTGAGGTTAAGTCATCACTCTTACCTAGCTCTCAAAAATCAGCAATTAAAAGCTCATATTGCATCCTCACCATCACCATGACTAAAGCACTTAGCAACAACTCTTCAACCAAAGGCTCATCCAAAAGGAATGGTTATATGATTCATGAGATTTCATCCACCGTATCATCTCCCGTAAGAGATAATGCTAGAATCAAACCTCAACAAACCCATTCAACAATTGCTAAGAAAACCACAAGAATTAGCATTAAACCTTTTGGACTAGAAAATGGTTCATCTAGTTCAAAACCAAACATAGCTAGCTCTAGCAAACCGTCTAAGCCTTCATTCATAGAGCATGGACTACAATCTTTCACCGAGCCTATCTCTCACCTAAATATTTATTCATTAGATCATTCACCACCAAGAACCTCCCAATCACCAACTTTCTCGCTAAATAGGGAACCACCTACAACACCATCAAGTCCATCATTGGAGACAAGGAACCACCAAGGACTTGATCATATGGAGGAATTTCCATTACCACCACCCTCATTTTTAGTAGAACCTCATTCTACATCTCTCAATGAAATCCCACCATCATTCGTAGAGCCTCCTCAAAACATCCGATTTCCTCTGGATCCAAATCAAGACAATAATTTCTCAAATTGTCTAATCACCCAAGGACTTGTTCAAGAAGTACGAAATGAGTTACATTTCATGTTTAATCATCTTCTTGAAAGATTGGACCAAATCAACAAATCTACTCATCTTTAGATTCAAACACATTGTTGCTTCTTAAGTTTAGGTCACCCATTAGTATTAAGTGGAATATGTATTACATGGCTAAAAGCATTCTCTTAGTTTTAGAGAGTTGTTGATTATCTCTTTGTTTTATTGAATGATAACTTATTTGCCATACTGCTTTGAGTATATGTTTGTTGTTTGTATACATATCTCACTCTCATATTAGCATTGTTTGGTATATCACCATTGTTAAAAATCTGTCACCAGACAGATGGATCCCTAGAAATTGCCTAGACGGATCCCACAAAGGAAGGAACCGTGGGATCTGTGCAACAGAAGAACAAAATTCTACTTACTTGAGTCATATTTGCAGGAAATTATGCACTATATACTTGTTTTCTAACCTTTATTTTGTAGATTTTCAAAATACACATGAAGACTTTGACACCTCAAGCTAGGGGGAGCCATGTGTCAAACCATACATTGCAAAAATATTTGCAATATAATCCTTATTTGGATTACATTTCATGGCATACCATTGCAAAGTTGCAATCTTCAAGGGGGAGCATTTTTGTCACAAGGACGAAACCATTTGCAAACGAAGTTGCAATGAATTAGTTCTTTAGTTTTTATTTACTTGACGCCGTCAAAAAGGGATGGACTTGTGAAGGGGGAGTTAAGACGAGAACCATTCCCGTCACCTACTTTCTTTACATTTGTTCTCTTTTACATGTTTTTCTTAAAACAATGTGTTAGTTTCATGTCGACGCTCTTTTTGTTTCGACAAAAAGGAGGAGAAGAGAGTAAAAACTCTAATTCAAACTTTTACAAATTTTAGTTTTTCCTCAAAATAATTTTATGTTTTGTCATTAACAAAAAGGGGGAGATTGTTAATACAAATAAGCCGTAAAAACGTTTATTTATATTTTACGATCTTCTAATGTTTTGTCGATAACAAACGTAAAATCATTTTAACGAAACAAATAAAATACGTAAATAGTTTGAGCCAATAGTTTTCTAACACACTTACGTTTTCACATAAAACACTAAAACAAGTATAAGTGATTTTATGATTTAGTAATACATATGTACAACAACTAGTGTTTAGATATTGGGCAAATATATACATAACTAGTATGTATTATAAACGGGTAAAAACTACAACCCATGGTATTGACCCATACCCATTTGACTAGATGCATTACATCTATTAGGTACATTGTATCTAATAAAATACCCATGGATCAACCCATAACCCATGACCCATGAACCATAACCAAAAAACCCATGGGCAAAGAGGAACGTCCCACGGATCCCTAGCTTTACACTAGACGGATCCCTTAAGGGAGGGATCTGTGAGATCCGTGGAACAGTAGTTGTTTCTCCTCTATAAATAGTGAGCCTTTCTTCCTTTTGGCTTGCCACTCTCAGATATACTTTCCTCAAGTATTGTAACTCTCTAACCACTGATCCTAAGGGATCTTTCTATGTAGTTTGTCTTTTGTTTTTGTGTGATTCTCTAGGTTCCTCTTAAAGGCGAGATCACCACTTCTTGAAGTCGAGCAAGCTCAAGTACATGAGTTGCCATGCTTCGTCATCATCAAGACTACTGAGGTTCTCTAGTTGATAATTCTATCTTCCTCCATAGAAGTGTTGTGTCGAAGGCATTAGTGAAGGATGCCGAAAGAGTCAAGACGAAAGCATTAGTGAAAGGTGCTTCACGTCCGTGTCAAAAGCATTAGTGAAGAATACTAAAGGTGTCAAGACCAAGGCATTAGTGAAAGGTGCCAAGCGTTGTGTCAAAGGCATTAGTGAAGGATGCCTAGGAATCAAATCAAGTGGCATTAGTAAAGAATGCCTAGGTCGTATAATCTATGAGGTGCATCGATATACATATAAGTATTAGTTTATTTCCAAGGATGGTGATATCCTTGATGGTGTTGTAACAAGGAGTGGATCTCCTTGAAATTAGGTGTTGTGTTGTGATGGGTAGTAGTTCCTCCATTGTAATGGAACTAGGTGCTTAGCCTAGTACCTAATAAAGGGTAGGCGACGTTGTGATAGGTGTGGTTCACCTTGGAGTGAAAGAACTCGGTGGTTAGCCTAGCACCGGAAAAAGAGTAGGCGACGTTGTGAAGGCTTCTCCGCCATAAGGAGATTGGTGTCGTGTAGTGATTACGAACTCTCGAGTAGGTGACTCGGGGAGTGGAGTAGGGCAAGGAAGGTGTCCTTGTCGTCGAACCACTATAAATACTCTTGTCGTGGTTATGTACTTCTTACTCTTTATCTTTCATTATACTTTTATATATCTATCTATCAACGTCTAACATACACACATAAATAGATTGACATAAGTCGATCTAGATAATTTAAAACGAAGTTTTAATTGGTAAAACTATTCAACCCCCCTTCTAGTTTTCCACAGAGGACCTTGCCCTCTATGACAACGAAAGTTGGAATGACCCCCGTGAGTTGCCCAAAACCATCAAGGCAATCTCCTTGCCTCCTATTGAATCACAAACTTCCAATCGTAGGATGCTCGAACTTGAAGATCAAGTCAAATTCCTAATGAGCTCCTACGAGAATCCTAAGTCTTCACGCCACGTGAACAAAGTCTCTTACTTGTGTAAGCTATGTAGTGGTCCCCATGACACTCGTACTTACACGAGACTCCTCGAACAAGCTTCCGTTGACTACGCATCCTCACATACCAATGTAATGGGAGGGAGATTCCCCACAACACCCGAACCTAGGACTTTCAATGATGCCCAAGAAGCATGGAGGGGAAAACCCGACTATAATTAGGGACAAACCAAAGAATTCACCTCTAACGATTCCACATGGTCCCACTCTCACGGCCCTAGTCAACAAAACATAAAAGGGATTTTGCAACACCTAGTTACATCCCAAGAGGCTCAAATAGGAAAGCTTTCAGACTGGTTTAACCAACAACAAGCCGAGATGGATAGGAAGATAGATAACCTTTTGAAAGCCATGACCAATAGTGAGAGGAAGACCACCGAAAAGGTTAACACCATCTCGACTCATTCTCCTGAAGCTTTCGGTGACAAAATCAAGGACCTAAGTAAGTACTTCGAAACTAGGGATCCATCTTCATCTAAGCATGTTCAATTCGTCAATGCCATCACTCTAGTGAAACCAAATAGGAATAGTAATGAAGCAAACCATGAGACTATGCTTGAGGTTAGTGAAACTCCTAAGGAAGAATCGTCCAACGAAGTAGACGAAGTAGGTGATGAATACTTTAATAAGTTTCCTACGGAAGAAGAACTTTCATGCCACCCACACCTAGTACGTGACCTTCATCACATGTATGTTAGGAGAAGCCCACGAATCATCTTTGGAGATCCCAGAAATCTCAACATACCATGTTGCATAGGACATCTTTTCGTAGAAAAGGCCTACATTGATCGCAAATCCCCAATAATCATAATGACTAGCACATATTATAATTGGGTGATGAAGAAACCTATCCCAAATAGGTAAGACCCTGATGATCCTAGAGTTAGTTGTAATTTCCTTGGTAGAGTTAAGGGATTTCCCGTCTATGTAGGTAGTTTCATGTACCTTATGGATTTCATAATTGTGGAGGACATTAGTACGGCCTTAGATCCTAGCTTGTCCCATGTAGTTCTTGGAGAGCCATTCATAGAAAACACCGGGATGACTTATGATCCGTCATTAGGAATAATTAGATTCAAGGATGAGACTGATGACATAGCTTACCAAATACCATTTAAGATTGAGAAATTCTCATCACTATCCAATGATGAAAAGGAACTTAAGCTATCGGTCTACTATAGGAATGAGAAGGATAAGGAGAAAGGAGTAGATTATGTGATGACTAAGATTTTTGGGTTCTATAAGGATTCCTTAAAATTAGGACCGGAATATAGAACAAATTGGGGGGAAGAGGACTTCTTAGAAATATGCACGATAGGGCATAACTATACCATGGAAAACCCTAATAGAGATCGTCATGAGGAGGAAGATGACGGTAAGGAAGTCACGTAGGAGCACGACTTTGAGTCTAGCTACAAGAGTCAGAAATAAAGAAAAGCCCTTTGTGGGAGGCAACCCATGCTTAATTGTTTGCTTGTTTGTGTCTCATATATTTTTTTCATTTTTGTTTATTCTCATGTTTGATTTTCTGAAAATGCTTTATTTTGTCTTTAACCTCGTCTTAATTACATATAAAGGTATTTTACAAAAAGATAAGTGTAGGAAAGATTACTTACGTTTTTAAAGAACGTGAACATGAGAATTACAATTATTGAAATTGATATATATATGTGTGTTTGTTAGAGTCAAATTCTTGTATCGAGTCATAATGGATGTTTTGCAGGAATTTTTCAAGGTTTTAGAGATGTAATTTTTCCAGAATTTTTCCAGGAAAACGCAGCAGACCGGTTTCTGTCATGACAACCTGACGGCGTCAGGATTAAAGCCTGACGACGTCAGGTCAAGTAGAAACAGCTTATACAAAAAATTTCGTTTTTTGTGCTACTTATAAATTTTTGGAAATTCTCAGGTCTTAAATTTCCAGAAAATCTGCAAACATCCATTCCATAAGCATTATATCCTAGTGAAGTTGTGTCATATATAGTTTTACCGCTGATTTTACATGAAGTTTTTGTTTGTTTTCTTAAGTGTGCAGGTTATATTTGGCAAGAAGAAGAAACACAACATTGGATGGAGCTTATCACGTATGCATTCTTCTTGAAAAAAAATTTAATCGCAACTTCACACGGATCCTACCTAGCTAATCAGGGGAGTACTAGTTTCTTTCTCTTTTACTTACCTTCCTTTATCATAACTTTGATACTTTCGGGGAACATTGGGGAAAATGTTTAGTTTAAGTGCAGGGAGGGAGAATAAAACGGGAACTTAGAAACTATCATTATCCTTGACCATTTGTCTTGTCAATTGTCATTTGTGTAATAAACTATGAGAAATATTTGTTAGGGCAATTTTAGCACCAAATTTAAATTTTTTTATGACATGTACGAGCTGAAACTTTAGTCTTAATAAAGCGTCTCATGGATAGGAGTTATATGACTGATAACATCAAATAGTCCTGAATATTAAGTGTCAATTTCCCCCGATAATGCCCGTATTTTATATCATTTATATGGATTTACGCTTTTTTTCCTCTATATTTCACTTTCAGGTAAATTACGAGCATTGGAGCTAAAGAAACGCGGATTTGGAGAGTTTATTGAAGATATATCATAGTATGCTCATTTTGAAGATGTTACGGCGTAACTCCTCTCTCACATTACGCCGTAACAGAAGCGTGGCATAGAAAAACAACTCAGCTGAAGATTACGGCGTAACTCTCCAAAAGATTATGACGTAACAAACTAGGTCAAATGAGGTTCTGCGCCGCTGCAAGTTACGCCATAACTATTTTCTCATTTACGGCGTAACCAACATTTATTGAAGATACGGCATAACTCCTTCTGGATTTTACGTCGTAACCAACATTTTCAGTGCAAAACACGAAGATTTGGATGTTACGGCGTAACTCTTAACATTAGTTACGCCGTAACCAGATCTGGCCTATAAATACCCCTCGAATTCTAGCATTTCAAAGCATCCCATTTAACACACAACATCAAGTGAACGTGAGTAGAAGTCGAAGGCATATCTAGAGGAGCATACAGAGCTATCTCCAAGGGAAAAATTACTCCCCTATGATAAGCATTAGCATTTTATCTTTTGTTTACTTTTAATTCATGTATTTCGTAATGTTAAACATTGAATCGATAGTTTTAGTTAATATGAGCGGCTAAGCACCTCTGGTGCTGGCCTAGTTATGATTCCTTAATTGTTTTGTTTATGTTTACATTGCTTCCGCATAATTATTTCTAAGTGTGTGCATGCATAGTTTGTTGGTAGCTACCCTTGTTTCAGTAGTTTTGAATCGCGGTAGTGGCTAGTTACTTAGGAGATATGACCAACTGTCCCTATGTAGGTAGACTGAGTGGGAAGGGTAAGATATGACCAACTGACGATCCTTTCTGCTTGTGCGATTTGACCAACTGATCACCTACTGTTTGGATGAACTTAAGAATTCAGGGATGAGTGTTTAAGATGCTAGCACTCGGGCACTCATTATTATGAATCTTGCATGTAGCGGTACTTAATGACTTGGATTAGGGGACTAAGAAAAACTGGACTTACGACGGGTCACCTGACTTCTCCAGTGGGACCCTTTACTGATAGGTTAGGACGAACTGACCAAATGTTGTCCTAGCGACTTTGACCCCACCTGAAGTAATTGGAAGTAATTAGACATAAACATAACTTGATAGGATGAGTAACTAGGTTAGCACCCCTCTCCTCTATTGATCACAAACCTCCCTTTTATTTTCTTTCATATTTTTTTGTCTTAGTAGTAATTAATCATTCCCACCTTAAAATATATTAAAATCTCTGACACCTAGACTTAGTTTAAATCCGCACACATAGCTCTTGGGATGACCTCGGTTTTACAGAATACTACACTACACACGACCGGGTATACTTCCCGTTAGTGCATTAGGGTAGACCATAGGTATAACGAGAACTTATAAATATTAAAACCTGGTTAGTAAAACCTGCATCAAGTTTTTGGCACCGCTACCGGGGAGTTATATTAGGATTTTTATTTAAGTCTTTATTTTATTTTGATATTATGTCTCTCACCATGAATGATTATCTTACCACCTCTAAAGTTAAATTAGGAATCACTATTCCAGCTCTTGAACAAAATGTGAAATTCAAGTTCTGGGGACTATGTCTGGAAGAACTAAAGAGATGCTGCTTTTATGGAAACAAGGATGAAGAAGCACACAAGCACATCGCTAAAGTATGTTAAATTGCTGATTTGTTCCATGCACCAGGCGTCTCCAGAGACCATATTATGATGAGAGCATTCCCTTTCACCCGCAAGGGAAGAGTTAGAGATTGGCTGAAGAAACTACCTTCTGGATCTATCACAACATGGAATGCATTCAAAAAAGCCTTTCTTAAGGAATATCGAACCCCTGCAAAAATCCTCCAGCAAGTTGATGAAATTAGGAGGTTATGCTAAATCAATGATGAACCGCTATTTACAACTTGGGAAAGATTCAATGAAGCCATTCTCAAATGCCCTGAGCATAAACTCAACAAACACGAGCAACTTCAAATATTTTACAACAGGCTTAATATCAAAACTCGGCAATTGTTAGACTCAAAAGAACCTATCCCTTAAATGACTGCTGATAAAGTATGGACTAGAGTTGAAGAAGTAGCCCTCCACTCTTCATCTTGGAATGAAGATTGGAATGAAAACCCAATCGAGCTACAATAGGTAATCAAAAATTTGGAGGAATTTGAGGTCGATATACAATCCCTTACTGAAGAAGTAAAGATGGCTAAACACAAGTTCGATAAATGAGTTGAAGGAAGAGTGACGGATCTCGAAAGAGCTGTAAAAAAGCTTGTGAAGGAATCTAGCAAAAAGAAAGAAGAAAGTGAAAAATTGGTATGGAACATCAAGAAAGATTACGAGCATGTGCTAAGAACTCAAGCAGCTGATATAAGAAGATTGGAGAATCAGGTCGGAAAGATCGCAGAATCAGTCAGAATGAGAGATAAAGGGGAACTTCCTAGTACAACTGAACCAAATCCTCAGGATCTAGCCCATGCTATAACAACCCGAAGTGGATTAAACTATAAAGAACCAGCTTATCCCTCAAGCTCGAATGTTCAGAATGAAGATGTACCTCAAAATAGCAACAAGGAAATAGAGGACACTAACCACCTGAGGAAAAAGTTCGTCCTTATGTTCCTCCCATACCATTTTCGGGAAGAATTAAGAAGGAGCAAGAACGATTGCAATTTCAGAAATTCATGGAAAATTACAACAACTCAGCATTAAGATTCCTCTCGTTGAGGCTCTTGAGCAAATGACCAAATATGCTAAATTCATGAAAGACCTCCTCACTCATAAAAGACTTTCTGATCGGACAAAGGTTACCTTGAATCAAAGGTGTTCTACCGCTCTACTAAAAGACATGCCTCTCAAAGAAGAAGATCCTGGGAGCTTCACTTTGCCTTGCACCATCGGAGGTATAATGTTCGATAAAGCCCTTGCCGATCTAGGGGCAAGCATTAGTCTTATGCCATTCTCACTTTACTCACGTCAGGAATTTGGGGGACCTGAAACCAACTAGAATGTGCATTGAGCTAGCAAATAAAACAACTCAATATCCTAAAGGAATTGCTGAGAATGTCCTTGTAAGGATTGATAAATTTGTCTTCCCGATCGACTTCGTGGTCCTTGAAATGGAAGAGTATGATGTCCCCATTTTACTTGGGAGGCCCTTTCTTGCCACAGCACACACTATGATTGATGTCTTTAACAAGAAGATCTCTTTGGAAATTGGAAATAATAAGATTACCTTCGAACTAGAAAAATCAATGAGATATGCTTCTTTCACTGACGACAACCTTGACGATCTCGACCTAATCGAAGTTAATGTCCAGAAACATGCTCAGGAATGCTTTCAGCCTGACCCTTTCAAATCATTGAAATTTGAAGATAATGATCACATGTCTAATGATGCAGAAGACGAATGGGAAGAAGACGCTGTGAACAACCAAACGTTATGTTAAGCAAACATCTCGAAAAAATTTGATACTACTCCCAAGCTCAAAGAGCTCCCTTCTCATTTAGAATATGCATTTATTAATAATGATCCTAATTTTCCTATGGTGATTTATTCTTTGTTATCTGACGAGGAAAATAAATTGCTATTACAGGTTTTAAGCAAGCACAAAAGAGCTATTGCATGGAAAGTTTCTAACATAAAAGGGATCAACCCTTCATACTGTTCTCACACAATACTGATGGAAGATGATTTCAAACAAGTAGTGCAGCGACAAAGAAGATTAAACCTAAAAGTTCAAGATGTGGTAAAAGACGAGATCATTAAACTCATGGATACAAGTCTAATTTACGCTATTTCTGATAGTCCTTGGGTTAGTCCTATTCATGTTGTGCCAATGTTGGAATCAATCCTAACTTGTATTTCAAGTTTTAGCCATTAATATGTAATAGGTTGCTTAATTAGGCTTTTATGTTAGTAATTATGGAAAGGCTCATGTAGAAAGCCCATGAGCCTATGTGATGAGTGTCTAAATACTCATCATTTTTTGTACAATATAAACTGCAAAATCATCTGAAAACACTCAAAAATGCTTCAAAATGATAAAAATATCACAAATCAGTGTTTTATGTGTTTTAAATACAAAAATATCAAAATCAGATGAAAAACGTATCAAATTTGCAAAAATTGCAGTTTTAGTCCCCCAAGTTTCAAAAATTGTCAAAAACAGTCCCTGAGCACATAATTTCAAAAGTAAAGTCACCAAAGGTCCTTTTAAAATCATAAGTTGTCAAATTTAGTCCTTTGGTGAAAAATGACAAAAGTTTGAGAAAATTACAAAAATGGTCCTCCATGTTTGAAAATTGGCAGAATTAGTCCCTGGAAAATGTGAAAATGGCAATTTTGGTCCTTATACTTTTTGAGAATGTCACTTTTAGTCCTTGGAAGAAAATTTGCAAGCTTGGCAGTTCAAGTCCCTCAAATTCAGAAAATTACACTAAAGGTCCCTAAGTTATTAATAATTTAAACCCATTTTGGACCCTTTCACACCTATGACCCCCTGCCATTCTTTTTTGAACTCCAGCCAATATCCTTTTGACCCCCTCCCTTTTTAATAATACACCAGTCAACCCTTTTGGTCAAACAAACAAAAAAACCCGCCATAGTCTCAACTGCTTCCCCTGCTTCTCTGCTACACCATCCCCCCTCCTCAACATTTTCCTCTCCTTGTTCCCCCACCTCCATACAACTACAAAAATCATTAATTACATCTAACCTCATCACACTCATTCCTCCACCTGCCAAATGCAACTTGGCGCCAAAATGAAATCAAACGGCCAATATTGCTTGAACTCATCCAATGGCTACGGAAAAAAGTGGGATATGCTGAGAAGGCTAGTGGGAAGCACATTTGGGTATAAAAAGGAAGAAAGAAGAAGTGCAAAAAGAGTAGCTAGTTTTACTTATTTTCTTGAATGTCGTTTTTAATTAAATGTTTTTTTAGTTTTAGTTAAAATGTTGTAATTTCAGTGTTTTTGTATCTCACTTAAGTTAAATATCCTTTGTAATGTGCTTTTGAGTTCTCAATCAAAGTTTTTTAGATAAAATACATGTTTCATGCTTACTGTTACAGATTTCAGTTTCAAAATTCTTATGTACAAGTGTTAGTGGCTTATTTTCAAGCTCATACAAGCTTATTTAAGCTTCTTGTAGCTTTTTATAAGCTTGTGTTTAAGTTTAAAGCAACATTGAAACAAAGTCAAGAAAAGTCAATCCGGGTCAAAAGATGGAAAGTCAAACATAATCTTGGTTAAAGTCTGATTTGAATAGGTATTTGAGATTAGTTTAAGCTTATTTTGTGCATTACATTTGAGTTTTGAGCAAGTTTCCTTTAAATTTCAGTTTCAAAAATGATTTTGAGTTATAAAGTGGTGTTTGGTTTAAGCTTATTTAAGGGTCTAAACCTGTTTTGTTTACCCACTTTGACTCTCAAAGTCAAAGTGGTTCTAGGTTTGAGTAAGTTTTTAAAGTGGTGTTTAGCTTAGTTTACCAAGTTTGCAAGTTTTGAACACAACAAAAAGCTCATTTTGCTTTCTGTCTTACTGTCCAAACAGCAGCCTAGGGTGCTGTTTTAACAGCTTTTTCCAGCTTATTTTGTGGTCAAAAACCTGTCCAAATCACTTGTCTCACATCTCTACATACCCATCTTCATAATTCTATAGCTTATTTGTCACTTAGGATAGTTTTATGTAGCTTAAATTTGCTTTAAAATCTGTCAAAAACCCACTTCAGTAACTGTTACTGTAGCAGCTGCATATTTTTTTTAGTTTTAGCTTATTTAGCATGCCCATTAGCTTATTTAGGTATCCTTAGTACTTATTAAGTCCCATAGATTAGGTTTAGTTAGTTTCCAGCTTATTTAGTGCTTATTATAGTTTGTAGAATAGCTTATCAATTCCTTGAATGCCCATTTCCCTTTAGCTTAAGACTTCCCTTAAAATGCTTATGCTTCCCTCTTTGTTGCTTATTTCCTGTAACTCTTAGCTTATTAAGGTTCCCTTTTATAAGTTTTAGCTTGTTCCCATTTTTCCAAGTGCTTATTCATTGCTTATTTACGCTTAAAAACTGCAAAAGGGTGTTTGTTTTATGCTTCTGTTAGATTCTGGTGAGAATAAGTAGTTCTAAACTGCTTATTCCAAGTTTTGGTACAAAGTGTCTTCACAAAAAGTCTTATTTTGGTGTTATAAAAAAGTTGCAAAAAGAAAATTTGAAAAAAAAAATAGTTTGAAAAAAAGGTGCAGGGGTGGGATTCGACCCCCTGACCTCTTGCTCACGCTCCCAACACAACACACTCAAACCAACTGCCCTAGGGTCTTTGATCAGTCATAGCTTGCACTTTCTTTTATTTAAGTACACAAAACAGTCTTTAGCCTTAGTAGCTTATTTAGCTTATTATTAGCTTATTTCCAAAAGTAGTACCCAACTTTTTTATTTTTCTTAAAATCAGTTTTACTTAAAGTATTTTCTGAGAAATTTTCAGATTTTTCCAAAATCATTTAGTATTTTTAATAATTAAATTAGATTAAAATAGTATTTAAATCATAATAAATAATTTAAAAGTCGAAAAAATACCCGGCTTTTTCCTAAAATTTTCTTTTGTCATGTAGTACGTAATAAAATTAGTTTTACACTCGTAGGCCTTTTATTTCATAAAAATTACGTTTTTGCTTGCGCTCCAGCGTAATTTTTAAACGTAACGCTCGTTTTAGTTTTAAGTAACGTTTTTAAGTAATTTAAGTTTACGTTTTAGTTAATATAGTTTATTTAAGTTATTTTATAAATATCATAAACGTTCATCACTTTAAATATAGTGATAGCGTTTATTTAATAGATTTTAACTTTTTAATTTTCTTAATTTGCATTTAAGTCGCTGTTATCTATTACCTTTTTCAGTAGTGTAATTATCCATTCAAATCCTTTCTGATCGCTATCATTAGTGATCAATCTATCGTCTGATCAAGTGTTTAACACACCATTGAGTCTCCGTGGAACATAACGACCCGGGAATTCAATCTATTCTCTGATCTTCATTGCATTTGTGTCTGAGCAGTTTTAAGTCTGTAAAGACTTGACTGTTCAGCTTCAATCAAATTTTGGCGCCGCTGCCGGGGAGGCTTTAGCGTGTGTTTAGCCTTTTTCAGACCCATTCTTGTGCATATCCATCTTTTGTAAAAAGTTTTTTTGTAAAGTTTTCAAAAACTCCAAAAAGTTCATTAACACTTTTTCTGAAGTGTTAAAAACGCCAAAAATATTTTTCATTCTTTGCTTTTGCAGCATATTTTTCAAAAATCCAAAAATATCCATCTTTTATCCTCCAATCTGTTTAATTCTACATTTCTCTATCCTCAAACCTGTTTAATTCTCCATTCCTTACCCTCTAATCCGTTTAATTCTTCATCTCTTATCCCTCTTATCTGTTTAATTCTCTATGTCATGGTATTTGACATGTTCCTGGTGTGGAGGTCCATTTAACGGTGGAAATTGTCGGCGATGTACCAATGTGGGTTTCGGAGACAAGTTTGTCGGTAATCCCGATTCCATTTCAAAATGAAACATCCCGATTTTTCCTACCTACCTCCACAACCCCAGTACGAATCCTACTCATGCGAGTATTGTGGGAATGATTCTCATTACGGTTTTGATTGTCCACCACAGGTTCCGCTTGTCTATGAGCCGGAACCGTGTTACAATCAGAACTTTGGTGAAAGTTATTTTCCCAATTATCTCTGTTGTGAGAATTGCGGGGGTCCTCATGCGACTTTTGAATGTCAGCTGATGAATCAAAATTTTCAAAATTCAATTCTCCAGGTTTTGACAATTTCCAACCCCCACAGTATTCCATCAGTCATCAGACTTCTGAGCCTTCACAGCATCTCAATGATTACGAGGAGTGTTAATCTTCCTCAAAGTTCTGAAGAAATACGCATTCGAAAGAAACTGCAAATGAAAAGAATGGTGTGTAAGCTTCAGCAGATGAACATAAGAATCCGATATGATGACGATGATGATGAGGATAGTATTCAAATGAGGGAATACTATGAGGACGACGAGGAGAGTGTTATTCCTTTGAAAGATATCATTTCTCAACTCCCTCAGTCTATTGCTATCACACCTATCTTACCTTTTATTGCTTCCAAAGACTCTCTCATAATGGGGGACGAGCCTTCTAGCACTATTCCAGAAATGGAACCGTCTAGTGTTGAGAGCCTTGTTCCAACCCCAAGTGAGTCCGAGGTTATCTCCGGTAATATGTGTGATGAGCCTCTTGATGATAATTCTTCTCCTCCTCTTGACATTCCATATGATCATGTCGAGATGTTCTCCGATTCTAATAACGATTGTACTTCGTTTGACGATTCTTTATCCTATGGAGACATCGATTATGTCGAGGAGCTACCTTCTGAGCTAGTTAGCTTAGAAGAGGTGAGAAATTCTGATGATCTGGAAATTGAGGACGAGATACTTCGTGAACAATTGTTCAATATAAATCTCCTCGTTTCTAAGATCGAATCATTTTGTGCTAAGTCAGCTTCAGCTCCTATCCCCGTTGTGGATAGTGACTCTACATTGGACAAGCCCGAGCTTGAGGCTTTTTCCAATGATTCTCTTCATGAAGAGTTCTCCGGTGAACTCTCTCATGACATATCTCCTCCGGAATATGATCATTTCTACTTTGATCTTGAGGATGATATTAGCTCGGAGGAAGGTATACTATATCATAAGAGTTTGCTTATTGATGATACTACCTTCACCCTTCCTCCCGACATGTCTACATTTGAGGATGAAGAATGGATCCTAATTGTTATAAACATCTTCCTTCCATTCCTCACTTATGATGTGTCTTCCTCTCTTCTTCACTCCTTCGGGAGTGAGGACACTATCTTTGACCCTGGCATTTTCATTTATCATCTGTGAGCCGGGTCTGTCTCTATATATCTCATCGGTGTGGAACTTTCACGTGCTTCATATGTTTATCCAAACATCTTGAATGAAAGTCCGATGGAGATTGTTTCTTCCACTTTGCTTCCCCATGAACCAATGAATTCGGGGTCGAGTCAAGCTAGCGACTCGGTAATCAAAAACAGTAGCATGCCATATGGGTTTTCACCCATATTTCTGTCTTCTTACCCCATTCTACCACTTAAGTGTGGGGGTGATGCCCCACATGTTATATATATATATTATCTAAAAAAAAAAAAAAAAAAAAAAAAAAAAAAAAAAAAAACTTTCTAAATAATGGCCGTAGTATTTCCCTTTTACGTTCTTTGTTTCGGCATAACCGCCGGTACTTTGAATATTGAGGGCAATATTCATTTCTAAGTGTGGGGGGGAATTCTCACGAATTTCATATATTATCTACCCAATTCCCCCGTTTTTGGCCAAATTTTTTTTTGGAGTAAGTGTTTTACACTTACTCATTTGGTTATCAGTTCGCCATGTTTGATAGACAAAAGGATTGGCTAATCCAGGAGCAAACGGCTCTTGGTAAAGATATATCAAATCCGTTTATATGGCTTGCAATTTGCCCAAAATTGTATGGTTCTCAACTCACCATATCCTAAAAAGTGAAGAGTTGGCTAGCCCACAAGATTATGGCTTGTGGTAAAGGCAGTGGAAAAACCATAATTGGTATTCAGCTCACCAAAGATAATCTTGATAATTTATCTAAGAGTTGGCTAGTCCAGAAGGGTACGGCTTCTGGTAAAGACACATCAAATCCGTTTACAGCTTGTGGTTTGCTCAAAATCACATGGTTATCAGTGTACCATGGTTCTTACTTGAACTGAAACATTTGGCTACTCCAGAAGTAATGGCTTTTGGTAAAGAGATTAAAATCCATTATGTTTTCTCAAATCATTGCTAGGGACTAGCAATATCTCAGTGTGGGGGATTGATGAGTGTCTAAATACTCATCATTTTTTGTACAATATAAACTGCAAAATCATCTGAAAACACTCAAAAATGCTTCAAAATGATAAAAATATCACAAATCAGTGTTTTATGTGTTTTAAATACAAAAATATCAAAATCAGATGAAAAACGTATCAAATTTGCAAAAATTGCAGTTTTAGTCCCCCAAGTTTCAAAAATTGTCAAAAACAGTCCCTGAGCACATAATTTCAAAAGTAAAGTCACCAAAGGTCCTTTTAAAATCATAAGTTGTCAAATTTAGTCCTTTGGTGAAAAATGACAAAAGTTTGAGAAAATTACAAAAATGGTCCTCCAAGTTTGAAAATTGGCAGAATTAGTCCCTGGAAAATGTGAAAATGGCAATTTTGGTCCTTATACTTTTTGAGAATGTCACTTTTAGTCCTTGGAAGAAAATTTGCAAGCTTGGCAGTTCAAGTCCCTCAAATTCAGAAAATTACACTAAAGGTCCCTAAGTTATTAATAATTTAAACCCATTTTGGACCCTTTCACACCTATGACCCCCTGCCATTCTTTTTTGAACCCCAGCCAATATCCTTTTGACCCCCTCCCTTTTTAATAATACACCAGTCAACCCTTTTGGTCAAACAAACAAAAAAACCCGCCATAGTCTCAACTGCTTCCCCTGCTTCTCTGCTACACCATCCCCCCTCCTCAACATTTTCCTCTCCTTGTTCCCCCACCTCCATACAACTACAAAAATCATTAATTACATCTAACCACATCACACTCATTCCTCCACCTGCCAAATGCAACTTGGCGCCAAAATGAAATCAAACGGCCAATATTGCTTGAACTCATCCAATGGCTAAGGAAAAAAGTGGGATATGCTGAGAAGGCTAGTGGGAAGCACATTTGGGTATAAAAAGGAAGAAAGAAGAAGTGCAAAAAGAGTAGCTAGTTTTACTTATTTTCTTGAATGTCGTTTTTAATTAAATGTTTTTTTAGTTTTAGTTAAAATGTTGTAATTTCAGTGTTTTTGTATCTCACTTAAGTTAAATATCCTTTGTAATGTGCTTTTGAGTTCTCAATCAAAGTTTTTTAGATAAAATACATGTTTCATGCTTACTGTTACAGATTTCAGTTTCAAAATTCTTATGTACAAGTGTTAGTGGCTTATTTTCAAGCTCATACAAGCTTATTTAAGCTTCTTGTAGCTTTTTATAAGCTTGTGTTTAAGTTTAAAGCAACATTGAAACAAAGTCAAGAAAAGTCAATCCGGGTCAAAAGATGGAAAGTCAAACATAATCTTGGTTAAAGTCTGATTTGAATAGGTATTTGAGATTAGTTTAAGCTTATTTTGTGCATTACATTTGAGTTTTGAGCAAGTTTCCTTTAAATTTCAGTTTCAAAAATGATTTTGAGTTATAAAGTGGTGTTTGGTTTAAGCTTATTTAAGGGTCTAAACCTGTTTTTTTTACCCACTTTGACTCTCAAAGTCAAAGTGGTTCTAGGTTTGAGTAAGTTTTTATAGTGGTGTTTAGCTTAGTTTACCAAGTTTGCAAGTTTTGAACACAACAAAAAGCTCATTTTGCTTTCTGTCTTACTGTCCAAACAGCAGCCTAGGGTGCTGTTTTAACAGCTTTTTCCAGCTTATTTTGTGGTCAAAAACCTGTCCAAATCACTTGTCTCACATCTCTACATACCCATCTTCATAATTCTATAGCTTATTTGTCACTTAGGATAGTTTTATGTAGCTTAAATTTGCTTTAAAATCTGTCAAAAACCCACTTCAGTAACTGTTACTGTAGCAGCTGCATATTTTTTTTAGTTTTAGCTTATTTAGCTTGCCCATTAGCTTATTTAGGTATCCTTAGTACTTATTAAGTCCCATAGATTAGGTTTAGTTAGTTTCCAGCTTATTTAGTGCTTATTATAGTTTGTAGAATAGCTTATCAATTCCTTGAATGCCCATTTCCCTTTAGCTTAAGACTTCCCTTAAAATGCTTATGCTTCCCTCTTTGTTGCTTATTTCCTGTAACTCTTAGCTTATTAAGGTTCCCTTTTATAAGTTTTAGCTTGTTCCCATTTTTCCAAGTGCTTATTCATTGCTTATTTACGCTTAAAAACTGCAAAAGGGTGTTTGTTTTATGCTTCTGTTAGATTCTGGTGAGAATAAGTAGTTCTAAACTGCTTATTCCAAGTTTTGGTACAAAGTGTCTTCACAAAAAGTCTTATTTTGGTGTTATAAAAAAGTTGCAAAAAGAAAATTTGAAAAAAAAAAATAGTTTGAAAAAAAGGTGCAGGGGTGGGATTCGACCCCCTGACCTCTTGCTCACGCTCCCAACACAACACACTCAAACCAACTGCCCTAGGGTCTTTGATCAGTCATAGCTTGCACTTTCTTTTATTTAAGTACACAAAACAGTCTTTAGCCTTAGTAGCTTATTTAGCTTATTATTAGCTTATTTCCAAAAGTAGTACCCAACTTTTTTATTTTTCTTAAAATCAGTTTTACTTAAAGTATTTTCTGAGAAATTTTCAGATTTTTCCAAAATCATTTAGTATTTTTAATAATTAAATTAGATTAAAATAGTATTTAAATCATAATAAATAATTTAAAAGTCGAAAAAATACCCGGCTTTTTCCTAAAATTTTATTTTGTCATGTAGTACGTAATAAAATTAGTTTTACACTCGTAGGCCTTTTATTTCATAAAAATTACGTTTTTGCTTGCGCTCCAGCGTAATTTTTAAACGTAACGCTCGTTTTAGTTTTAAGTAACGTTTTTAAGTAATTTAAGTTTACGTTTTAGTTAATATAGTTTATTTAAGTTATTTTATAAATATCATAAACGTTCATCACTTTAAATATAGTGATAGCGTTTATTTAATAGATTTTAACTTTTTAATTTTCTTAATTTGCATTTAAGTCGCTGTTATCTATTACCTTTTTCAGTAGTGTAATTATCCATTCAAATCCTTTCTGATCGCTATCATTAGTGATCAATCTATCGTCTGATCAAGTGTTTAACACACCATTGAGTCTCCGTGGAACATAACGACCCGGGAATTCAATCTATTCTCTGATCTTCATTGCATTTGTGTCTGAGCAGTTTTAAGTCTGTAAAGACTTGACTGTTCAGCTTCAATCACTATGCAAAAGCCCAATAAGAAAGGAAGGGACTAGATATGTTGCCCTAGCTCCCTTCCCCTATAAATAGTCTTGTAAACCGTCATTTGAGGGTTGGTTGTTCACTCTTACTACACTCTCTACGCATAACCTTTTCTTATTATCATATCGTGTGTGTTTGTGTGTTCATCCGATCTATCTTTACCTTATTTTCTTACATATTGATCCTTGTGTTAACTTATGGTGACCTAACAGTGGTATCAATCACCATCTAGTTGGGTGAAACATATTTTTTTTGAAGTTTTGCTTTTATACGCGTGGGTTTAACTTTTTACACCTTTTCATACGCTTAAAACTTTCATTTTTTCACTTGTAAACTCAAGATTCTTATGTGTTAAGGTTTATTTGGTGTTAAAGTTTCAGTTTTTGGTAAAAAGTTTCAAACTTTAATTGTTTAGATTAGTTTTTAAGCTTCGTTTTTGAATCGTGTACTTTCTTACGCGTAAGGTTGAAAAGTTCTTTGGATCATCAAGTTTCATAATTTTGTATTATTTTGGAGATTTTGAAGTTGTATCATCATTAAAATCAGGTTTACAAAATGTTTTAGTGCATACAAATCTAGCTTGGTAAATTTGTGTGTTTCTACGCCTAACTAAACCCTAGTTCTACGCCTAAGATCTACGCCCAAGTCATTCCTACGCCTAACAGTATCCTACGCCTAAGGATTTTCTTCATTGATCTTCGAAGCTGTTGGTTTACTCAGTGTTTTCTTGCTTGGATAAGCCTGAAAACCCTTCGACTTGTGGATATCTTTTACACTTGGATAAGTGTAAAGGATTTTTGGGTAAAACCCTAGTTTCACGCCTAAGCTCTAAAGTTTACGAGTAAACACTCTACGCCTAAGTCTAACTAACGCGTAAGGTTCTTGCTTATAAACATTAAGTTTATGTATAAGGCTACGTTTAACCTAAATATTACGTGTAAGAAGTATTTACGCCTAAGCATTTGTTTACGCGTAAGAAGGAAGTTACACGTAAGATAGTCTGTTTACGCATAAGCTGGTTTTACGCCTAAGTGTACTTCATCAACAAACTCAAGTTTCATTCAACTACAAAGATCCATCCTCAACACAAGTTTCAAGATGTTTCAACCACCATACTCTAACTACTTTCCTCATGAGTATCCTCAACAACAACAACAACAACAACAATTTCAACAATATCCTCAACAACAATTTCAACAAGCATCTTGCAAGATATAACTTTTCACATACACATCAAACCATAACACAAGGTGGCGAATAAGATGGAATTCTAGAGAGAGAAAGTTAGAGGTTTAGGGAACTTAGTGAGAGAAAGTGAAAGATATTATTATGAGCTCCAACTCTCTACCTTGGAAGGTAGAGAGTATTTATAGTCTTACATAACTCGCCACACTTTGGGCTGTGGATCAGGCATACAGTGGGTAAAGACCCGTCCGTCCTCCACGGTGTTACTTAACTAAATTACTACTTAACTTAAAAGAACTACGACTACGAGCTTTCTAACGATTACATATACTTGAGGTGACCGACTCTTTAATACCGGGAATTTCTAATTCCTAACACATCTCAAGTGTACTTTCCTCAAGGAGCACAATCTCTTCCACCACAAATCCCTCAACCAAACCCTCGTCAAAAATATCAACATTGTAACTACTTCCAATATCAGTTTCTAGCTAGGTATGCTATGAATGTCACTACATAGAAGGAACCTTCTTGGTTTGCAAATATGCGCGAAGCTTTAAGCAGCCAACAATCCATTGATGAAGCTGGATCCCTTGATAGACCTCCAATGCTCAGTCCTGGAAACTACGATCAATGGGTGATAAGGTTTTTTAGGTTTTGTGATCTCAAGAAACCACATGGTAAGTTTTTGAAGTAGGTCATTCTTGAAGGTCCTTTTCAGATTCCTACTATCACTATACCCGGAGATCCAACTGCTACTCCACCAAGAGATGAAATTACCAACATTCTCAGAGTAGATCAACTCACTACTGAACAACTTCTTCACTTAGAAGCTGATGAAATTGCAATGCAATATATCCTTTTGGGACTACCCAATCTGATACTTCGCAGTGTTGATGCTTAGAAGACTGCCAAAGCAATGTGGGAGCACATTCTTCTTCTAATGGAAGACACTGAACTCAATCAAGAAAACATGGAATCCAAAATTTACTTGTCATATGAGAATTTCATGATTGAACCAGGGTGTTAATACAAATAAGCCGTAAAAACGTTTATTTATATTTTTCGATCTTCTAATGTTTTGTCGATAACAAACGTAAAATCATTTTAATGAAACAAATAAAATACGTAAATGGTTTGAACCAATGGTTTTCTAACACACTTACATTTTCACATAAAACACTAAAACAAGTATAAGTGATTTTATCATTTAGTAATACATATGTACAACAACTAGTGTTTACATATTTGGGTAAACTATACACATAACTAGTATGTAGTATATTGGGTACTATAAATGGGTAGAAACTTAAGTATCATAACCTATTGATCAAATACATTGAATGTAGTTGGGTACGAACCATATCCATAGAGCTTGACCCATAACCCATTACATGACATCATGCTTATGTCATATATGGATAATATCCATAACCTATCGTATTGACCCATACCCACTTGACTAGGTGCATTGCACTCATAAGATACATTGTATCTAATAAAAGAACCATGGATCAACCCATGACCCATACCCATGACCCATAAGCCATAACCAATATACCCATGGGCAAAGAGGAGCGTCCCACGGATCCCTGGCATTACGCTAGACGGATCCCTTGTGGGAGGGATCCATGGGATCCGGGGAATAGTAGAAATTTTCCTCTATAAATAGTGAGCCATTTCTTCATTGTTTCTTACCCCCTTTCTAACATACTTTCCCTTTGAGTTAAAAACTCTCTAACCCCAGATCCAAGAGATCTATGTTTGTATTTTCGTTTTCGTGTGATTCTCTAGGTTCCTCTTAAAGGCGAGATCACCAGCTTTGAAGTCAAGCAAGCTCAAGTCCATGAGTTGCTATGCTTCCTCATCATCAAGACTACTGAAGTCCTCCTGTTGATGGTTCTTTTCTTTCTACTAAGAAGTGTAGTGTTGAAGACATTAGTGAAAGATGTCTCAAGTGTCAAGACGAAGGCATTAGTGAAGGGTGTCGATCATCCGTATTGTAGGCGTTGGCAAAGGGTGTCTAAAAGCCAAGACACAAGACATTAGTGAAGGGTGTCTTGAAGATCTAGTTAAAGGCATTAGTGAAAGGTGCCTAAGATGTACATTCGATATGGTGTGCTTCAATGTAAAAGATAGATTGGCATTAGATCCAAGGATATTGATATCCTTGATGATGTTGTAATAAGGTGTTGGTCTCCTTTGGGATTAGTCGTTGGTGTAGTGTTGGGTTGTAGTTCCTCCATTGTACTGGAACTCGGTACTTAGCCTAGTACTGGATAAAGGGTAGGCGACGTTGTGGTAGGTGTGGTTCACCTTGGTGTGAAAGAACCTGCTGGTTAGCCTAGTACCAAAAAAAGAGTAGGCAATGTTGTGAAGGTTTCTCCACCATAAGGAGTCGGTGTTGTATAGTGATTACAAACTCTCGAGTAGGTGACTCGGGGAGTGGAGAAGGGCAATGTGCATTCACTGAAGATTGGTCTCTTGATTCTCTCTTCAACTTTCGTGAAGAAAATAGTCCATATTGTTCTCACATACCTTCCCCGGAAGACTTGATTCGCATAATATGCAAACCCCATCACTCAGATCCAAACATTATCTACACATGGGATATCCGAGAAGAGTACAAGCCCCTTGCACTCATCCTACGTGAAAATGTTTGGAGCCTTAGGGGAAATCGAGAAATCCTTCCCGCTTGTTGTGCTCACATAATGTATTGTTTGCTAACACAACAGCCATACAATCTCGCCTATTTCTTCGCAAGGTGAATTGTAAATCTTCAAGGCTCCAAGAATAAACTCATCCCTTATTGAATGTTCTTGACGCGCCTTTATCATAACATCATGTACTTTCATCCTCATTTTCAAAGTCCGTTGTACGTACTTGTGAACAAGATGATGGATCCTCTAAACATATCTCTCATGAAGACTTTCTTCATTCCTGAATCGGCAAACACTCATCAACCATTTGATTATTCATCTAGCGAAAACACTCAAGGAATTTAGTTTTCTTCCAAATAGGATCAATTTTTAGTATCCATGTTTTATCAATATAATGCAATTTCCTTCGTGAAACAAAACATCTTACATTTGATATGTTAGTGTTAGAACCTCTTAAAAACTAAACTTTGAAATATGATGCATTGTCAAAGTCATTGCATACCTTTTGTAAAGGTTCTGCTTAGCAGATAGACGGATCCCAAAATTTATGCTTGACGGATCCCTACTCTTAGGGAACCGTGGGATCCGACAAACAGAAAATGCAATTGCAATCATTGTAATTCAAACATGTCCTTAGAAGACTTCACACCAAGTTAGACATAGTGCCTTAAGCAAATTGAGTCCTTATCAAGCTAAGTGGATCGTTGTGTACTCACACATAACTCATCTAGATCAAATTCAAGACGCTTGTAGATCTACCATTTCACTTAAACACATTACTCTTCCGCTCTCAAGCTCACTCATAATCCCTCATATCAAGCCTTAGAAATCTTTCAATTATGGTAAAATTGATCATAATCATCCTTACCTCAAAATTGGTCAAAATTGATCAAATTCTAAGTTTCCTTTTATCTTAAAACCTTTAGGATATTCACCATAACATTATCCAAAGTCACTATCTGATCTCTAGGATCATTTAGTTCCATTTTACAATCTCATAATCATTAGTGTCATCCTTGTTCATTTATTGGTTCTCATGAAAGTTCCAATTTCTTCCATAAAAGGCAATCATTAGCTACATCACTCATTACCCTTAAGTATTTAAGCACCTCTTCATTTAAGACACTTAGATGAACTGAAACACTCAAGATGAAATAGGCATTAGACCTTACAAACATCATTGCTATCCTTTCTTAGCTGCTGAGAGACGGATCCCTAGGATTAGCCTAGACGGATCCCTCATTAGAGGGAACCGTGGGATCCGTATGATAGACTCATGTCAACTCCAGCTAAAACAATCATTTCAAGCTCATCTTGCTAACTTAAACACTCCATCTCATCTTAATGAGTTCCTAGATCAGTACAACTCTTAAGTTGACTCTTATGCATGTTAATCATCACATTCCAATGAATCTTAGTGGCTTAAGTCTTGAATGGACTTGCCAAATCCTTTGCTTTATAAGCCACATTGTTAGAACATCTAAAGTCATCATCCTCATTCTATTTTCAGCACTTAGAAAGCTCTACAAACCTCTTAAAATCATCTAATCATGAGGAAAGCTCCAAGTAGCAACTCATTCACCAAAGAACCACCCAAGAAAATTGCTCGTGTTGTACACGAAATCTCCTTAACCGAATCATCTCCGGTCAAATCCACAAATGCAAGGATTTCCCCTCCACCAACTCAACCAAACAAAGCAATCCCTCTGTCATTTGAGGCTCCCCAACCCACCTCACTTGATCCTTCGCATCAAGCAATTTCTATTTCATTTCTTCCACCACCACTACCTAGACATGACAAAGATTGTTATCATTGTCAACACGTTGAAAGTTTGATACATGAAGTACGAGAACATCAACGTTTCATGTTCTATCACCTCCTCGAACGTTTTGACGAGATTAAACCTAAACAAACTTGACCTAGAGGATGATTAGTGGTGTCCTAGTATCAAGCGTTACTTAGATAAGTCTAGTAATTCCAAGTCATGTATCGTTCATTTTCTTAGTTTTTGGAGTCATGTATATCATATCTCTAGTTTTATTACATGAAAATACATGCTACTTGCTATATTTCCGAGTATATGATTATGTTGTATAATACATATCTCACTTTGATGTTAACATTATTTGTTATATCACCATTGCGGAAATCAGTCATCAGCCAGACGGATCCCTTTAATTTGCCTAGACGGATCCCTACAAGGAGGGAACCGTGGGATCCGTGAGACAGAAAAACGAATTTTTTACTAACTTAAGTGATATTTGTAGGAAATTATGCATTATACTTGCTTTCTAACCTTTGTTTTGTTTGTGATAAGACTAAGCATATCCGTGTCCGCTATCACTTCATCAAAGAGTACGTCGAAAATGGTACTGTTGAATTATTTTTCGTGAAGACAGACTACCAACTCGCCGATCAATTAACTAAAGCCCTTCCAAAAGAAAGGTTTGAGTATTTAGTTCGACGAATTGGAATGCGAAGCCTAACCCCTGAGGAGTTAGAACGTCTTCTCGATTCTTCTTGAAAATGTTTTTCCAAAAAGCTTCGCTGTAAATATCTTTGAAAAACAAAATACAAAATTTGAAAAACCAACAAAAACAAAATATAAAAATAAAAAACTTTCAAAAATACAAAAACAATAGAAAATCAAAAATCCAAAAATATTCTTCTACGACATGTCTCTTGTATAATCGATATTCTGTACGTTTCTAGAAATGTCATTCAACAATGATACGGGCATGTACAGATGCTTGAGCGAGAGTTCTTTAATTGTTTTCTAAAACATGTCGTTTCTCAAAATTTTCTTCAAATAATGGCTTTCGTATACATCAGTACGAAACCCAGACCAAAATGATGACTTTTGATTATTTTCAAATCAAAACTCGTGTTTTTTATTGAAAAATGAGGTGTATGCTTCAGTGCACTACATTTAAAAATGGTGAGAAATCATCATCATCTTGAGCACCTTTTCAAGATTGTTCAAAAAGATTTTCAAAATCTTTCATAATATTTTGTGGTCAAGATTACTCCCTCTAAAACCCTTTAATTGAATATGCTTTATTAAAGGGGGAGTATAAAATCAAAATGTTCCAAATTCATGCTTAAATCAAATCCGTTTGTCTCCCCAAAAGATTCTAAAATGTTGTTTAATCCGTTGATATAAAAAATATCACGCTTATGCTATTTTTGAGGGGGAGGAGACGTGATTAAAATGTGATCAAAAAGTTTTAATGATCGTTGATTGAATCTCAAAATGAGCTCGAATCAGTTGAAACCAATGAATTGACGAGGAATCATGTACCATATCGAGAAACTTTGTATGGACTTGAACAGGACGGGGAATAATTTCAAGCTAGTTCTCTAGTGATGTAAACGTGTCTCGAATCGGTCTAGTTCATTTAAAGTCGATCAATTCAAAAAGTGCAAACTCTACCCTCTATGTGCAGATTTCTGTCAAAACTTATGAGCATATGTGAAGGGGGAGTGTTTATGAAAATATACAACTCACGGAGTGTTTCAAACATGTTTTCAATCATAAACACCCTGAGAGATTTTCAAGAAAAATGGTTTTATGGCAACAATAGGACAGTCATGGAGTTATAAGGTGACTAAGGATAGGAAATTCGTCCTATGATCCGCCAGAGCCGGAGGGATCTACCCAAGGACATCACAAATAGTTAGTACTAGAAGTCCTTAGGTATAATTGAAAAAAGGAGTAATGTGAGAAAGGAGAAAGAAGGGGTTGAAGAATCTAAAAGAAATGTAATGAGAAAGGGTGAAAAGAAATAGCCCTCCATACTCAACCTTAGGGCAGAAACCGGGTTCAATACATATGCTACTGGATGTCACTAGATGACACTGGTATTGAAGACAAAGACTTCATGGACCCAGTGACGCACTGCACTAAACCTTCTAGCCACTCAATTCCTCTTAAAAGGATTTGTTTCATTCTCACTGGGAACCCTTCATAATCTATTGACTTTCTCTTAGAGATCGTTGGTATTGAAGAAGGAGACCCTCTCCCTAGTCTCCGCTCAGGAAAACCAAAATGCACTTATTGAGTCTAGAGCCACGAGATTCATCAAAAGATCTCATAGGAACAGGTGACATGACATCGCTTGTTGTTCATCAATAAGGACACAAGTGATATATTCTAGAGTCCTACGCAGATCTTAGCAATCTGCCAGAACATTTATGAGAAGTTTCACGTCTGTGATTCTTCAGTGATTGAATGGAAACTCCTGCCAGGGTCAACATCAAGCAGCCCTGACAGCAGGTCACTTCGGTAACTCCCCGTGGATTACGCTTAGTGTGTCTCAAACGGGTCTACAGTCGTGGGGTGATGCTTCGGTGTACCTCAGCGACTCATCTGAACTGTAGATGTACTTCGGTATATCGCGTTATCTCACTTGTGGGACTCCAGTTCAGGAACGGCCTCTGTGAGAATTAGAGACGTGTTTTCACACTATGCTGTTAACACCCTCGAAATTCAAACTTGTAAGTGCCGGAATCCGCTTATTACTAACCCGTTTTATGTTTTTCTTCTTATGGAAGCTCCGGAGCGGATGGATCGTGCAGACTCTCCACATGCTCATACCAACAAGTGTAAATACTCGAGAACTACGTCATTGGTAAATCAAAGTCAAATAGAAGTGTGAGCATGGTGGA
>BPTQ01000001.1:167538131-167649708 GCA_019973895.1 Chrysanthemum seticuspe | reverse complement strand
CATGACTACATATGCTTTCGGTAATAAACTTCTTTTAAAACTCTTTGCTGTACAAAATCTTTTGTTAATTTCTTGAGAGCGAGTTCGTAGACATGTACGGGCATAGTAACAACTTACTGTAAAGATCTTTGCATGTCTTATAGCTAATATGTTCTCTGTACAGCATCTTCTTATAAAAACCTAAAAATTAAAAGATAACAAAAACATAAAAACTTTCAAAAAATAAAAATATAAAACAAAAACAACCAAAAAGTTTAAAACATAAAACAAAAAGTTTCTATAAATGTCACTTCGAAAAACCTTTTTGTAAAAGTTCTTCTTAGCTCTTCTGCAAGATTGAGGAGTCCCCAATCCGAAGCGTAAGGTTAAGCAGCTTGATTTATGAGTTTGGAATGAAAACCTTCCCGAAATCAATTATCTAGCCGCTCAACCATCAGACAGAAGTGCTTTTTATTAAGTTGTCATGGTAAAAGCTGCATGAGAAACTACTTCACTATCGCCTGTGCCTATAAGAATCAGAATAGTGTTTGTTAGAACGTCTTCTCGATTCTTCTTGAAAATGTTTTTCCAAAAAGCTTCACTGTAAATATCTTTGAAAAACAAAATACAAAATTTGAAAAACCAACAAAAACAAAATATAAAAATAAAAAACTTTCAAAAATACAAAAACAATAGAAAATCAAAAATCCAAAAATATTCTTCTACGACATGTCTCTTGTATAATCGATATTCTGTACGTTTCTAGAAATGTCATTCAACAATGATACGGGCATGTACAGATGCTTGAGCGAGAGTTCTTTAATTGTTTTCTAAAACATGTCGTTTCTCAAAATTTTCTTCAAATAATGGCTTTCGTATACATCAGTACGAAACCCGGACCAAAATGATGACTTTTGATTATTTTCAAATCAAAACTCGTGTTTTTTATTGAAAAATGAGGTGTACGCTTCAGTGCACTACATTTAAAAATGGTGAGAAATCATCATCATCTTGAGCACCTTTTCAAGATTGTTCAAAAAGATTTTCAAAATCTTTCATAATATTTTGTGGTCAAGATTACTCCCTCTAAAACCCTTTAATTGAATATGCTTTATTAAAGGGGGAGTATAAAATCAAAATGTTCCAAATTCATGCTTAAATCAAATCCGTTTGTCTCCCCAAAAGATTCTAAAATGTTGTTTAATCCGTTGATATAAAAAATATCACGCTTATGCTATTTTTGAGGGGGAGGAGACGTGATTAAAATGTGATCAAAAAGTTTTAATGATCGTTGATTGAATCTCAAAATGAGCTCGAATCAGTTGAAACCAATGAATTGACGAGGAATCATGTACCATATCGAGAAACTTTGTATGGACTTGACCAGGACGGGGAATAATTTCAAGCTAGTTCTCTAGTGATGTAAACGTGTCTCGAATCGGTCTAGTTCATTTAAAGTCGATCAATTCAAAAAGTGCAAACTCTACCCTCTATGTGCAGATTTCTGTCAAAACTTATGAGCATATGTGAAGGGGGAGTGTTTATGAAAATATACAACTCACGGAGTGTTTCAAACATGTTTTCAATCATAAACACCCTGAGAGATATTCAAGAAAAATGGTGTTATGGCAACAATAGGACAGTCATGGAGTTATAAGGTGACTAAGGATAGGAAATTCGTCCTATGATCCGCCAGAGCCGGAGGGATCTACCCAAGGACATCACAAATAGTTAGTACTAGAAGTCCTTAGGTATAATTGAAAAAAGGAGTAATATGAGAAAGGAGAAAGAAGGGGTTGAAGAATCTAAAAGAAATGTAATGAGAAAGGGTGAAAAGAAATAGCCCTCCATACTCAACCTTAGGGCAGAAACCGGGTTCAATACATATGCTACTGGATGTCACTAGATGACACTGGTATTGAAGACAAAGACTTCATGGACCCAGTGACGCACTGCACTAAACCTTCTAGCCACTCAATTCCTCTTAAAAGGATTTGTTTCATTCTCACTGGGAACCCTTCATAATCTATTGACTTTCTCTTAGAGATCGTTGGTATTGAAGAAGGAGACCCTCTCCCTAGTCTCCGCTCAAGAAAACCAAAATGCACTTATTGAGTCTATAGCCACGAGATTCATCAAAAGATCTCATAGGAACAGGTGACATGACATCGCTTGTTGTTCATCAATAAGGACACAAGTGATATATTCTAGAGTCCTACGCAGATCTTAGCAATCTGCCAGAACATTTATGAGAAGTTTCACGTCTGTGATTCTTCAGTGATTGAATGGAAACTCCTGCCAGGGTCAACATCAAGCAGCCCTGACAGCAGGTCACTTCGGTAACTCCCCGTGGATTACGCTTAGTGTGTCTCAAACGGTCTACAGTCGTGGGGTGATGCTTCGGTGTACCTCAGCGACTCATCTGAACTGTAGATGTACTTCGGTATATCGCGTTATCTCACTTGTGGGACTCCAGTTCAGGAACGGCCTCTGTGAGAATTAGAGACGTGTTTTCACACTATGCTGTTAACACCCTCGAAATTCAAACTTGTAAGTGCCGGAATCCGCTTATTACTAACCTGTTTTTATGTTTTCTTCTTATGGAAGCTCCGGAGCGGATGGATCGTGCAAACTCGCCACATGCTCATACCAACAACACATGAAAGTTCTCATCATAATCAAAGGCAACTCAAAGTCAAAAGATGATTCTTCGTTAATGTCAAAGAATCTACATAGTTTAAAGACTCGAGAACTACATCATTGGTAACTCAAAGTCAAATAGAAGTGTGAGCATGGTAGAGAAAGACGTGGAGACACCAAACCAACGAAGTTGACAATGGCAGACAACCACATTATCTGATCACAAAGCATGAAGGAACAAAGAATCCAGACTATTCTATATCTGCACGCAAAGTTCAAGCTCAAGGAAAGTAGAGATCTAATCAAGTGGAGCATCGTTTGGATGACCACCCCTTAGGGGGAGATTGTTAGCCTTAATAGTTTTATTAAAAGTGATGGTCATTCATGATTAGGAACTTTGTAACGTGTGTTAGATATCATGATAGAATAGTCAACGGGCTCGTGGATTGGGCTAAGCTAAATGGCTAATAGTTAAGATAAGCTAGCCTCTTATTATGTGTAATCCAATCCAAGTCCACGAAGCCCAAGCCAAGCCCATGGAAAGCCTTTAGGGCAACATGTGTCTTGTACTATAAATACCCCTCAAATGGTCATTTGAGGGGTGTGCTTGAAAGTGTGTGTGTGTGTGTGTTTTTCCTTATTGAATATACAACATCTTGTGTTTATCTTTTCTCACATCATACAAGGATTTATATATCATTCAAGTCACCATCTTTCTCATCTTATTTCTAAGCTTTGTTTGTGTTGTTTGTGTTAACGTGGTATTTGTGTTGGGTTTGTGATAAGGTTGATAAAAGTACGGTCCTACATTATTCAATTTACACATGAAGACTTTGACACCCTAAAGCTAGAGGGAGCTTTTTGTCAAAGCGATACATTGCAAAATTACTTGCAATATTAGGATTACATTTCATGACCTCCCCTTGCAAAATTGCATTCATCAAAGGGGAGCACATTCGTCACATAAGACAAAATCTTTTGCAAACTTAGTTGCAAATGAACTAGCTTAGTACTACTTTTCTTGACGCCCTCACATAGGTTAGTTGCAAATGACGCCCTCAAATGAACTAGCTTAGTACTTCTTTTTGCTTTCTTTTCTATTTTCACATATGTTTCTTAAAACAATGCGTTTGTGTAGTTTCGAAGATCTTTTTGTTTCGACAAAAAGAGGGAGATTGTTAATACAAATAAGTCGTAAAAACGTTAATTTATATTTTACGATCTTATAATATTTTGTCGATAACAAACGTAAAATCATTTTAATGAAACAAATAAAATACGTAAATGGTTTGAAGCAATAGTTTTCTAACAAGCTTATATTTTCACATAAAACACTAAAACAAGTATAAGTGATTTTATCATTTAGTAATACATATGTACAACAACTAGTGTTTACATATTTGGGTAAACTATACACATAACTAGTATGTAGTATATTGGGTATTATAAATGGGTAGAAACTTAAGTATCATAACACATTGATCAAATACATTGAATGTAGTTGGGTACAACCCATATCCATGGAGCTTGACCCATAACCCATTACATGACATCATGCTTATGTCATATATGGATAATATCCATAACCCATGGTATTGACCCATACCCACTTGACTAGGTGCATTGCACTCATAAGATACATTGTATCTAATAAAAGACCCATGGATCAACCCATAACCCATAGCAAAAATACCCATGGGTAAAGAGGAGCGTCCCACGGATCCCTGGCATTACGCTAGACGTATCCCTTGTGGGAGGGATCCGTGGGATCCGGGGAACAGTAGACATTTTCCTCTATAAATAGTGAGCCATTTCTTCATTGTTTCTCACCCCTTTTCTAACATACTTTCCCTTTGAGTTAAAAACTCTCTAACCCCATATCCAAGAGATCTATGTTTGTAGTTTTGTTTTCGTGTGATTCTCTAGGTTCCTCTTAAAGGCGAGATCACCACCTTTGAAGTCAAGCAAGCTCAAGTCCATGAGTTGCTATGCTTCCTCATCATCAAGACTACTGAAGTCCTCTTGTTGATGGTTCTTTTCTTTCTACTAAGAAGTGTAGTGTTGAAGACATTAGTGAAAGATGTCTCAAGTGTCAAGATGAAGACAGTAGTGAAGGGTGTTGATCGTCCGTATTGTAGGCGTTAGCAAACGTTGTCTAGAAGCCAAGACACAAGACGTTAGTGAAGGGTGTCTTGAAGATCTAGTTAAAGGCATTAGTGAAAGGTGCCTAAGATGTACATTCGATATGGTGTGCTTCGACGTACAAGACAATTAGCATTAGATCCAAGGATATTGATATCGTTGATGATGTTGTAATAATGAGTTGGTCTCCTTTGGGATTAGTCGTTGGTGTAGTGTTGGGTCGTAGTTCCTCCATTGTAATGGAACTCGGTACTTAGCCTAGTACTGGATAAAAGGTAGGCGACGTTGTAGTAGGTGTGGTTCACCTTGGTGTGAAAGAACCCGGTGGTTAGCTTAGTACCAGGAAAAAGAGTAGGCAACGTTGTGAAGGTTTCTCCACCATAAGGAGTCAGTGTTGTGTAGTGATTACAAACTCTCGAGTAGGTGACTCGGGGAGTGGAGTAGGGCAAGGAAGGTGTCCTTGTAGCCGAACCACTATAAATACTCGCGTTGTGGTTTTGTGCTTCTTACTCTTATCTTTTCATTACATATTTATACTTCTATATGTTTGTTTATCAACACCCAACATACACCCAAATAGATTGACATAAGTCGATCTAATTAGTTTAAAACAAATTTTAATTGGGAAAACTATTCAACCCCCCCCCCCTTCTAGTTTTCCACACAGGGGAATCATTAGAGTCATACTATCATCGGTCCTCAGACATCATTAATGACTTGGACAAATATAACATCATTATGCCAAGGATTGGAATCAATACAAAGTTCCTCAGCTGTCTTGGTCCTGATTGGGAGAAGTATGTTACATTCATCCGTCAAGCTAAGAATCTTCATCAAGCAACGTACGGATTGTTGTATGACTATTTGAAGCACCATCAAAAGGAAGTAGACAAAGACAGAGTTATCCGTGGAGTCCCTGCTTCTCCAACTCTCCCGGATAATCAAACTCTTGTTTTGTATACTCAAGCATGTTATCCTGAATTTCCAACCTTGCCAACTGTCTTCACAAATCCACCACAACAAACTGCTCAGATTACACCATATGATCCATTACAACAAGCACAAGAAACACGGCTAGTTCCTTACAACAACAACAATACTGATTCAGCACTATACAGTGAAACTCCAGATGAGGATGCTGAGGCTTTCGATGCATTGAATCAAGGATTTGTAATGATGGCTAGAGCCTTCGGGAGATTTGCTAACAAATCCAACAATCGAATTTGTACCTCATCAAACACAAGAAATCAAGCTGTTGTTAACAATGGAAGAGTTGAGGTTCAGAACCGTGGAAATGGTCGTCAGATAGGTAGTGGTCAAGGATTTAATGTTAATGGAAGGAATAACATGGGTGCTCCACACCAACGGGTTCAAATGGTTGATCAAGGAAATGCTCAGACCGGGCTTAATGGTCTTCGATGCTACAACTGCAACGAGAAGGGTCATCTGGCTACTGCTTGCCCAAAGCCGAGAACAAGAGGTAGCACTTATCACAAGGAGGCTTTACTCTTGGCTCTCAAGGATGAAGCTGGTGGAATACTTACCAACAAGGAACAGAGCTTCATGGCTAATGCAGATTCTGATGGTGACATGGAGAACTTGCAAGCTAATGCAGTTGTGATGTTAATGGCAAACATGCAAGAGCTCTACATGAGTGACACAGACCCAGTGTATGATATTGATGGCTTGTCTCAGGTACCGGATCCTAACATACTTATACATGATCTGATATCTCCGCCTGCATCTGCATCCGACGAGGCACAGAGTGTTCAACATAAACCTTCTACATCTCATCACGATGATAATCAAATAGATCTCGTAGTTACATTTGACGATCAAGATGACCTTATGGTTAATATTGATAATCAAGTTGACTCCGTGCTTATATTTGAGGATCTAAGTAATGAATATGTGGAGCCTCAAGTTGAACAAACTGAACTTTTTCTAATCCAGATTTAGAACTCATGACCTTATGTCAGACCACCCTATCTAAATTGGAGAAATGCAATGAGATTAATAAGAAACTGCAAGATAAAATTGCACTGTTGACAAAGGATAATCAATGCTATAAGTTTCAACTCAACATTTTTGAAACTAAAGAGAAACGTGAACAAAGTTTTGAAATCGCTTTTGCAAAATTATACCAAAATGAAAAATCTTTAGAAATACAGATACGTGATCTAGTTGAATCCAAGAATGTATTGCTTTCTCAAATAGAACAACAAAAAATTGATCATCAACAACAAGTTAACACTCTCACTTCGGAAACTCAAAAAGCCAAGTATGAGTTGTTAACATGTCAACAACAGTTTTTTGAATGCAAAAAACATTCGAGGAGACAAATAGATCAGTATCTCGATGAAATTGTCGATTTACAAAACAAAATCAAAGAGTTTCGAAATGTTTTTTATAAACATGGTGAGTCAATCACGACAATTCAAAAGTTTTCTTTTAAGCCAAATCCAGATGGATATGGACCAATTCTTGCTGATTACAAACCAAGTTTTTCATATAGAACATTCAAACCAAATCCTCAAGTTTACAATGCAGAACATAGAATTGATGATTCAATTATGAGTGTTGTTGAATATAATCGTGACGAGGAATCAGATGCTGATGCTGAGAGTCGATTAAAAATGGAAAATGTTGAATATAACAAACCATTCGATTACTCAAAAATCATACCTTTTGTTAAACAACAACATAATACTAACACACCTTGGGTTATCACACCAATTCCTGAGTTCTATTCTGACGATGGTCCCCAACACAATGTTGTACAAATTAATGGTCCTTTACCTTCCTTCAGTGAAGTAAAATCATTACCCGAACGATGTCAAGTTCTTAAATATTTTGATACATTCATGTCTGACATCAAAATTTTGGAACATCAAATTGAAGTTATATCTGAAATAAAAGCTGAACATTTTCAATCGCCACATGAGCGAAATCAAAGAGATATTTTTCAGAAAAGGCTTTTAGCCCATGTCCGAAATTTAAAAATGTGTGCAATATATTAGGAACGGGATCTTCAGAAGGAGATTGGACTTATGAAAATAGTTTTCAAGAAAACATAAACATCGATTTCAAATACTAAACAGAAAAAGAAAATATATCGACTCTTCGAAGATGTTATCTGTGCTGACACCATAAATGTTGTGTTGTTACATATTGTTGCATATGCATTTGATTATATTGCGGTTGATTCTGTTGATTCTGCTGATAATATTGAGAATATCGATAATGTTCCTCAAATCGAGTCTATGAAAATTGAAAATGAGCGTTTGTTAAATGAACTTTCGAATGCAAAATGTCATCTTCAATGGTGTCAAAAAGATTGTCAAAATCGAGAACTTGCTTTGCAAAACAAAATCAACCAGTTGCGTGCAAAATCTTTTGATCCAAAACTTGAACAACTGGATGATGAAAACGTGTCTTTAAAATGTCAAATTTTAAAATATGAACAGGAAATTGCCAAAGTCAAAACTGAATATTGTGTCATATTTGATTTGCTCAAAGAGACTCGTGCTAAAGCATCACAAGAACTTGATAATCATCTTGCATACACTAAAGAGGTCTTAAACGTTAGTGTAAACATTCGCTCTAAAATCAAGATTTGTTGCACACTATAGTTGAGTTGAAAGAGAAGGTAGGGATGTATGAACAAGATAAGTCTAGTAACACAAATGTCCTTGCACCTGGAATGTTTAACATTGACAATAGAACGCCTAATGACAAATCACAAGATACTAATGTGCTTCCTTCCACTTCTACAGGAGTAGTTGCCTCTAATCCTAACGTTAGCACTTCACAGCTTAAGAGAAAAAACAGGAAGAATAGGAAGTTGCAACGTAAGAGAAGAACAATAAAGACCTCTGAAGTAGAAGAACACCTTAGGACTTTGAATAAAACTCATGTTGCACCAACTTTAGACATTGCGTTAGAAAAATGTAATAGAAAAAGTGATGTAACGAATGTTGAATCTTTAAGTACTTTGAATGTTTTGTTTGAAGCATCTTGTATTGGTTGTCGTAAAAGCATGTTTTCTGGTTGTCATGATAAATGTGTTGCTAAGTCTATCTTATCTCGTAAGCAGAAACATAGAAATCGAACTACCTCTAGGCCCACTGATGCTTCTAAGTCTGTGCTATGTAAACCGCCTTCTAGTGTTTCTGCAATTATCATTGATGTACCCATAGAACCCACTTCACCTCCTAGGAAGAGAATATCACCTAGTGCATTCACTAAGACCAAAGCACAAACTAGTTGAACTTGGCAGAGATGGTTACAAAATACACCCGGATTTAAATGGATTCCTAAACTCATTAACATGTGTGTTTCAACTATAACTGTAACGGAACTCTCTAACTCTTTGGGTTCTACCTATACTTCTATTCCACCTATGTCGTCTGTGTAATGAAGGTGATACAGATCATCCATTAGATTGTTGATAGCGGATGTTCCCGACACATGACATGCAATATCAAACTTTGTCTCAAAGTTCATTGGCACTGTCAGGTTCGGGAATGATCACTTCGCAACTATCATGGGCTACGGAGATTACATCAATGGGAACATCGAAATTAGCAGGGTTTATTATGTGGAAGGTCTCGGTCACAATCTCTTTTCAGTCGGTCAATTTTGTGATGGTGATTTGGAAGTTGCTTTTAGTGAGAAAACTCATTTTATTCATGATCTACAAGGAAACGATCTTATGTCTGGAAATCACACATCAAGCCTTTACACAATATCAATGCAAGACATGATTGCTTCATCTCCCATCTGTCTACTTTCTAAGGCATCGTCTACAAAATCTTGGCTATGGCATCGACGTCTTTCACACTTGAACTTTCAAACCATAACCAATCTTGCATGACACAAACTAGTTGAAGGTCTTCCAAGGTTTTGGTATTCAAAAGATCACTTATGCTCAGCCTGTGAATAAGGGAAAAGCACTTGTGCTCACTTTCTGTCAAAGAAGGATGATGCATGTTTTACTTACCAGGTTTTAATATTTATAATTACTCGTTACACCTATAGTGTAGTAATCGGTAAAACCGAGGTCGTCCCAAGAGCTATGTGTGTGGATTTATACTAAGTCTAGGTGTCACAGATTTTGATATGATTATGAGGTTGATTTAACTAATTAACTACTAAAGCAAATAAAGGCGAGGGTTGTGATCAATAGAGTAGAGAGGTGCTAACCTAGTTACTCATCCTAATTAGTAGTGTTTGTGTCTAATTACTTCCAATTACTTTAGGTTGGGTCAAAGTCGATAGGACATCATTTGGTCAGTTCGTCCTAACCTATCAGCAAAGGGTCCCACTGGAGAAGTAAAGTGTCCCCTCATAAGTCCACTTGTTCCTCGTCCCCTAAGCCAAGTCATTAAGTACCGCTACATGCTAGATTCATAATAGTGAGTGCCCGGGCGCTAGCAACTTAAACACTCACCCCTTACTTCTTAAGTTCAACCAAACGGTAGATGATAATTTGGTCAAATCGCACAAGTAGAAAGGGTCGTCAGTTGGTCATATCTTACCCCTCCCGTCTCAATCTACTTACTTAGCGTTAGTTGGTCATATCTCCTAAGTAACTAGCCAATACCACTATTCAAAACTACCGAAACAAGGGTGGCTACCAATAAACTATGCATGCATACACTTAGAAATAATTATACGGAAGCAATGTAAAAGCAAAAAAAACAATTAAGGAATCATAACTAGGCTAGCACCAAACACTCACCCTTTACTTCTTAAGTTCAACCAAATGGTAGGTGACCAGTTGGTCAAATGTAACATATTGGATTTCATAAACACATCACATAACACAACATGGTTCGAATAGTTTAAGGTTCTAGAGAGAGAAAGTGGAAGATGGGAGCCTTTCTAGAGAGAGAAAGTAAACAAAAGAAAGAATGTTAGATTAAGTGAAAGGTCCAACCCTCTACCTTGGGAGGTAGAGGGTATTTATAGTTACATACTACACGTCCTCCTTCGGACTGTGGATCAGGCATACAGTGGGTAAAGACCCGTCCTTCCTCCACGGTGTTACTTAAACTAATAAATAAGCTAATAACTAACTAATAATTACTAAATAACGTAAAGTCTACGAGCTAAGATATGCTAAACAATAATTGGGGTGACCGACACTTCCTTATGGAATTTCCAATTCTTAACAATCTCTACTAAGGGAGGCCACCCCATGATTTACATTTTGAATCCAAGCAATCTATCTTTGTCTTGATGCTCGAGCTCGTAGACTTCAATTCTTCAATGTCCGCAGTCTTTGTGCATTAGCAGTGATTCTTCAACGTCCAACTGCTTTGTACTTTTAGTGGAGGTCTTTGTGCTGATCCACGTTTGGTAAATCATTAAGCCAGGTTAGAGATCATCAGTCACAACAAATCTCTGGCTCATCCATTATAGTATCGCCATTATGTGAAGTTGTGACTTTCAGACCGACATTCTTACACTTTCTGGATCATGACATCTTTTCATCAGAGTAGCGGAAGCTTTTACTGGTTCAAGATATTTGCAGCAGCGTACCAGAAGCATAGTATAAAAATATCTGAGCCAGGTTATGTAAAACCCTAAAAATCGTAAACGTGTTAAATGACCATTTTACCCCTCAAGCTAATATTTGTGAAATTCGTAAAACGCGTCAAGCTCGTTGAATATGTTAAACACTTAACTTATAAATGAATTATACAAAGTAATTATTATCCTACTTTCACTTCATGTTATATAATGTAAATATTACACAATGTGAGGTTACTTGGACCATATATAAGTTGCTATACACACTTAACACTAAACAAATAAAACTAAAATATAGTAAATATGGTAAATTGGAAAACATTGATTGGGTCTAATCTCCTCCCCCCTATTCACGGCAGAATATGGCGCCCCATTTACTCTCCCCATGATTTTCGGAGTTTAGTCACATAACTGATATTTTTCAAACCCAAAATAAAGGCTATTAAAAATATTCCTTCTTAAACACTACACGCTCCTCCCCAACTTCCCTATTTAGTCTAGACTCAAACCCAGTCTTTTTTTTTCATCCATACGACACAAAACAAAACTCACTGGTGCTGCTATACTGATTTCACGAGGGCAAAGGTTTAGGGTTTCGTTGCTTGTGTGCTTGGAGTAATTTTTCTTCTGTCGACCTTGATGGGTATTAGGGCTTACACGTGAAGGGCTCCAAGAAGGGTTCGAGGTGTCTTCAAACTGTTTCGTTATGTGCTCGTTGCAAGGCTCTACTTGACTATTTTCCATGGTGTATTTGCTACTGTTGGGTATCGAATTTGCGGAAGGGTTGTGATCGTTGTCTCGTTCTCTTGTTGTCTTCTTGTCTCGTTAGCAGCAAGGTACCACCAAAACCCGTTTAGTTTTCTTGTCCAGTCGACACACCTCATATGTTTACAACCTGAAGTAAAACTGTAGCTAATAAATATTCAGTAAACATGCCTCTAATCGCTTTGGCCTTCTTGAATTATTGGTGGTCTCGTTAACTGTTAAACATGTTAAAACGAAGCATGAAATCATAAACTAACGTACATGAAGCTAATGCTAATCGACCATGGTTTTCTGTTGGAAGCGATCCACATATATTTTGGCACTAAAAGCAATATATAAACCATAAAAACTAACCACTTAATGAAAACGTAATGAGTCTTGAAAACTAGAAACATAGAATTATAATAACGAGTGGGTTAAGACCTTAACCATGGCCTGGTATCGATGTAAAGAAAAGAGCATGAGTTGACTTCGATAACCGGCTATTGTTAAATGAGTATGAGTTTAAAATGAGTCTAAAGTGAGGCATTAAATACTAGAAACCATGGGATGAATATCATTGAAGAAGTATGATTTTATGTGGGGCACTCGTTTGGGTGTTGGCTCGTGATAAACTGTTTTGTGTGTATTGTGGTGTGTCATTGGAGTGAGTTTAAAACCAGGGATTAACGTGCATGCATGGTCTAGTATTGCATGTTTATTTTATGTATACTGTTCTAGTTATTTTAAAAGGAAAATGGGCATGGTCTTGAGGGTAACCTTGAGGACGATCGCGGGAAAAACGGTCGAGTCATTTTGTATTTTGAAACCGTCTCGGGATAGTTGAGTCGGGGGTCAATCATAATACGTGTTTACTTGGTCGTAAATGTTAATCATATGGACCGCGAGCGAGCTTAAAGATGGTCGATCGTAATGTTTAAACATGGTTCTTTCAAATTATATTAAACGTGCATGAAATATTTAATTGTATAATAAAGCATTTATAGTATAATTACATTTTAAACCCTACACTTTGAGATAATTACCATGTAAACCTTATAATTTGAATTATGATCTAATAAAGCTCTCAAATAGATTATTTATCATATAAAACCTTTAAGTTTACCATTTATCATTTGTAACCCCTAAGTTTGGATAATTAATAATTATTACCCTAAAGTATATATTTCTATCCATTACCAAAAATGAGAATACGCTTAATAACTCTAAAAAAATATTGATACGATTCATATAAGCAATAAATCCGTTATGACTTAAATGAGCTAATAAATATTGTACGAACCGTAATCCGTGTAGATTCATTGAAGAAGACGCGGCGTTGTATCTTTGTGTTCATTCATTCGTTTGCATTCCTTTCATCGGCATTAAGGTACAGATATTCTATCCATTTTTAGTAGGGATTTCTCCTGACTTTTCAATCCTTGACTTTGCTTCACTTATGATATTCCCTTGCTATGATTTTCTTATGCTATGATCCTTTTGATATGATTCCGACATAATCCTTTGATATGATTCTGTTCGCTATGATATTCGTTTGTTGTCATTCTGAACTTCTGATTATGAACCTTATGATTATGAACCATCTGATTATGAACCTCTGATTATGAACTTATGTTATGAAAATCTGATATGAACCTTTGATACGAACTTTGATATGAACTTTGATATGAACCCTTATGATATGATATGATTATGCTTTGACCCGTCAGTTTGATACCCGAGCCAAATATGTGTTCCTAGTCATGAAGGTAACATGACCGTGTCATTGATGCACCAATGGCATGACTCCAGTGTGTACGAGTGATGTTACACACCGTCCCCATTATGATATGATATGATTATGAGCTCACTATATGTATATGATTTGGCCACTATGATATGTTCCGGGGGGCGTATGGATGCATCCTAGATATGATATGTTTAGTGGATTTAATATGATATGATATGATTTATATGGTGAATGATGTCGTGTGCAATACGCGTCTTCACATTCCAGGAGCTAGCTACTCCATTTGTTACTGAGGTCTTCCCTCCTATTATGTATGGTATTCCGAGGTCACCCCTCCGAATACAATGGTTACTTATGATATGATATGTTATGATATGTTCCGGGCTCGTGGTAGATTTTTGACAACCCTTACACCTTTGATATACCTATATTGTACCTTTTGTATTCCCCAACACACCATATGCTACATTAATTGTTCATTACTCAGTACCCTTACATGACTCACTCTACTACCAAGATATATATATTCCATTGCTTTGATCTATCACACTCTCATTCCGTTACTTCATACTATTGTTCCATTCACGTATCGAGTTATTATATGCTTATTGAATTTGATTATGCTATTCATGTTTTTATGTGACTACTGATTATTCTGCTATGATGTGGTTAATATGCGGTTATCTGAGTTACTTGTTGTCATCTGATGATATGTGATCTCACTGTTATGTGACCATCTGATTTTGTCTGGTGACCATGCTAGTGCGTAATCGATAGTTTTGTCTGTTTATCATGTGTACTTCGTTCAGTTAATTTTGTGGACTATGACTATCTGATAGTATCTCTATGTGCTTGTTGTTGACCTGTCATGTTTGCATTTCTAGTTTATGCTATGGTTTGATTAGGTAAATGGTTCAACTTGTGACGTCTGGCTTGTTAATTTGTTTAGTTGCCCTGCTATGTCCCTAGTTCATTTAATTATATGTTCATATTATATTTCCTACTTGTTACGTGTGACTGCCATGTTTTGACTGCTGTTAGCACTTTCGCTATTATGATACTGGTTATATCTTCTGTAACGCTCCGACCCGACAAGGGTAAAGGAATCACAAGTAATGGTGTCATATCAAAGCAAACATAAATATCCAAAAGAAGTCTTAGCATAAATACTGAAATAATTCAAGTCAACACTTCAATACATAGGTCCCAGCGGAAAATAAACTCCAATAAAATATCTGAAATAGTAAGTCTTAAATGGCATCATAAGATCAAAGCTAAATATCTCTAAGGTAAGTCCACTCAGCACTCATCCCAAAGCAAAACCCAGCTCCAATGCTTAGATACCTGCCGCGGAAGAAAAGAAATGCGGCTGAGCTTCAAAAGCTCAGTGAACAGATATACAAGCAAAGCGAATACGAAACGAAATCAAATACGGAATATAGTGAACGAAAGATAGTAAAATCATAATCATTTCCAAAGTATAAATCAGAATTATCGAATAAGTTTTATAGTTAACTACCTCGAGCCCAGAAACAAATATCAGATCATAATCATATTCATACTCATATTCACACAAGGCAACATTTGTAGGGGAGACCTACCGGAGTTATGAAGGACGTGCATGCACGCAGCATCAATCATCAGATAACATATAACATATAACAAATAACAGATAACAGATCTAGGATGTATCCATACGCCCTACAGACAGATATTGGTCATATAATATAACTTGAGCTCATAACAGATAACAGATAAGGGACGTGGCAGAACATCACTCTACTGCCCTAGAGTAATGTCAGAGGTGCATCACTGACACGGACATGGAACCCCCATGACTAGTTAATATTTGGCTCGGGTGTCAAACTATCTTAGGTCAAATCAGAATGTCAAAACTGACACAGATCATACTTTATCAGAAGATTAATCATATTTTAAAAATCAAAGTTTTCATATCATATAGTTCAAAATCAGATGTTTCATAACTCAAAAATCAGATTTCAAATAAGCAACAGCTCAACAAACAGAATGGGGTTCATAGCAAAGGCTTAGGAAACCCTAATATAAAAGCTAACGAAAAGAAAACGTTATAAGGAACCTTTACTGAAAAGGTCAGAATATCTGTACCTTATTCCAAAGCAAATGACCAAAAAGCAGAAATACGGAAAGCAAAGGATTACTCCTTCTTCACAGAACCTATACACATTAACGGTCGTACATGTTATTTATGATTCCATAATTGTCGAAATGATCTTTTAATATTTGGCGTTTATACTTAGTGTATTCAGTGATCTTAATACTTTAGAGTTTTATAATTAAATGAGACTTAAGTGTTTTATAAACAATATCGTAGATTAGGGTTCATTATGTCATTTATTAAAGTTTAGGGTTAAATGTGAAAATAGTTTAAACGTCATAACTCACACATGAAATAACGAATTAATACCCTTAGCTTCAAACCCTAATCGACTCTCATTTATGTTCTAGGGTTTTCTCATTCTTTTAATATCACATCAATGTGCATTTACTTTATATGTTACGTCATTTAATGACTCATTACTCTTGTTTATTTACTCAACACATTTATGTCAACTTAATACACATATTATACGTTACTTATACACATATTATACGTCAACTTTTATAGCCATGCACGTTTATGATTTCTTGTGACAACCAAAGTTACTTCTTATCCGGATTAGACACATCGACACACACATGCACAATAGTTTAGACTAGATATGACCACGTACTACGTTTACATATCTACAAGCTCACTTGACTTATAAAACACACGCATGATACACGGTTCACAAACCAATCTAGGGTTTAGGTTTTACATGACCTTTTCTTATTAAACACACGTTCAAAACCCTCACATGGTTCGGCTTGTATTATAGGGTTCGGCCTCCATGTTTTTACGCAAACCTTAACTCTCTACGTACTTTACATATTCAAGTTTACATGTTTATACCTTGGCCGAATTACATATACATGGTTCGGTTATATATATATGTGGTTCGGTTCTTTTATCTCGACATACCTATGATCCGATTCAAATATACGTATTACATTACATGTTCTCTTAACATTACAAGGTTCAATTCATATGGTTTGTCTTTGTTGGTTTCATACGGCTCGACACAAAAGAAAAACACAAGCTCGACTAAAACAAACATGATACAATATATATTAACGTAAGGTGTAACAAAGAAAGACGAGAAAACATGTTATACCTTAGCTCGTTGAAACAAAAGTCTCGACACCAAAGGTTAGGGTTCGGCCGAATGGAACAAGGAAAGAAAAGAAGAGGCAAACAAAACTAGGGTTTCAATTTTGTGTAAATGTATTTTATTTATAGGGAAACAAATAGGTTAGTCTTGAGGTGGTGTGGGCTTCGGCCTGGGGTCTAACCGAACACACAAACCCACGCCCATAGGGCTCTCGGCTTGAGTCCATCCGAACAAAACAAACACGGCCCAAGTTGTTTACGCGAGACGTTAAATCTTTCGTCGTACCATGTCGATCACGTACACATATTAGTTAAGTTTTAATTATTCATAAGTTAACTTTTAACTTCGTTAAATGATTATAAATGTATTTTACGTATTTTATAAATTTCGATTTCAAGGGTATTTTAGTCTTTATTTATGTTTTAGATTTTCAGGTTTTACAACTCTTCCCCTCTAAAAGAAGAATTTTCGTCCTCGAAAATTGAAATGAAACAAAACGAAAACGAAATGAGAACATACCAAACTATTCAAAGAAATGAGGATAACTAGCTCGCATCGACTCCTTGGTTTCCCAAGTAGCCTCACGTTCCGGGTGATTTTTCCAAAGAATCTTAACGAACTGAATGACTTTATTTCTCATGACTCTTTCTTGCCTTTCTAAAATAGCTTCCGGTTCTTCAGATAAAGACATATCGGACTGAATTTGATCAAACAGATATGAAGCAACGTGTAACGGATGATAGTTGTATCCCCTTAGGAGTGATACATGGAAAACGTCATGAACATGCGATAACTGAGGCGGAAGTGCTAATCGATACGAAACTTCTCCTATACGTTCCAGAATTTCAAACGGACCGATAAATCGAGGACTGAGCTTGCCCTTGATTCTAAAACGTTTCACACCTCTAAACGGCGAAACTTTCAAAAATACACGATCTCCAACCCGAAGTTCTAAATCACGACGATGCTTGTCGGCATAACTTTTCTGACGAGACCTAGCCTCCTTCAACTTTTCTCTAGCAACAGCTACTTTCTCATTAGTGATCTCAATCATTTCCGGACCTTCAATTAAGCGTTCACCTACTTCATCCCAACAAGTAGGTGCTCTACATTTCCTTCCATAAAGAAGTTCAAACGGTTCTGCCTTAATGCTAGCATGCCAACTGTTGTTGTATGCAAACTCTACTAAACACAAATATTCATCCCAGCTGCCCGTCCATTCTAAAGCACAAGCCCTTAGCATGTCCTCTAAGGTCTGAATAGTCCTCTCTGACTGACCATATGTTTGAGGATGAAATGCCGTACTGAAATTAAGTCGATTACCCTAAGCTTTTTTCAAACCTTTCCAGAAACGAGAAGTAAAACGCGGATCCCTATCAGACACAATAGATGCCAGAGTACCATGAAGTCTAATGATCTCTTGCTGAAAATTTTCCGCCAATCTACCAATACCATAATCCTTTCTGATTGGTAAGAAATGAGCAGATTTGGTTAGTCGATCAACAACTACCCAAATTGCATCATGTTTCTTCCGAGTAAGAGGTAGTCCAGTCACAAAATCCATAGATATCTTATCCCACTTCCATGTTGGAATATCCAATGGCTGTAACAATCCACTAGCCCTTTGATGTTCAATCTTAACCTGCTGACAAATCATACATTTCGACACAAACGTCGCCACATCTTGCTTCATGCCATTCCACCAGAAGTACTGTTTCAAATCCCTATACATCTTGGTAGAACCAGGATGGATAGTGAAAGGAGAACTATGAGCTTCAGTCATAACTTTCTCGCGAAGTACCGGATCATTGGGAACACAAAGCCTATCTTTATACCATACAATTCCGTCATCATCAACCTTAAACTCCGTCTGCTTACCTTCTTCAACATTTTGCGCCACGGCCCACAGCTCGCCATCATCTTTCTAAGCTTCTTTAATTTGCAGTATAAGGTTCGACTCCACCTTCATACTAGCCCGGTATCCATCAAAACCTCGTACGCATAGCTCAACATCCAAACGCTCTAAGTCACGAATAATCCTAGGTTCAATCTCAATACTTGCAAGAATGCCTGATTTCCGGCTAAGGGCGTCAGCAACTACATTAGCCTTACCTGGATGGTACTGAATGTTGGTGTCATAATCCTTAAGAAGTTCTAACCATCTTATTTGTCTCATGTTAAGTTCCTTCTGAGTGAAAATATACTTGAGACTCTTATGATCAGTGAATATATCACACGTCTCTCCATACAAGTAATGTCTCCAGATCTTCAACGCGAACACCACTTCAGCTAACTCAAGGTCATGAGTTGGGTAATTCTCTTCATAAGGTTTTAGCTGCCTTGAAGCATAAGCTATTACCTTTCCATGTTGCATCAAAACACAGCCCAATCCTTTCTTAGATGCATCACTATAAATTTGAAATCCTCCAGAACCAGATGGAAGAGTCAAAATAGGAGGGGACACCAATCTCCGTTTCAACTCTTCAAAACTCTTTTCTCGTTCATCCGTCCATACAAACTTTTCACCTTTTCTCATCAGTTGGGTTAGGGGCAAAGCTAAGCGAGAGAAACCTTCAACAAAACGTCGGTAATAACCAGCAAGTCCTAGAAAACTCCTAACCTCAGTCACTGTCGTAGGTCTTGGCCATTTAGTGATAGCCTCAACTTTAGACTGATCCATGGTGATACCATCAGCAGATACAATATGACCAAGGAAAGCAACTTGTCTTAACCAAAACTCGCAATTCGAAAATTTGGCGTACAACTTCTTCTTCCTCAGAATCTCCAAAACTATCCGGAGATGTTCTTCATGCTCTTCTTCAGACTTAGAGTAAACCAAAATGTCGTCGATGAAAACGATAACGAACTTATCGAGGAACTCATGGAAAACACGATTCATTAGGTCCATAAACACCGCAGGCGCATTTGTCAAACCAAAAGGCATAACGAGGAATTCGTAGTGACCATATCTGGTATGAAACGCGGTCTTAGGAACATCTTGCTCCCTCACACGTAGCTGGTGATAACCAGATCTCAGATCAATCTTAGAAAAGAACTTAGCTCCTTGCAGTTGATCAAACAAATCATCAATACGTGGCAGAGGATAACGGTTTCGAATGGTAATACGGTTGAGTTCACGGTATTCGATACATAGACGCATGCTTCCATCCTTCTTCTTCACAAACAAAACAGGTGCACCCCATGGAGAAACACTGGGTCGAATAAATCCATTTTCTATCATCTCTTGCAGCTGCTCCTTCAACTCCTTCAGTTCTATAGGTGCCATACGATACGGAGCCTTCGAAATCGGTTCAGCACCAAGAATTAACTCAATGCTAAACTCAACTTCTCTAGCTGGGGGAAGACCAGGGAGTTCATCGAGAAAAACGTCGGTGAATTCACAAACAACAAAAAGATTTTCAATGTTAGGACTCTCTAAAGATGTGTCCTTAACAGATGCCAGAAAACCTTGGCACCCATGAGCAATCATGGTCCGTGCCTTCATAGCAGAAATGAGCTTAACAGATTTGAGAGGTTGAGAACCAAAATAAACAAATTCAGGATGTTTTATGTCTCTAAAGATCATAGTTCTAGCATAGCAGTCGATGGAAGCTCTATGATAAGCCAACCAATCCATGCCTAGAATGATATCAAAGTCGACCATATCGAGAGGATACATATTTGCAGAGCGAATACGATCATCAAAACGAAGAGGGCACTTAACGTATTTATGATCAATGATCATGTGGTTTTTCATAGGCGTAGAAATCGATAAGTGATTTGTTAATGGTTTGGGCTTCATATTAAGTTTCTTAGCAAATGTGACATATATAATAGAGTGTGTGGCACCGGTATCAAATAAAGCAAAGACAAAATAATCATCAATGAAAAGAGTGCCCGTAATGGTACCTGAAGTGCGCTCCGCCTGATTCCGAGTAGTAGCATAAACACGTCCAGTAGTAGGTGGCGGCTTGATGTAGTTTCCAGGAATCACCGGGTTCTTCTTAGGGCAATCCTTGATCTTGTGAGTAGTGGAACCACAAGAGAAACATCCACCAGTGGCCTTGAAACACGGTCCCGGATGAGCCTTTCCACAAGTAGTACATATAGGTGGGGGAGGCAAAACTTCAGTCGTCCTTTGCTGACCAGAAGATCCTGAAGCACGACCCTGATATGATCCTCGAGCTGACTAATAACTCCTATCCACTTGACCCCTCGAATCATAACTCCTACCAGAATTTCCCTTATAATCATTAATTTGAGTCCTACCTTGAATCCGATCACCATCGCGGTTACGCTTGTTGGAACCCGAAACCTCATGAAAGATCTCAATGTTACGAGCTGCGTCATTGCAGGCCGACACATTCTCATACCCAATATTAAGCAGTCAGTCCAACACCTACTTCTTCAGTCTCCACTTGAAGTGCTTAGCTTGGCGCCTACCATCTCCAGCAATCGTTCCCACAAAACTTACCAGCCTCATAAACCTACTCATGTACTCATTGGAGTTCTCATGATCAAACTGGTAGATTGCCTGATAATCCTTCTCATACCTTTGCTGCTCAGCATCAGGGAAGTAACGGTTATAGAAGATAGTCTGAAACTCAGTCCAGGTACAAGTAACAGCAAAAGCATCTCCTCCTCTTGCTTGTTTGAGTGCCTTCCACCAATTCAAAGCATCACCTTCGAACTTAAATGCAGCCAAACGAGTCTTAAACTCGTCTCCACAACCTAATACTTCAAACAGCTTCTCAATATGAGTGATCCAGTCCTTGGCCTCAGTGGGAGTAGCAGCAGTGCTAAACGAAAGAGGCTTGAGCTTACCGAAACGCTCGAGCCAAGTGTGAATGCCGGTGGGTTGATTTCCTCCACCACTTCCCGAAGCACCAGTCTGATTACGAATGTTGTTGATCACCAGTGCCATCATCTCAGGTGTAGTAAGACCAGGGAAAAGAGTGTTGAGAGCATTAGCAATCGCAGCATCAATGTTAGGAGCATCATCGTCTCTATCCGCTCTACCGTTAGTACGAGTTCGAACCATCTGAACGATATTCAAACGATTAGCAAAATGAACAAAGGTGAGATACGAAATGGAAGTACGCAGAAGGAATCCTAAAGTCTACCCAATCCTCACAGGTCATAGCCTAAGCTCTAAGGGTCTCAAAACCTGGCTCTGATACCATAAATTGTAACGCCCCGACTCGACAAGGGTAAAGGAATCACAAGCAATGGTGTCATATCAAAGCAAACATAAATATCCAAAAGAAGTCTTAGCATAAATACTAAATAATTCAAGTCAACATGACTTCAATACATAGGTCCCAGCGGAAAATAAACTCCAATAAAATATCTGAAATAGTAAGTCTTAAATGGCATCATAAGATCAAAGCTAAATATCTCTAAGGTAAGTCCACTCAGCACTCATCCCAAAGCAAAACCCAGCTCCAATGCTTAATTACCTGCCGCGGAAGAAAAGAAATGCGGCTGAGCTTCAAAAGCTCAGTGAACAGATATACAAGCAAAGCGAATACGAAACGAAATCAAATACGGAATATAGTGAACGGAAGATAGTAAAATCATAATCATTTCCAAAGTATAAATCAGAATTATCGAATAAGTTTTATAGTTAACTACCTCGAGCCCAGAAACAAATATCAGATCATAATCATATTCATATTCATATTCACACAAGGCAACATTTGTAGGGGAGACCTACCGGAGTTATGAAGGACGTGCATGCACGCAGCATCAATCATCAGATAACATATAACATATAACAAATAACAGATAACAGATCTAGGATGCATCCATACGCCCCATAGACAGATATTGGTCATATAATATAACTTGAGCTCATAACAGATAACAGATAAGGGACGTGGCAGAAAATCACTCTACTGCCCTAGAGTAATGTCAGAGGTGCATCACTGACACGGACATGGAACCCCCATGACTAGTTAATATTTGGCTCGGGTGTCAAACTATCTTAGGTTAAATCAGAATGTCAAAACTGACACAGATCATACTTTATCAGAAGATTAATCATATTTTCAAAATCAAAGTTTTCATATCATATAGTTCAAAATCAGATTTTTCATAACTCAAAAATCAGAGTTCAAATAAGCAACAGCTCAACAAACAGAATGGGGTTCATAGCAAAGGCTTAGGAAACCCTAATATAAAAGCTAACGAAAAGAAAACGTTATAAGGAACCTTTACTGAAAGGTCAGAATATCTGTACCTTATTCCAAAGCAAATGACCAAAAAGCAGAAATACGGAAAGCAAAGGATTACTCCTTCTTCACAGAACCTATACATATTAACGGTCGTACATGTTATTTATGATTCCATAATTGTCGAAATGATCTTTTAATATCTGGCGTTTATACTTAGTGTATTCAGTGATCTTAATACTTTAGAGTTTTATAATTAAATGAGACTTAAGTGTTTTATAAACAATATCGTAGATTAGGGTTCATTATGTCATTTATTAAAGTTTAGGGTTAAATGTTAAAATAGTTTAAACGTCATAACTCACACATGAAATAACGAATTAATACCCTTAGCTTCAAACCCTAATCGACTCTCATTTATGTTCTAGGGTTTTCTCATTCTTTTAATATCACATCAATGTGCATTTACTTTATATGTTACGTCATTTAATGACTCATTACTCTTGTTTATTTACTCAACACATTCATGTCTTAACCATACGTTACTTATACACATATTATACGTCAACTTTTATACCCATGCACGTTTATGATTTCTTGTGACAACCAAAGTTACTTCTTATCCGGATTAGACACATCGACACACACATGCACAATAGTTTAGACTAGATATGACCACGTACTACGTTTACATATCTACAAGCTCACTTGACTTACAAAACACACGCATGATACACGGTTCACAAACCAATCTAGGGTTTAGGTTTTACATGACCTTTTCTTATTAAACACACGTTCAAAACCCTCACATGGTTTGGCTTGTATTATAGGGTTCGGCCTCCATGTTTTTACACAAACCTTAACTCTCTACGTACTTTACATATTCAAGTTTACATGTTTATACCTTGGCCGAATTACATATACATGGTTCGGTTATATATATATGTGGTTCGGTTCTTTTATCTCGACATACCTATGATCCGATTCAAATATACGTATTACATTACATGTTCTCTTAACATTACAAGGTTCAATTCATATGCTTTGTCTTTGTTGGTTTCATACGGCTCGACACAAAAGAAAAACACAAGCTCGACTAAAACAAACATGATACAATATATCTTAACGTAAGGTGTAACAAAGGAAGACGAGAAAACATGTTATACCTTAGCTCGTTGAAACAAAAGTCTCGACACCAAAGGTTAGGGTTCGGTCGAATGGAACAAGGAAAGAAAAGAAGAGGCAAACAAAACTAGGGTTTCAATTTTGTGTAAATGTATTGTATTTATAGGGAAACAAATAGGTTAGTCTTGAGGTGGTGTGGGCTTCGGCCTGGGGCCTAACCGAACACACAAACCTACGCCCATAGGGCCCTCAGCTTGAGTCCATCCGAACAAAATAAACACGGCCATAGTTGTTTACGCGAGACGTTAAATCTTTCGTCGTACCATGTCGATCACGTACACATATTAGTTAAGTTTTAATTATTCATAAGTTAACTTTTAACTTCGTTAAATGATTATAAACGTATTTTACGTATTTTATAAATTTCGATTTCAAGGGTATTTTAGTCTTTATTTATGTTTTAGATTTTCAGGTTTTACATCTTCAACTAAGGGTTTTGACCTGTGTGAATTGCCATGCTCACTTATTAATTAATTACTTCCTCTTTCCTGTAGATATCTGTTTGGCTTGCATGTCTTCTGATTTCATGAATTGATTGTACGACATATATGTGTCACACCCCCAAATTACCTGTTTTGCAGCGGAATGGAATTCCTGGGGATTGACTGTCATAGCATCACAATCACAGTTATATTGAACGACCTAAAGTGTCGTTTGGAAAATACATCGTTTGGTTTAATAAAATAATCAGAGTTTACAAAGTAGGTCCCAAATGAAAACCAATTTGTGCGGAAATAAGTTTGTTACAATACAAACGATGTTTTAAGGTAAGTAAAACCCAAGTGAGACGCGTCGTCATCACGACTCCATGATGTGTCCCAATGCGTGCCATGAAGTGAATGCCTTAGATACCTGAGATTAAAACATGCTAAAAGTGTCAACACAAAGGTTGAGTGAGTTCATAGAGTTTGGTTTGAAATGTAAAGCCTTTAGAAATCGTTTATGCAGCAAAGGCATTGTGAATCCATTCAGTTCCAAGTCCCGCCCATACAAAACTTGCAACCTGTGTGTTCACAACCCATTGCCAAGATATGTATAGTCAATGATAATCCCAAGACATTCAGCACAATGATAATCCCAAGACATTCAGCACAATGATAATCCCAAGACATTCAGCACAATGATAATCCCAAGACATTCAGCACAATAATAATCCCAAGACATTCAGCACAATGATAATCCCAAGACATTCAGCACGATGATGTATGATATAAGATATGACTAAACATTAAGTTCGGTGAAGCATGTAGTTTGCAAATAGATATGAATGTCATAAAAGATGATGAGCATGTATCTCCCCCAAAACAGTTATGAAAGCAAGTAAAGGTAGGGGCTATGGAACTCACGGTAATCCATAAAAGTTAATGTACTTGTGAAAGTAAATGAAAACAGTTTGAGCATGTATCTCCCCCAAAAGTAATTCAAAACGTATAAAGGTAGGGGCTATGAAACTCACATGGACAATAATGCGATGGCAAAAGTGGATACACTGAGGTATAGCGTGAATCTCGTAAATGACCTATTACGAATGATATGATATGTAATGAGTTGCAATGTAATGTTATGCATGCACTTCGTATGTTATTTATACCATTTACGGGTTTTGAAAATATTACTCGTCGACGAAAATACTCTTTTGACGTCTCGACCAATCAAAAGTGACTTTACATGTTTTTACGTCAAAATGTCATCCTACAATGGTTTTATAATGATTTTTGGTGAAATTATCACTTTTCGTCGTAAAACAATGTCGGCGGAAAAATCATGAAATCAACAAAAATGGCTTTGGAAAACTAGTCGTAAAATGGTGTACGTCGATTGTTAGAGAACGAACTCAACGGTTTTGGAAAGTTTGTATCGATATCTAAAAGTTTCAGTTCAGAAGTTTTCGTCCAAAAGGTCTCGATCATAAAGATATTAAGGGCTAAAGATGGTGGTTTTTGCTAATTGTGTGCAGAAAATAAGTTTCGGCCAAGTTTGAACATCCGTAATTTATTTACTCAAACTCCGCTTGACAAACGGCTTTTTGTTTTGAAAAATATGGCCGGTGAACTTGATTTTACTAGAAGACATTTCGTTCTAAAAAGTTTCACAACCTTGTTAAAAACAGCCGCAAACATGGACGTTACAGCTAGTGAAATACTTGTAACGTAAAAATAATATAGTTTTTCAGAAAATAATATTTACGGCAACTTTATAAAAACGTGCATATATTTGTCGTTTCAAATCCGTTTTCTACGTAAAATATGTCCTTAGCTTCGTATCGAAGTAAACTAATATATTTTTGACTAGTCGAAATAATTTGTGAAGCTTAAGGCTCGTTTTTGACCCGAAATATGTAAAAACTGCATGCTGTTTTTCAGAAAAATATTTATTTCGTCGTCAAACTTTAAAAATTCACCACGGCTTCGTTATAACTCCGTTTTTATCCGTTCAAAAGGCCACGGATTCGTTTTAAAGCATATTTTCTAAATATCAAGGCCAAAATGTCGTACCAACAGTAGGTTTTTCCAGAAATTCGGATTAAGGACAGAACGTAAAATATAGTTTACGAAAATAGTTTTTCTCGGACAAAACCTATTCTAATCCCTTCAAATCAACTCCAAATCTAATCTAATCCTACCATACACCTTCCTAGGGTGTCATGGGTTCCTAATCACCATCAAGACCAAAGAATAACTTGGGAATAATTATAGGATGACTATAAATGTATATAACTTCAAAATCATAAAATAAATGGTATAAATTACATAACATGCATATAAGCTCCAAAAATGATAAGAAGCATATGAAAATGAAGAGGAAACATAAAAATGATAAGAATATGCTTACTAGTGAAAATGAAGAGGTGTAGGTAACAAGGATTATCCTAAATACTCTTGGTTTTTATTTCAAAACCATAAAAAGAGTATAAACTAGATTGTTATAACACTTGAACTTGATAAAAATTTTGATCCCTTGGATGTTCTTGAGTGTGTAACCGGTTTTATGGAGAAACAATAGAGAGAAGAAAAGTTTTTGTTATCTATGAATTATTGGATACATGTAAAATGAATGAATTATAAGACTTTAGGTACATATATATCAAAGAAATCATGAACCATACCAATCACATAAATACCACCCTTATAGGGCCGGATTTATGGGAGCTTTGTCTCCAAAATATTTTTTTTTTTTTTTTTTTTTTTTTAAAACAATTACTTGTATATTTTGTGTAAAACTTGTTAAATAAAATGTGTAAGTTAAATGAATGTAAAGGTAAATGGTAATTTGTGGTACAAGTAAGTTTTTAATAGCTCAAAATAGATTGTATTGAGATGATAAAAATTGTAAAAATACTTTCCTTGTGAAATTCGGGTGATAAAATAATTATCGTAAAATTTTTTAAGAAAACGACGTAATAATTAAACTTTAACGACTTATGTACCAAATAAATTTGAAACACTAGGAAAACTAAAAATATAGTTTTTATAAACTAATTGTAAGTTTAAAAATACATCGGGATCATTTTTGAAAGTAACAGATTAAATGTTAAAATAATAACTCACGCGATAAAGTTTATTAAATATAAAAATTACGCGTTGAATGTGAAATAAAATGTCGTGAATGAACTAATGAGGTGCACATGATGTCAATGAAATGTAGACTAATCATAGTCCATATGAAATGTACGTGATGTCATGATCATGAATTCGCCGTTAAACCTTCAAGGTTACGCGAATTTGAAACAAGTAAACCAAGTTTACTAAAAAATGTTGAAACAATGAGACATGAATGGTGTCGAGAAATGACCTGAAAGTACGGGTTGTCACATTCGCCCCTCCAAAAAAGGAATTCAGTCCCTGAATTCAGTCGTTGTTAGTCTATTAGGTTTAGGGTTTGATGTGGCAAACTTTCCCATTCCCGAGCAAAACCCTCAAAAGACTTTTTGGTAACCGATTTTTACTTAATCTCACAACTCATCAAACAAGAACTGTCATGAGATTAGGCTAAATCGGTTTGGGTAACAACTTGTTTCTAGCTCGATCTTTGCAATTCATCAAACAAGAACTGTCACGCGGATCAAACTGGAAACAAGTGGTTGGAAGAAAATTCTTTTGAAAATTTGGCTCGATTACGGAATTGCTTACACATATAAGCCTACTACTCCCTTCATTGCATGATTCTTCCTGAATTAGACATAGGTGATCAGGCTATGTATAATTTAGGAGTAACTATGCAATGCTTGGACTAATCGACTCATATGTTTGTTTGGTGATGGGTCAACTGTTGTTAAAATTGTGATGAACATCGAGGAGAAAAGACATGGAGAAGTGTTGTTAAAATGATAGTTGAAGTAAAAAGAATTAAAATCCTCGTAAATGATAACAAATCGGAAAGAAAATAAAGTACGATAGATGTGAATATTTTACAACGAGTGATTCAGCAAAAGTAGTACATCTTAGGTTATAAAGTTTCGAATACGATGAAAGACATAAACTTAGTACGACATAGTACATAAGGAGAAATAAGACTGTTAGTTTCCGAACTTCTTCAGTCTTCCGCGTCGTTGATACCTTGACGAGCTCCTCCTCCTCCTTCTAACATATATACATTCCCATGAGCACCTTCGACTTGTTGACCTTGGTTTTGAGGACATTGACTTCGATAGTGTCCTTGCTCCCCACATCCGAAGCACGTAACTATGGTCTTGCCTCTACAATTCCTGGCATGGTGTCCTAGTTTTTGACACTTGTAGCACTTAACAGGACAAAGTCCCGTGTGATGATACTTACATCGATTACATAATGGGTAGGTTCCAGCATAACCTCTGTCTTCTATTGGTGCAGCAACATAAACCATTGCAGTCTCTTGCCCTCTATTCTGTTGTTGATGATGGTTAGTGTTACGGTCTTGATTGTTGTTATTGTAACCTCCTCGGTCATTTTCCCATTTTCTTTTGTTGTTGTTGATTTGGTTATCGGTGTTGTTGTTGTTGTTTTGGTTGGTGTTGGTGTACTTGCCTCTCTTCACTATCTGGGCCATGAGCTTTTGAGTCAATCGAATAGCTTCCTCAATCGTTTGCGGGTCAGAAGAAGTCACATCTCCTTGAATAATTTCAGGAAGTCCCCCGATGAAAGCCTCTAGCAACTTCTCATTATCAGAAACCATGGACGGGCATAACACAGCCAATTCTTGGAATCTCCGAATGTAAGTGTCAATATCGTACCCAATGGTTACTAATTCATAGAACTCCGTCTCCAACTTTTTGATTTCCGTACGTGGACAAAACTTCTTAGTCACCAAACCCTTAAATTCCTCCCAAGTAAGCTTGAAAGCATTCTCCATACCAATCGGTTGAGCATATGAATTCCACCACGATAATGCTCCATCGAGTAATGTGCTCGTAGCAAATTTAACTTTACTATCATCCGGACAGTTACATAGCAAAAACACTGATTCCAATTTTTCAAACCATCGAACCATTGCTGTAGCTCCCTCGGTACCTCTAAATTTCGTGGGCTCACAACTTTTGAAATCCTTGTACGAACATTTCTTAACTCCGGATCCTCCGGCATTTCCAGTAGCAGTAGCAAGCCTTGCGGCTACAGCAGCAGTCGCGGCCTCGGCAGCAGCAGCAGCCACCGTTTCCCTTTCAACTCTTAGAGCATTAGCAATGCTATCATTCACTAACTTCTGAATAGCCGTTTGGGTCATTTCAACTGTAGCTTTCTTCGGTGCCATATCTTCTTCAAAACAAGAGGAAATGTGAGACGTAGCAAAATCCGATGTTAATAATAAGCGCTTCAAAGAAATGTGATAAGAAACGATAAGTTTGAGGTTATGTTTCAAAAATGATCGTCGGTTTCCGAAAAGATGGGTTATGAGGTGTTGTAAGTGCTTCAATGAATGATGGTTTAGAGACTTAATGTGTGAATAAAGTGTAACTCGACATGTTAGTGGTGAAACAAAGGAGTGAGAGTGACTTCGCTCTGTATAAAGGTTTATCTCGGCATTCGTCGTTATCGATGATGAATCAGCTGATATAAAAATTGTGATAGGGAATGACAAGGAATTCTCCACGTTAGAGTATGGGGAAAAGATAATGGGATAGGTATTTAAGGGCATCCATGTGACAATCGATGTGAAATGAAAGTAAATAACTCGAAAAATGTACTTATAAACCGCATGTAAAGTGAACATGCACTTGTGATGAAATGATGAGATGCTATGATAATGTAGTTATAGTCTAGGGTCAATGATGCAACCTAGTTCTCTATAACCGAAGCTCTGATGCCAATCTGTCACACCCCCAAATTACCTGTTTTGCAGCGGAATGGAATTCCTGGGGATTGACTGTCATAGCATCACAATCACAGTTATATTGAACGACCTAAAGTGTCGTTTGGAAAATACATCGTTTGGTTTAATAAAATAATCAGAGTTTACAAAGTAGGTCCCAAATGAAAACCAATTTGTGCGGAAATAAGTTTGTTACAATACAAACGATGTTTTAAGGTAAGTAAAACCCAAGTGAGACGCGTCGTCATCACGACTCCATGATGTGTCCCAATGCGTGCCATGAAGTGAATGCCTTAGATACCTGAGATTAAAACATGCTAAAAGTGTCAACACAAAGGTTGAGTGAGTTCATAGAGTTTGGTTTGAAATGTAAAGCCTTTAGAAATCGTTTATGCAGTAAAGGCATTGTGAATCCACTCAGTTCCAAGTCCCGCCCATACAAAACTTGCAACCTGTGTGTTCACAACCCATTGCCAAGATATGTATAGTCAATGATAATCCCAAGACATTCAGCACAATGATAATCCCAAGACATTCAGCACAATGATAATCCCAAGACATTCAGCACAATGATAATCCCAAGACATTCAGCACAATAATAATCCCAAGACATTCAGCACAATGATAATCCCAAGACATTCAGCACGATGATGTATGATATAAGATATGACTAAACATTAAGTTCGGTGAAGCATGTAGTTTGCAAATAGATATGAATGTCATAAAAGATGATGAGCATGTATCTCCCCCAAAACAGTTATGAAAGCAAGTAAAGGTAGGGGCTATGGAACTCACGGTAATCCATAAAAGTTAATGTACTTGTGAAAGTAAATGAAAACAGTTTGAGCATGTATCTCCCCCAAAAGTAATTCAAAACGTATAAAGGTAGGGGCTATGAAACTCACATGGACAATAATGCGATGGCAAAAGTGGATACACTGAGGTATAGCGTGAATCTCGTAAATGACCTATTACGAATGATATGATATGTAATGAGTTGCAATGTAATGTTATGCATGCACTTCGTATGTTATTTATACCATTTACGGGTTTTGAAAATATTACTCGTCGACGAAAATACTCTTTTGACGTCTCGACCAATCAAAAGTGACTTTACATGTTTTTACGTCAAAATGTCATCCTACAATGGTTTTATAATGATTTTTGGTGAAATTATCACTTTTCGTCGTAAAACAATGTCGGCGGAAAAATCATGAAATCAACAAAAATGGCTTTGGAAAACTAGTCGTAAAATGGTGTACGTCGATTGTTAGAGAACGAACTCAACGGTTTTGGAAAGTTTGTATCGATATCTAAAAGTTTCAGTTCAGAAGTTTTCGTCCAAAAGGTCTCGATCATAAAGATATTAAGGGCTAAAGATGGTGGTTTTTGCTAATTGTGTGCAGAAAATAAGTTTCGGCCAAGTTTGAACATCCGTAATTTATTTACTCAAACTCCGCTTGACAAACGGCTTTTTGTTTTGAAAAATATGGCCGGTGAACTTGATTTTACTAGAAGACATTTCGTTCTAAAAAGTTTCACAACCTTGTTAAAAACAGCCGCAAACATGGACGTTACAGCTAGTGAAATACTTGTAACGTAAAAATAATATAGTTTTTCAGAAAATAATATTTACGGCAACTTTATAAAAACGTGCATATATTTGTCGTTTCAAATCCGTTTTCTACGTAAAATATGTCCTTAGCTTCGTATCGAAGTAAACTAATATATTTTTGACTAGTCGAAATAATTTGTGAAGCTTAAGGCTCGTTTTTGACCCGAAATATGTAAAAACTGCATGCTGTTTTTCAGAAAAATATTTATTTCGTCGTCAAACTTTAAAAATTCACCACGGCTTCGTTATAACTCCGTTTTTATCCGTTCAAAAGGCCACGGATTCGTTTTAAAGCATATTTTCTAAATATCAAGGCCAAAATGTCGTACCAACAGTAGGTTTTTCCAGAAATTCGGATTAAGGACAGAACGTAAAATATAGTTTACGAAAATAGTTTTTCTCGGACAAAACCTATTCTAATCCCTTCAAATCAACTCCAAATCTAATCTAATCCTACCATACACCTTCCTAGGGTGTCATGGGTTCCTAATCACCATCAAGACCAAAGAATAACTTGGGAATAATTATAGGATGACTATAAATGTATATAACTTCAAAATCATAAAATAAATGGTATAAATTACATAACATGCATATAAGCTCCAAAAATGATAAGAAGCATATGAAAATGAAGAGGAAACATAAAAATGATAAGAATATGCTTACTAGTGAAAATGAAGAGGTGTAGGTAACAAGGATTATCCTAAATACTCTTGGTTTTTATTTCAAAACCATAAAAAGAGTATAAACTAGATTGTTATAACACTTGAACTTGATAAAAATTTTGATCCCTTGGATGTTCTTGAGTGTGTAACCGGTTTTATGGAGAAACAATAGAGAGAAGAAAAGTTTTTGTTATCTATGAATTATTGGATACATGTAAAATGAATGAATTATAAGACTTTAGGTACATATATATCAAAGAAATCATGAACCATACCAATCACATAAATACCACCCTTATAGGGCCGGATTTATGGGAGCTTTGTCTCCAAAATATATTTTTTTTTTTTTTTTTTAAAACAATTACTTGTATATTTTGTGTAAAACTTGTTAAATAAAATGTGTAAGTTAAATGAATGTAAAGGTAAATGGTAATTTGTGGTACAAGTAAGTTTTTAATAGCTCAAAATAGATTGTATTGAGATGATAAAAATTGTAAAAATACTTTCCTTGTGAAATTCGGGTGATAAAATAATTATCGTAAAATTTTTTAAGAAAACGACGTAATAATTAAACTTTAACGACTTATGTACCAAATAAATTTGAAACACTAGGAAAACTAAAAATATAGTTTTTATAAACTAATTGTAAGTTTAAAAATACATCGGGATCATTTTTGAAAGTAACAGATTAAATGTTAAAATAATAACTCACGCGATAAAGTTTATTAAATATAAAAATTACGCGTTGAATGTGAAATAAAATGTCGTGAATGAACTAATGAGGTGCACATGATGTCAATGAAATGTAGACTAATCATAGTCCATATGAAATGTACGTGATGTCATGATCATGAATTCGCCGTTAAACCTTCAAGGTTACGCGAATTTGAAACAAGTAAACCAAGTTTACTAAAAAATGTTGAAACAATGAGACATGAATGGTGTCGAGAAATGACCTGAAATTACGGGTTGTCACAATATGTTATGTGGGTGTGACGCCTGCTATGTTTGCTTATGTTTCAGTTCTTGTATGCCTGGGTTGTATGTGCTTGTTTATATGTCATCGATGCTTTGCTTTGCTTCGTTCTCCATGTTATCTGTTCATTTTGGATATCTGTATAATTGTGTTCTGCAGGATCCTCATTGACTCATTACTCTCATTCCGCTGCGACTTTGTTATCCGTTTCCTTTGTTTCATTTGGCATTTCAGATTTTATTTAGCTTTCGTTTTGTTATATCTGTTCACTGGGCTTTTTAAGCTCAGCCGCATTTCTTTTCCTGCGGCAGGTTTTTAGGTTGAAGATGGGCTTTGATGGGCTGAGAGTTGGATTATCCGAGTGAACCGACCCTAGTTACCTTTTCATTTCTTTTTGTTCTAGACATATTGGGGTTTGTATTTTCTTTGTAAGTCATCTGTTATATGACTTGGTATTTATTTTTGTAAAGCTTCCGCTTGTATATTTTATTTGTATGTTCTGATATGACACAAGAATGTGACACTTCTACCCTTGTCGGGTTGGGGTGTTACAATTATGGTATCAGAGCCCAGGTTTCGTCTTGTTGACCTTAGGATTGACCTGTGAGGACTTAAGTAGACACTAGGTTTCTGTTCTGATCTCTTCCGATTCCTTTTGATTGTCATTCAGATTTGACTTCGATAATCTTTCGTCTTCACTGTTTTGGCCTTCTTCTTTTCGCATCGAATTTAGTTTATTTTGTCTTCGCACATCCGTTTGTCGACCGTTAAATGGAGACTACCCGTGGAGCCGAAGTTGATGGTGTCGACCATGCATTGCTGAAACAGTCCCTGAGCTGGAGAGGTTCGTGAAGCAGAAGCCACACCCGACTGCCGTGCTGCTGGAGGCATCAAGATGCTGCTGGAGGAAGCTGGACGGACCAACCAAAGGCGCAAAAGACGGAGACAAGATTCAACCGGTGGCTGAGAAGGTTCATCTACTTCATATGATTTGGGCGCGACTTATGTTACTTCGATTTGTTTGTCATGCGTTTTGAGGCGGTTTGATATTCTGCTAAGTGATTCTAATCGGTATTGTTTTTCTTGATTTGTTCGGAACTCGGTTTGAATCGTGAAGTTATATCGTTTGGCATTTGTTTAATATCTCATCTTTTCTTTTGGATCGTCAGTAATGAGTCATGAGGAACCGTTTCGAGCAAGTTGGTGGCCTTCTTCGTTGGCGATATGGTAAGTTGTTTGATGTAGTACATGTTGTATGTATGTGATCTGGTATGCTTCGGTATGTTACTTGCTATCTGTATGTTATCTGGTTTGTTGTGATATTGGTTATGTGGTTTGTCATGACCCGAGGCAGAATATGATGACAATAAGGACTTGTTATGTGATGCAAGTATTATGACGCCTGATCAACGTGATAATACCGAGATCATATAATTTGAACTTATTGAAATCATACGACATCTTGGGAAATGCCTGGGGTTGGTACGTGAATGGACTAGGCCGTATATCCGTTATTTGTCAATCCTCATATTCGTTTGGAATTCTGTACCTCTTTACGAGATTCTCACCGACATCCGTTACGTATAAGTTTTGTACGCTTTGGAACCGAAACCGTTATGATTTGCGTGAAACTACGGATTGCTACGTCTGCCTTAAACTCGTACGTCTCTGGATACCTCTGCGACTTCAATTTTCGAGGACGAAAATTTTTCTTTTAGAGGGGAAGAGTTGTAAAACCCTAAAAATCGTAAACGTGTTAAATGACCATTTTACCCCTCAAGCTAATATTTGTGAAATTCGTAAAACGCGTCAAGCTCGTTGAATATGTTAAACACTTAACTTATAAATGAATTATACAAAGTAATTATTATCCTACTTTCACTTCATGTTATATAATGTAAATATTACACAATGTGAGGTTACTTGGACCATATATAAGTTGCTATACACACTTAACACTAAACAAATAAAACTAAAATATAGTAAATATGGTAAATTGGAAAACATTGATTGGGTCTAATCTCCTCCCCCTTATTCACGGCAGAATATGGCGCCCCATTTACTCTCCCCATGATTTTCGGAGTTTAGTCACATAACTGATATTTTTCAAACCCAAAATAAAGGCTATTAAAAATATTCCTTCTTAAACACTACACGCTCCTCCCCAACTTCCCTATTTAGTCTAGACTCAAACCCAGTCTTTTTTTTTTCATCCATACGACACAAAACAAAACTCACTGGTGCTGCTATACTAATTTCACGAGGGCAAAGGTTTAGGGTTTCGTTGCTTGTGTGCTTGGAGTAATTTTTCTTCTGTCGACCTTGATGGGTATTAGGGCTTAAACGTGAAGGGCTCCAAGAAGGGTTCGAGGTGTCTTCAAACTGTTTCGTTACGTGCTCGTTGCAAGGCTCTACTTGACTATTTTCCATGGTGTATTTGCTACTGTTGGGTATCGAATTTGCGGAAGGGTTGTGATCGTTGTCTCGTTCTCTTGTTGTATTCTTGTCTCGTTAGCAGCAAGGTACCACCAAAACCCGTTTAGTTTTCTTGTCCAGTCGACACACCTCATATGTTTACAACCTGAAGTAAAACTGTAGCTAATAAATATTCAGTAAACATGCCTCTAATCGCTTTGGCCTTCTTGAATTATTGGTGGTCTCGTTAACTGTTAAACATGTTAAAACGAAGCATGAAATCATAAACTAACGTACATGAAGCTAATGCTAATCGACCATGGTTTTCTGTTGGAATCGATCCACATATATTTTGGCACTAAAAGCAAAATATAAACCATAAAAACTAACCACTTAATGAAAACGTAATGAGTCTTGAAAACTGGAAACATAGAATTATAATAACGAGTGGGTTAAGACCTTAACCATGGCCTGGTATCGATGTAAAGAAAAGAGCATGAGTTGACTTCGATAACCGGCTATTGTTAAATTAGTATGAGTTTAAAATGAGTCTAAAGTGAGGCATTAAATACTAGAAACCATGGGATGAATATCATTGAAGAAGTATGATTTTATGTGGGGCACTCGTTTGGGTGTTGGCTCGTGATAAACTGTTTTGTGTGTATTGTGGTGTGTCATTGGAGTGAGTTTAAAACCAGGGATTAACGTGCATGCATGGTCTAGTATTGCATGTTTCTTTTATGTATACTGTTCTAGTTATTTTAAAAGGAAAATGGGCATGGTCTTGAGGGTAACTTTGAGGACGATCGCGGGAAAAACGGTCGAGTCATTTTGTATTTTGAAACCGTGTCGGGATAGTTGAGTCGGGGGTCAATCATAATACGTGTTTACTTGGTCGTAAATGTTAATCATATGGAACGCGAGCGAGCTTAAAGATGGTCGATCGTAATGTTTAAACATGGTTCTTTCAAATTATATTAAACGTGCATGAAATCTTTAATTGTATAATAAAGCATTTAAAGTATAATTACATTTTAAACCCTACACTTTGAGATAATTACCATGTAAACCTTATAATTTGAATTATGATCTAATAAAGCTCTCAAATAGATTATTTATCATATAAAACCTTTAAGTTTACCATTTATCATTTGTAACCCCTAAGTTTGGATAATTAATAATTATTACCCTAAAGTATATATTTCTATCCATTACCAAAAATGAGAATACGCTTAATAACTCTAAAAAAATATTGATACGATTCATATAAGCAATAAATCCGTTATGACTTAAATGAGCTAATAAATATTGTACGAACCGTAATCCGTGTAGATTCATTGAAGAAGACGCGGCGTTGTATCTTTGTGTTCATTCATTCGTTTGCATTCCTTTCATCGGCATTAAGGTACAGATATTCTATCCCTTTTCAGTAGGGATTTCTCCTGACTTTTCAATCGTTGACTTTGCTTCACTTATGATATTCCCTTGCTATGATTTTCTTATGCTATGATCCTTTTGATATGATTCCGACATAATCCTTTGATATGATTCTGTTCGCTATGATATTCGTTTGTTGTCATTCTGAACTTCTGATTATGAACCTTATGATTATGAACCATCTGATTATGAACCTCTGATTATGAACTTATGTTATGAAAATCTGATATGAACCTTTGATACGAACTTTGATATGAACTTTGATATGAACCCTTATGATATGATATGATTATGCTTTGACCCGTCAGTTTGATACCCGAGCCAAATATGTGTTCCTAGTCATGAAGGTAACATGACCGTGTCATTGATGCACCAATGGCATGACTCCAGTGTGTACGAGTGATGTTACACACCATCCCCATTATGATATGATATGATTATGAGCTCACTATATGTATATGATTTGGCCACTATGATATGTTCCGGGGGGCGTATGGATGCATCCTAGATATGATATGTTTAGTGGATTTAATATGATATGATATGATATGATTTATATGGTGAATGATGTCGTGTGCAATACGCGTCTTCACATTCCGGGAGCTAGCTACTCCATTTGTTACTGAGGTCTTCCCTCCTATTATGTATGGTATTCCGAGGTCACCCCTCCGAATACAATGGTTACTTATGATATGATATGATATGATATGTTCCGGGCTCGTGGTAGATTTCTGACAACCCTTACACCTTTGATATACCTATATTGTACCTTTTGTATTCCCCAACACACCATATGCTACATTAATTGTTCATTACTCAGTACCCTTACATGACTCACTCTACTACCAAGATATATATATTCCATTGCTTTGATCTATCACACTCTCATTTCGTTACTTCATACTATCGTTCCATTCACGTATCGAGTTATTATATGCTTATTGAATTTGATTATGCTATTCATGTTTTTATGTGACTACTGATTATTCTGCTATGATGTGGTTAATATGCGGTTATCTGAGTTACCTGTTGTCATCTGATGATATGTGATCTCACTGTTATGTGACCATCTGATTTTGTCTGGTGACCATGCTAGTGCGTAATCGATAGTTTTGTCTGTTTATCATGTGTACTTCGTTCAGTTAATTTTGTGGACTATGTCTATCTGATAGTATCTCTATCTGCTTGTTGTTGACCTGTCATGTTTGCATTTCTGTTTATGCTATGGTTTGATTAGGTAAATGGTTCAACTTGTGACGTCTGGCTTGTTAATTTGTTTTGTTGCCCTGCTATGTCCCTAGTTCATTTAATTATATGTTCATATTATATTTCCTACTTGTTACGTGTGACTGCCATGTTTTGACTGCTATTAGCACTTTCGCTGTTATGATACTGGTTATGTCTTCAACTAAGGGTTTTGACCTGTGTGAATTGCCATGCTCACTTATTAATTAATTACTTCCGCTTTCCTGTAGATATCTGTTTGGCTTGTATGTCTTCTGATTTCATGAATTGATTGTACGACATATATGTTATGTGGGTGTGACGCCTGCTATGTTTCCTTATGTTTCAGTTCTTGTATGCCTGGGTTGTATGTGCTTGTTTATATGTCATCGATGCTTTGCTTTGCTTCGTTCTCCATGTTATCTGTTCATTTTGGATATCTGTATAATTGTGTTCTGCAGGATCCTCATTGACTCATTACTCTCATTCCGCTGCGACTTTGTTATCCGTTTCCTTTGTTTCATTTGGCATTTCAGATTTTATTTAGCTTTCGTTTTGTTATATCTGTTCACTGGGCTTTTTAAGCTCAGCCGCATTTCTTTTCCTGCGGCAGGTTTTTAGGTTGAAGATGGGCTTTGATGGGCTGAGAGTTGGATTATCCGAGTGAACCAACCCTAGTTACCTTTTCATTTCTTTTTGTTCTAGATATATTGGGGTTTGTATTTTCTTTGTAAGTCATCTGTTATATGACTTGGTATTTATTTTTGTAAAGCTTCCGCTTGTATATTTTATTTGTATGTTCTGATATGACACCAGAATGTGACACTTCTACCCTTGTCGGGTTGGGGTGTTACAGGTTATGTAGATAGGCACTTGTCATGATTTCTTCAAATTAAGTGTGGATGCTGTGAGCATGCGGCTTTGGATTAACTTCTCAATTCTGATCAGCTGCAACTGTCCAAATGTACCTGCAAACAACAGTTAGCAATAAAACACATGAAAGTGTCTTTAATCACTTTTGTTGAATTGACGTACACGGCCCACGGTTCCCCGTTGATCAGTACAAGTACTTCCTGTGATCAGGTATAATTCTAAAGAATCTCCTTGATAGGGTTTCGCAGCTGTTCTAGCTGTTCTCAAACCGGATCTTCTCAAAGAAGACAACACGGAGTGAGTGAACCAGCGAATTGAGATTCATTGATGGATGAAAAATTGATTTGAAAACAATCGCGTATTGCTTAAGAGAAAGAATTTTGCAATACAACGAAGATTTATAAGAAGAAATCAATTTTCAATCATAAATATTCTTTTATTTTTTGAAAGATTAACACTCAGTCGATGTGCAAGAGAAAAGAGTTGTTGAGCACACCGACCTGTTTTTTCAAAGGTATCCATCAATCCATTTCCTAGACCAAGGTTGATTCAAGAATGAATCGCCCCATTCTTTCTATCCAGTTTTCACAAGCTTGATCTTTAGAAAAGATCTCACATGTCACCCACCAAGAGCTTGTTTGATGTTGGCTCTAGAAGGATTTCCATCTTCATCGTGAATATTTGACATATCACTCGGATGTTCAGGCAATACCACAAGGATAATGCGTAGGACTCTCAATATATACTTACTTTCCACATTGTATGAAACAACAAGTCTTCATTAATTTTGTGTCCTAATGAGATTTTGTGGATGATCTCTTGGCTCTAGACTCTAATTGTGCACATTTGATTTCCTATGCCGAAGACTAGGCAAAGGGTCTCCTTCTTCAATATCAACATTATATAAGAGAAAGTTGATAGATTATGTAGGTTCTCCGTGAGAATGAAACAAGTCCTTTTAAGATGAACTTGAGTAGCTTGGGAAGTTAGGTGTAGTGCGTCACTGGGTCCATGACGTCTTGTCTTCAATACCAGTGTTACCTTAGTAACCACCAGTAGCATATGTATTGAACCCGGTTTCTGCCCTAAGGTTGAATTAATAGAGGACTATTTCTTTTCACCCTTTTCACATTGAATTCTTTTTCATTCTTCAACCCCTCAGTGCTTACCGAGACTTCATAACTAGAACTTTGTTGGGTTTATTCCAGTACTAGCTCTGTCTCAGTCCGCACTCTTCCCGTATTCTCATTTTTCTCCTTTTTTCATCATACCTAAGGACTTCTACACTATCTAGTGGATTGTCCCTGGGTAGATCCCTCCGGCTCTGGTGGGATCCAGGGAACGAATACCTAACCTAACCATCCTTATAACACCATGCATAAAGTAAATTGGTCGGACTTTTGGTATTGTTCATTCCTTTATGAAACCAATTGAAAAATCATTTGGAAAATCAATCAAGGTACTTGTGATATAAAATCAAAATATTTTGTACCTTAATTGTTTTTGATATTTTAGAAATGCTCCCACTCAACATGTGCATAAGATTTTGAAATTGTTTAGCACATGGAGGCAAGAGTTCTTTGAAATGATTTCTTGATCACAATTTCCTTAGAAAAAGCCATTTGATTTTCTTTGGTAAATTATCCCCCTCAATATGTGCATAGGATATTTGAAATTATTTTATCACATAGAGGAAAGAGTTCTTATGAAGTCCATCCACGATCACAAAAGCCATTAAGAAACCATTAGAAAATCAATAAAGGTACTTTATGTTGAAACACATAAATCTTTGTACCTTGAAAGTTTATTTTCTTTCTGAAATGCTCCCCTCAATATGTGCTTCGAGATTCAAAAGCGTTTAGCACATATGGGAGAGCAGCCTGCACATTTGAATCTAAATGATCACCTTTTATCAAATTACATTATTAAATCACAAATTCTCCCCCGATAAAAAATATCAAACCCTTTGAGATTTTGGATCCCAAGTGATTTAATAAGGTTTAGAAAACATGGGAGAAAATGTGCCTGATTTAAAAGCTCTTCTGGTTTATGGTTAAATGCTCCTCCACAATCATGTGTATTTCAAAATCATTTGGCACATGAAGGAAGGAGTGCTTTTGAAACAATCACCATTTTAAAACCGATTTGAGATTTAAATCAAGATCTCTACCCCGATCAAAAATTTCAAACCAATTGAGATTTTGGATCCCAATTGATTTAAATCATTTAGAAAATTTTAGGGGAAAGACGTGGCAAGATTTAAATTTGAAAAATGATGGATAAGGAACAGTTTTTCGACATTAAAGATTGTTAGTGTTAGGTATGATAGTTTTTAGGAGATCTTTAAGTCAAATAAAACAATTTCACAATCAAACAAGGACAAAAAAAATTTCATTTTGAAAGATCTTTGAGTTTTAAAGAGAATAATACCATGACATAACACTAAATCTTTAGATCACCACTTATTTTGTAGAAATCGGACTTTTTATGAAGAAATATCGGTTGAAAATATTTAAGTTTGAAATCACTCTCCCCCTCAATCAATGACCGTAGTCGTTGATTGATTGAGTTATATTAGAAATGAAGTCCGGTTGATTTCCAAAATATGAGTTCAGTTTATTTTCAAAACAACATTTTTCAATTTTCAACACAATTTTAACAAATTTTTTAAAAATGGTATTATTCACTACTTGTGTTGCACAAAGATACGTTAGGTGGTTAAGAAGCTTCTATTGTTGCTGTAGGGCTGAAAGAAAACCGTTTGCTGAAGCAGTAAGACCTCTAAAGTTGCATCTATCGTGCCAACTATCCATGGAGAGATCTGATTGAGCTCCATTTCTTCTTTTGTCTACCCAACATATAGTTACCCTTTCCTTTCGGTATCCAATCATAAGCATTTGTGGGATCCAGATCGGGAACATTCTTATAATCCATGATATCTGCATACGTTAGTAGACATACAAACAGATATATGGTGTTCGACAACACCCAAACATCAATCGACTAATAAAAGTCAATTCAACATATCAATCAGTTCATATAAAGCATGGGAATAATGTGTTTATCAAACTCTAATCATCTAATCTTAACAATCATATCCTAGGCACCTAGTCCTTCGACGTAGGTTAACATGTTTCACTTTGAAGTATATAGGATAATTAGATAAGCCCGTTAGATGATATAAATTTGAAAACATTCTCCCCCTCAATCAATGACTCATTTCATAAGAAGTTTTTAAAACGCGGAAGTCATTGATTGAATTTCCAAATTATGAAAAGTCCAAGTCTGATTGATTTTAAAGCAACTCATTTTCCAACATTTTGTAAAACAAATATTTTTCTGAACAAATTTAGAAAAAAAATATTTGAGTAGGAACAACAGTCTTTTTGTCGACATGCTTTCCTCGCTTTGTTTTAGGATAAGTGCTCGATATTTGTGAAAATTGATTTAGTGCAGCACTTTCCTTCTTGAGGAGCGGGTTGCAATCATAAGTAATAGCAAACCATGGTTTAAGCACGGGTTACTGTCTGAAGTAACTGTAAGCCATAGATTTAGCATGGGTTACAGTCTGAAATAACTGTAAGCCATTTGATTTGTGACATGTTTTGAAAAGAAATATTTACACCTTCTGCTCGAACTTCATCTATGGTCCCGTGCCATTGTTGAATGACATTTCTAAGTCCGCAGATGTTATCGATACCAGAAGACATGTCTTGATAAAAGCAATATTTTTAAGAAGATGATGATACGAGTACCGAGATAAGGATATCGAGCTGCCTCGTTGTAGAAGATAGAAGTCATCATCTCTTAAACATTCACCACCAAAGCTTCCAAGGCTCTTGAATCGAAGAGCGAAATTGAGCCATTTGAAAGTGAGACTTTGGTAGCTTCCCCCCAAACCATAAATCTTCTTATTGAGCAGATTCTAAGGTTTCTTTCAAGCTTGCCTTAGCGAAATGCACAAAGACGCACACCATATCATCGATCTTGCTGCTCCATATAAGAAGGATCATCGTAAGTATCCGTTCGGGGCTATATCATCAACAAGAAGAACAACAACGTATCATCCCACGCTTGAATTAATCTTCTCAAATTCCTTTTCCATTGAAGTCTGAAGCGATCTATACCAAAAAGTTGTCAAGAGACCACTTTCCCCCAAGTAGATGAATTGATGCAGTCAGTCTCTTAGACTAGAGCTCACGAACCCGAATACATATATACCCGAAGACAGAGAAACTTATACCATCAAAGTAGCAGATTAAGTCCGATAGCCAAAGAATAACCCCGATGTATACTTTTCTCCCCCCCTGAAGAAAGTGTACAAAGCTCAAGAACCCGAAGTACCTGAATGCCCAAAGAGAGAATAACTGATAACATTAAAGAAGCAGGTCAAATCAATGATTATCTCTGTGGATGACTATCTCTGCGGATGTCAACTCCGGAATAAGTTATTATATCTCTGAATCACTGATTAAGCACTCAAGTGAAATAGCTAAGCGCCCCAAATGTACACAATTCTGTCTCCCCTGATGATTGCGATAACATCGAAATCATCACACACTTGTGTACCTCTTTTATCTTCAGAAACTTTCTCTTACATCACTTCCCCCACGTAGTTGGAATAATAACACTAAAAGCCTTTATGAGTAAAACCTTGAGTTTCTCTGCGGTCATGACATTTGTATTCCTGGGATATCTTCAATCACTTAGAAGAATTAAGTTCATCAAGTTTACTCACTTTGTGTTTAGATGTGTGTCTCCTTCCCCCTTGCTGGTTTTGACACTTCATAATCAGCAACATATTATAAGCCCAAATACTTGAAATCTTTTTGAGAAGACCATATTTAATCTTTATGATAATCAACTTGCTAAAAAGTGTGAGCAAGTCTAATTGGGGATTAAATCTGACTTTTCACTCTCCCCCAATTAGTGCTCTCCCCTAAACCGACAATCTTTTAATAAATGCCCAGAATAAGAAGAAGTCTTTTGATAATCAAATGCAACTCGTCTTTTAGTCTTCTAACATACAGCAGAAAATGTACAACCGACTGTAGACTCGACCTTCTTCGAGATTGCCGTTTGGGGATCAGAAAGTTAACATATTCTTCTGACCATATGCATTCCCGTTAAATTATATATAGCAAATCCCCTTAAATCAAATCCCTCACAATCAAACAAGAACAGAAAGATGTTCATCAAGGAAATCAGCCCCGCAACCGGAAGCACTTTGTCGTTAAACTCATCAGTCCATGAGAAGATGTCAACCAACGGCTCATAGAAGAAACTCCATGTAAATATGACCCGATAAGAAGAAGCTCGGTTCTTACATGAGTTAGGAGCCGTATGACCATATATTCTCATATGTCAATCAACCATGCATAATTATCACACTTCTTCTCCCCCTCAATAATTTCATACGGAGATGCCATTCTTGATAAAGCAAGTGAATATCTTCATAATGTAGTCTCTTCACACTTCTCCCCTTCAAAGGTAGCATATAATGTCGCCATCGCCATTTTAATTGAGCAAGTAGAATAAGAGAACTAGTAATGATAGTCTGGTTCACATGATAACTGAAAGCGCATGGAAAAAGTATGAAGCATGTTGATGAGAATGGTCATAAATGAGAAGATTTCTCTTCTTCAAAAGATAAAGTGCACTGAAGCGTACACTTTTCTTTTCTTTGGAGTACGAGGCTTGAACTGTTGTGTTAAAATGCATAGCCGATTGAATATCAAGGTTGAGTTACTTGAACCCGTGAGTTGTGAGATATCAATCCTTGTGTTATCCATACTTTAAGCCAATCCATGTATTGAAGGATCGAAGTATATGCAACTGAGTAAGGACTACCTGCACTAACATTACAAGCTTGTTTGCATATATATTGGTTAGTGACATTAGTATCCAAACCCTTTGGGGTTTCACGGTCAACCTTGATTTTACCATCAGAAAACATCTTTCCGGTAGGTATCTACCTAAGTCCAACATCCTTAAACATTCTACCAGATGAGATCCACTTATGGCACGGTCTAGGATTGTTAAGCTTCTTATGCATAGTGGAAGACTTATCGTTATTCCTAGTATCCAAAGATTTAGCAATTGGTATCCATTTAGGCGAAGTTTTTTGTTTGTTTTGCTTCATAGACTTAGTGTAGATCCTATAATTAACAGGTTGAACATTTGCATGAGCATTTACTTTCTTTAGGGATTTTGAAAAACAATTTTCATGATTTTCCTTAAAGATGCATTTCAGACAATTCGAGCAAACAACTTGTTTGGATTCAAAAGATGATCTAGAGTTGTTAGAGTGATCTACTATGGGAATAGATTTATTCAAAACGCAACTACTCTTATATCCAGGCCAATCCCTAGTATTTAGTTGAGTGTTCGTATGTAATGGTTTAAAACTACTAGCAGTGCCTTGAAATCTCGTGGAATTCATCACCCTAGGTCTAGCACCTAAAATTCCATCTTTTCAAATCTGTGCCTTTTTCCTAGCTTTTTCTAGATCATATTTCTTGAACAAGTCATTCATATCATGCGAATTGTTAGGCGAATAAGGTGAAGTGACTAGTTTTGACAAAATTTGTTTAGCATCAACTTGGGAAGCAAACCGGGTTTTCGAAAATTTTGTTCTTTCAGATACAAATGCAGTAGGCTTCCTAACAACAGACATGTCTCTAGTGGGATGAGAAACTGGCTTCCCTAAGGTTGATGGTTTTGTAAACTTAGTGTTCACACTTTTCCCTACGGTTTTTCTAAGCTCATTCTTTAAGGCAACTATCGCAAAACTCTTATCCTGAAGTTGAGCTCTGAGTTCATCAATTTTTGCTATCAAAGATTTTGTTTGTTCCACGGACTTAGTTCTAGTTTCATTGATAGAGTCGCTTAAGTCCTTTTGATGCTTTTTTAAAGAATCATTTTCCTTAATTACTTTAGCCACATAAATTTCCAATTCATTATTTCTTGTTTTAATAGCATCAATGTCTTGTTTAGTCATGACTAAATTACTTTTCAAATTCAAGACAGAAATATGTTTCTTCAGATTTTAAATGCTTAAGTCTTTGTCTTGAAGCTGATCTTTCAAAGTGTTAATTTTAAAAAGTTCATGGAATTCAGGAAGTTCCGGATTTTTACATGGTTTTTTAAGTTGAAAACTTTATTCTTTACTTTGTATCGCAATTTCAAGTGAAATGCAATGTTTTTCAAGATTTGAGAATTTGTTTGAAAGTTCATCAAAAGCCTTTTCATCAACCATATCTTTTGTTTTAAAACACTTACTCTCAGACTCAGCCTCAGTTACAGAACATTTAACAAAGTCATGTTCAGCATCATGATCAGTTTGCATAAGTACTTTAGCAGATGCACTATATTGAACAGTTAAGGGTACCTCATTACAGGACACCTGTTCAATTTTTGGTCTGATATCTGCATCCACATCATGTGTAATAAGAGTCACTGGACCGCTAGTTGTGTCAAGCTTATCTATCTCTGAGCCTCTGTATTCATTGTCAACTGATCCATCATCTGGTGCTTTACCTGACTCAACACTACAATCTTTTGATTGTGCCCGAAATTCATTCCCCTTTCTGATTACTGCATCTACTTCTTGTATGTTAGGAGTAACTGAACAGCTGGTTACATCATTATTTGTTGTCTTTGACATTCTACATTCAGCAACACCCGATTCTTCAACTGATACATTACCTAACTCATCACAACTATCTCTCAACTGCACCAGACTCTCATCCACTTTTTCATCTTTCTAAGTAACTTCCTCAATATACTTCTCCACATTATCCATAAGATGGATAAGTGTCTCTATGAACACGCTAATTTCCATTCTAGTGTGTCTCTTGAAAGACATTTCAGTCATGTCTTGATCATAATCTGATGTAAATTCCCCGCTGATGAATGACTGAAATTTGTTGTGGATCACTTGAAGTGCAGCACTGGAACTATCCTTTTGAACCTTCGTAGATAAGTCCTGACGGAAGAGGGCAATACATGTTCGTTCCGTTGTTATGGGTAGAAGTAACATGAGGTGAGAGTGAAATTGTTGATAGGGTATAATGCAGTATTCCTTTTGCATGGCATTCTGTAGCATTAGCAGGTGCAATTCCTTCTGATTCTACTCAGAACATGAAGATCTCACATCCTCATTGATTAATTCAAACATCTTTAATCGTTCAGTGTAGCATACATTATCATTGTTTTCCACAGCATCATACAATTTAAGCACTTCTGAAATCACTGAATCAGGAGTGTAAAACATGATGTTGTTGTGTACACGGGATTTTACAAGTCTGTGATTTAAACCGAGAAATAGATTCTTTCGCGGGATTTTACAAAATCAAGAAGAAACCGTGATATAGTGACCAATAGAACGTGTTAAGATAACTGATGGACCCACACAATGATAGAGGATTATGTGTTAGGAGTGATGATTATTTGAAGTGTTAGGATTTAGTAAATCCAGTTATTAAAGAGTCGGTCACCTCAAGTATAAGTAATCATTAGAAAGCTCGTAGTCGTAGATTAGTTAATGTTTAGTAGTATTTAGTTAAGTAACACCGTGGAGGACGGACGGGTCTTTACCCACTGTATGCCTGATCCACAGCCCGTAGGTGGCGATTTATGTAAGAATTATAAATACTCTCTACCTCCAAAGGTAGAGAGTTGGAGCTCATAATAAGATTTTTCTTTCTCTCACTAAAGTTTCCAACCTCTAACTTTCTCTCTCTAAAACATCATCTATACGCCTCTTTTGTTTATTTTTTGATGTGTTTATGAAATCCAATATTTCACAAATGGTATCAAGAGCCATGGTTTGATCATCTCTCTTACATATCCTTGAATTTCTAGTGGTTTTAGATGGTTTTTGAGTTTGAAAATGTTTAGTGGTTTCTGCATCATTTGGATTATTTCTAGTGTTAAAGTTTGAATTTTGGGTGTACTTTTGTGTTAAGAATCATTGTAAGTGCTTGGGTTTTGATTTGGTAAGCTTGAATCAATGTGGTTGAGCTTGTTTTGGATTGACAAGTGTGTTTTTGAAGTTTTTCTTGCTAGCGACTTGGTTCTCGTTGTGTTTTTCATCGTAGCGACTTGCTTCAGTAAAAGGTAGCAAGTTACAGTGTGAATTGTTAGCGATTTGGTCCTACCGACTTGTCTATTGAGACAAGCCGACAAACAGTACAACTTAGTGGATTCTCCACTACGGCTAGCGACTTGGTGAAGTTAGCGACTTGCTTTCAATTTCGTTAGCGACTTGTACTCAGTATTCTTAGCGACTTGATGTTAGCAACTTGGACCTTAGCGAGTTGTTCTTTAGCAACTTGACTGTGTAGCGATTTGGTACTCCTAGCGACTTGGTGTTAGCAACTTGGACCTTAGCGAGTTGCTCTTTAGCGACTTGACTGTGTAGCAAGTTGGTGCGTTAGCGACTTGTCTCTAGCGACTTGGGTCTTAGCGACTTGGTCTTAGCGACTTAGTTCAAGTATTCTTAGCGACTTGGTTGATTTTTTGTAATACGGTTTTCTCTTGATTTAGTAAAATCCCGTGAAAGAATCTATTTCCCGGTTTAATCATAGAGTTATAAAATCTCGTGTAATCTGTTAACATGTCTACCAACGTACCTCCAATCATCTCCACTGTTGTTGACGATGTTCAAGCAGCTAGTTCAGATACTCGTCCACCCATGCTTGACAGAACTGACTACGACTCTTGCGCACAACGAATCAGATTGTACTGTCTTGGAAAGGAAAACGGAGTCAACATTCTCAAGTCTATTGATGAAGGACCTTATCAGATTGAGACTACAAGAGACTTAATTGATACAGCTGTAGATGGAACAATGATCTATGGAATAGACAGACCAAATATGTATGATGAGCTCAATGATAAGGAGAAATAGAGATTCGATGCTGACATCACGGCCTCTAACATTAAACTTCAGGGTCTTCCAAAAGACATCTACAAGCTTATCAATCACAACACTGAAGCTAAGGCTGTTTGGGATAATGTCAAGATGCTTTTCTCAGGTTCTGAATTGACAAAGGAAGACAAAGAATCACAGCTGTATGATGAATTTGAGCACTTTAAGATGAAGCCAGAAGAAAGTGTCTATGAGTATTACGTGAGATTCCACAAGCTTGTGAATGATATGAGGAATATCAAAATGACCATGCCAAATATTCAGCTGAATTCAAAGTTTGTAAACAACATGAATCCTCGAATGGCATAAGTTTGTCACCTCTGTGAAGCTAACCAAAGGATTGAAGAATACCAACTATGAGCAACTTTATGCATTCCTTCTTCAAAATGAGAGACATGCTATGTTTGAAAAAAGGATTCTAGAACAGTTCAAAACCAACAAGGGAGAAACAAGTTCTTCAAATGATTCAACAGCCTTTTACACAAATGTTGGAATTACCACCAAAGCTTCTCAAGTCATACCCATGGGTTATGGTAATTACAAGCTCATCCCTGATCCAGCATATAAGCCTCCTGACCCAAACACATTCATGGAAAACTTCATCAATCAACTGTCTCTCATGGTTAGTCAAAACATGAACTCTCTCCCACACACCAACAATAACCTCAGAACAACATCCAATCCACACAATCAAGCTACTGTCAGAGATGGGAAGATTATGGTGCAACCAGTTCAAGAAAGGCAGTATGAACAGGGAAGAGGAGGAGTTGGTAGAGGATATGTGGCAAATCAGAATCGTGGAAGGAATCCAAATTAGGGTCAAGCTAAGCCAATTAAGTGCTACAACTGTGGTGGTGATGGACACATAGCAAGGAAATGCACTTCTCCAAAACGCCCTCAAAATGCAGAGTACTTCAAAGATAAGATGTTACTTGTGCAAGCTCAAGATAATGGAGTTATGTTGGATGAAGAGGAGCTGTTATTTCTTGTAGAGGGCAATGCCAAGACATATGATGCAGATGTGAATGAGCAACCAATTCAGGAGATAGGTCATAATTATCAGAATGCCTTTCAAGTTGCAGACAATCTTCATGGCAAGCATTTCTCCAATGGTCTCTCTAAAGGTCTCATCATCACAGCAAGCTGGTCCATCCAAAGAATCAATCATCTCAGAGGTATTAAAACTATATGATGATGTTGATGAGCAAAAGATGCATAATAAAGTACAATCTCTTGAAACTTATGAATCAGATATTGATGATAAGGGTAATAGCTATATTGTCCCATATGATCAATATGTGAAGCAAAGTAAAAGTGAGATTGTACCAAGTAATGCATCTTCCGCAGTCAATGATGACTATGCTTTTGATGAATACACTGCCTGTGCCCCTGATGATTCTGTTATCTCTGAACTGAATGACTATAAAGAACAAGTTGCTATTTATGAACAACGTGTTAAGTTTGAGCTAACTACCCGTGAGCAGGAAATGGATGACCAAATGCGTACAATTATAAGAAAAAGTAATTTTAGAGAAGAAGTGTTAAAACAAGAGTTAAACTCCTTACAAGAAAAGCTTTCTAAAACTGTTAAGCAAAAGAAAGAGCTGCAAGATAATGTTAAAGTTCTTAAACAAGAATACAGTGCTAAGGAATCAAAACTTTTGAATGATTTTTCCAATCTAAAAATTTGAAAAACAAGCTTGAAAATAAGTTGTACGTACAAGGGAATACCATTCAGACTGCTCACATGATCACCAAGCATAGAGTTGTCAGTGATAAGCATAGTATTCCCATTATAGAGAAACCTAATCCTGAGTATGGTAAGATAACAAAACCTTCTTAAAATATAATCTATGATGGCAATGAGATTCTTAAACCTAGACAAAAACCTAGTTGCATTGAGTGCATTGAGGAAGATAGAAAATTAGATGATGCATCTAGGGAGAAAATGCATAAGAAGCTTAACGATCCTGCGTGTAAAGAGAATAACATAACGATCAAACCCAATGATTACACTAAGGAAAATTGGATATCCTTGAACTTGTTTAAACAAACACTCCCCTTAGGAAAATGCCTGTAGCTACTGTGTATCCTCCAAATACACCAATGCATCTAGTTCCTAGATCTATTGCCACTAATAACAAGACCTTAATCAGCATGTATGTTGTTTATCAGCTGTTTGTTGATTTTGAGAAAACATGTAAGAAGAGAATCACACCTACAGGGATAACTGAGGGGGAAAGGGATTTTGAACAAACTAAAGAATGTTATTTAACTGAGGTCATGCCTTTCTTCAAACAATTAAAAGGTCAATTTGAGAGTCTTCAAAAAGGGATAAATTCAGATATTAAAGAAATGGAAAAGGAATTTGATGCAATGATAGTTGAAGTGAATGACTATGAACAGGAACTCAAATATAATGAAGTTGAAAGGAAGAACTTGCACATCTTAAATGAGAATCTGATTTCGAGTTGTGTTGCTCAAGATGTGTTTTATACTGTTACTAAGCACTCTATTTGTAACCACCGGTAAATTTCACCTCGTATTAAACTAATATAATATTCTAACGAAAGAATACTTATCCATTTTCTACGTCCAAATCTTTTTTAAGAAACGATATCCTTTTATTTGATCACAACAATTAACTAATATGACGTAACTCACACACCAACATCAGAATGTCTTAAGTTTATTCCTTATATGTCAAGTATGAAAGTTTTCAACTTTTATTTACTACTTAACGTTATTACGTTAACGTACAATTATTAAACTTTCAAGTTAAACGTTAACCATTTATTTGAGCTTCCATGAAACCCTAATTTATTATAACTACGCTTTTTCATAAATGGTAAAGTACAACATTTTATACCTAGAGTACAAGTCATTAAAGCACGGAACGTAGCTATACTTTAATTTCTGTTACAAGCCCTAATATACAACTCTATGATTTTATGTACATGATATATTTTCAAAATATTAATGTACAAGTCTTTCAAGCATATGTACAAGTCTTTAATGCATACAAGCTTCATACTTATATAAATTATATTATAAACCTCAATGTATCTATTTTTAAGCACAAGGTACAACCCTATAATGCACAAGCCTTAAAAATATATTTTATTTTTAGTAAGTACAACAAAGCAATGCTAATGTACAAACAACAATGCACCAAATTTAAGCCTTTACTTTTATTATTTACATGTAAATTAACCTAAACTATATTTTAACTAAAGTAAATTAGAACCTTAACTATGTAAATGCCATTTACACAATAGGTATAACAATGCAAGCCCTAAGTACTACCCTTAATGCCTAACGCCCCCCTTAATTACCATGGTTAAAAATGAACTAAACTAGTTACACCTTAGTTACCTAGTATTACTTGTAAAAACCTTAGCCACAATTGATTTACTTGCACCTAATATTTACACATCACCCTTTTACCAAGGGTTTTTACCTTAGTCACGTTTGGTGGGTAAAACTCTTGGCTAGAGTTTTACCACACCTCTTCATGTCCCCTTGAAACCACATGAACCTCCCATGTGTATTGGAACACCTCACTATGTCTCTTCACTTGTGAGACATGGTGACCTAGCACTTGGAAAACCATGCACTTCCCTTGCCTACAAAACGCCCCCATAACCCGGTAAAAAAGTCTAGTCGTTATGCTTAAAGACAGCCCTTCATTTTGGCCAAAAGTCCTAAACACCAAAAGCTTCTTACAACGGGTATGTGGGAAAGCACGGTATTGTTGATAAATTTGATTTGGAACTACATTAGAAGCATTAAAAATGGGTAAAACAACATTTCACAAGGTCGCATGCAAAAGATATAGAGTTTTATGGTTTAAAAACGAAAATTGTCATTTGGCAAGAATAGCCTAAGTACCCCTTTTCCGTGATTAATATTTTGCTAATCAAAGGGTTTCAAAGTACGAGGTTTACACCGTTTTAAATGGCTCGCTGCAAATATTTTAATGCCCCAATAACGTCTTTAAAATCACTTATAGTCTCTTTTATAATTAACCACAAAGAGGGTGACTCGCGGGGATTTTCATAAATAGGCCTTGTGTACACTTTTCAAAAATTGAGTCGTGGGAGTTATAGGATGATGGAAAATAACTTAAAAAGAGTTAATAAACAGATTACCATGTTCCTAGATGACAACGTATAAGTTAATGGGTTAAAAATGAAATTTTCTTAAAACACGTCGTGGCAAAGTGACCATGTTCGTGGACTTGTATCTTTCTAACCAAAGACAACTAGGACATGAGACCTATACCATTTAGAAGAGCTTACAACAAAGTGTTTAAAGGGTCAAATGCGTTGTAGAAACACTAGCTTGCCTCGTGTAAAATCTGCCCTTGTTTAGCCTTGTTATCGCCCAAAATCATTGCGCCCAAACCGTAAGAGCTTAAGACCTCTAGTTTGAACCATTAGAAAGACCACCGGACAAACTCTTGAAGGGATCAAGAACGTAGTAAATACCTTTTAAGGCCTCGCTTTTATTCACCCGCACTTTTGTCCATTTATGCCAAAAACTAGTGAATTTTTTTATAAATTTCAAGCATAAAAATTGTTATTTTTGTAAGATAAAGTTTTTCTTGGACTAAAAACGTAATTTCTGCAAAGTTAATTATACAAGGGCTGATTATGTCAATAACCTCTGGTTGAGGGTTTAAAGTGTCATTTTGGAAAGTGCAAGGGTAAAAACTATAAATATTTAAAATGGTAAATTATAACATTTTGGGAACATAAAGTATTTAACAACTTGGATTTCGATAAAAATCTATTAACAATCATTTAAGCCATAAAAGTAAGTGTGATAAGTATTATATATTTTTTAAGAGACTTCATGTTATCTAATTACCGTTAAAGCATTAACATTGCATAAACTTGAACTCGAATACTAAAAACATAACATACTAACTCAGGTCACGAGTCGGAGCAGTTTATTCACATTACTTAATTTGTTTTCCATCCAGACTACTGTAACATCGAGGTGAGTCATAGCCCCTCTTTTCCTTATTTTGAACGTTTTGGGGGAGATACATGCTCAAATATTGCTTGATATTTTTACATTTATTTTAAACTCTTACGAATTACTGTGAGTTCGTAGCCCCATTTTCTATCATTTATCAGTTTCGTAAACTGTTTTGGGGGAGATACATGCTTAATTACCTATTTTTACTTTCACAAGTACTCTAAAGCTTTTATATACTACTATGAGTTCAAAATTACACTTTATATGTTTTGCTACAAACCTGAATACAAGTACTATCTTTATGCGATCCTGATTGTTATTTCCTAAGTTATACACTATTGCCACTAAAAGTCCCTTTATCATCAGCCATTAATCACTTGCGAGTGAACTCGAATATAGTGAATAGATCTATTGGCAGTTGACGCCCCACTTGTGTTGCTGGATAAGTAGCCAAGTGCACTTTATTTGAGAACCACATAGGAAGTTGGCAAACTCCTACCCAAGGGCTTTATTACTTACATCATCTCTATGATGTCAGTAACTTACATCATTAGTTCATTACTATAATGACGTACTGTTAAGGTTTGCGTTCATGAGACTTAAGGCAATATATACTGTGTTGCAATGATACAAATGCTGCAACTACTGAATTTATGGGTGCAACAACATGGCCCGACCTTGAAACTTGTGTTCAATTGATTATTAAGCAAACGAACTATGGGTGGATAACAACGTAACCCACTACTTATTTCATGAATATTGGTATTTATTACAATAATCGCTCAAACTCGAAACTATTGAACTCAACTGTTTTAATCATAAACTCTATGAACTTACCAACCTTTGTGTTGACACTTTTAGCATGTTTATCTCAGGTTCATAATTTACGAGGATGGCACGGAAGGGCACGGATACTCAAGAAGGATATATTATCATTCGAAAACTTATTTAATAAACTGTAAAACCATTGGGACCTCATTTTGTAAACTCTGATATTTATATAAATTGAATGATAAATCTTTTAAAATGACTCAATTTAGGGTTCGTTTTCTATTGATATAACTGTTGTGCCATGAAGTAACACCCAGCTTGAATTCCGCTGCGTATCACGAAATTGGGGGTGTTACAGATTGGTATCAGAGCCTTAGTTATAGAGAAACGGGTCTAATTGAGACCTAAACTATAACTACTTTTTCACAAAAACATTTTATAGCCTTTCGCTCTCCGTGCTTTCCATCCTCCAGGTAATTATGTGACTTTTAGACAGTTTATGCTACACAAACACTTTAGTATACTGATATATACTTCTGATCACTTTACACAAAATAAACATACCTGCATATGCCTATTTCTAAGGCATTATGACTTAATCACATTTCCCCGAGCATGTACCTACTTCTATATTTTTCAAATTTATGAAACCTTCTCAAGACATTGTAACAAATTACAATGGTCTTTCCTACTTACCTTATTTATACTGAATATATATACACACCATCTATTTAGAGTATTATGGCAACTTTCCTTGATATTCTTACTTCCATCTCTAAATAATGAGTGAAAACACTCTTTCTGTACTCCGTAAATTTTTATTACATTAGAATACATAAATATTAATACATAATGATATAATTAGCATTGGTAGTGCTAATGTTACAAAAATCACCAAATAAGGTATGGTATCGCCAAATGGTTGACCTGCCAAGCTAATGAAAAACACCACCACACCTAGGAGAGCGAGAATTATGACTGGATGCAGTATCTTGATTATTCTGTATAACAAATATAAATGAGTTATTAAGCATGGTGAATGAAATAACAAAAGACGTAGTTCAATATATAAAACGCTTCATTTTTTATAACAAGAAGTGGGCTTCAACCAATTAGTAAAACAAATAAACACAACCCTCATTTAGATTAAAACGGGCCTCGGCCTAGATTACATAAACAAACACACCATTAAGCGTATTTGGGTTTCAACCCAACAACCAACACAAGACCACAACTTAATAAATACGATTACACAATAAGACAAACTAAACAAAAATTCATTCCTAACATAATGCTATTACCCACATAATTTATCCACGCCGATGGCTAGGGCCACAAGTGGTACAAGGATCACTAAGATCACGGCCAAGAACTCTTAATCTTCATCCGTAACGTTGGCTAAATAGATAGCCGCGACAACAACATACACTAGTGCAATAATGGTAATAAAGTGCGGCATTTTGAAAGTATGATATGAGACATGTAGGTGGAAAAGTTAGTATGAAAGAATGAGGATTAAAATGGGGTATTTATAAAAAGAAAAGTAGCCGTTGGGGGTACTATTCCTGATCGTTGAGGGTACTATTCCTCACCGTTGGGGGTACTGTTCCTGACCGTTGGGGGTTACTGTTGATGACCGTTTGAAATTACTGTTCACCTTACTAAGGAACAAACTAATTCATCATCTACAAAAGCTGAAGTTCAACAACTTTCTCTCATTCGATTTTTTTTTTATATTAATAATTTGATTTTCATAAGCCATTATGAACCATGTTATTTTCAAAATTAATTACTAAAACATGATAGACCTTATAAAATAACAATCTTCATTCAAAATAAAATTTTCCATATGACATTCGGAATAATGTTATTCACATGTAAAACAATAAACACTAACTTATAAGCTTTCACAAGTGAAACCACACTTCATCCTTACTACTTCAACATCTAACACGGACTGAATCTCGAGACGAGATTCAATTTAAGGGGGTGAGACTGTAACCACCGGTAAATTTCACCTCGTATTAAACTAATATAATATTCTAACGAAAGAATACTTATCCATTTTCTACATCCAAATCTTTTTTAAGAAACGATATCCTTTTATTTGATCACAACAACTAACTAATATGACGTAACTCACACACCAACATCAGAATGTCTTAAGTTTGTTCCTTATATGTCAAGTATGAAAGTTTTCAACTTTTATTTACTACTTATCGTTATTACGTTAACGTACAATTATTAAACTTTCAAGTTAAACGTTAACCATTTATTTGAGCTTACATGAAACCCTAATTTATTATAACTACGCTTTTTCATAAATGATAAAGTACAACATTTTATACCTAGAGTACAAGTCATTAAAGCACGGAACCTAGCTATACTTTAATTTCCGTTACAAGCCCTAATATACAACTCTATGATTTAATGTACATGATATATTTTCAAAATATTAATGTACAAGTCTTTCAAGCATATGTACAAGTCTTTAATGCATACAAGCTTAATACTTATATAAATTATATTATAAACCTCAATGTATCTATTTTTAAGCACAAGGTACAACCGTATAATGCACAAGCCTTAAAAAAATATTTTATTTTTAGTAAGTACAACAAAACAATGCTAATGTACAAACAACAATGCACCAAACTTGATCCTGTACTTTTATTATTTACATGTAAATTAACCTAAACTATATTTTACCTAAAGTAAATTAGAAACTTAACTATGTAAATGCCATTTACACAATAGGTATAACAATGCAAGCCCTAAGTACTACCCTTAATGCCTAATGCCCTCCTTAATTACCATGGTTAAAAATGAACTAAACTAGTTACACCTTAGTCACATAGTATTACTTGTAAAAACCTTAGCCACAATTGATTTACTTGCACCTAATATTTACACATCACCCTTTTACCAAGGGTTTTTACCTTAGTCACATTTGGTGGGTAAAACTCTTGGCTAGAGTTTTACCACACCTCTTCATGTCCCCTTGAAACCACATGAACCTCCCATGTGTATTGGAACACCTCACCATGTCTCTTCACTTGTGAGACATGGTGACCTAGTACATGGAAAACCATGCACTTCCCTTTCCTACAAAACGCCCCCATAACTCGGTAAAAAAGTCTAGTCATTATGCTTAAAGACAGCCCTTCATTTTGGCCAAAAGTCCTAAACACCAAAAGCTTCTTACAACGGGTATGGGGGAAAACACGGGATTTTTTATAAATTTGATTAGGAACTATATTAGAAGCATTAGAAATGGGTAAAACAACATTTCACAAGGTCGCATGCAAAAGATATAGAGTTTTATGGTTTAAAAACGAAAATTGTCATTTGGCAAGAATAGCCTAAGTACCCCTTTTCCGTGATTAATATTTTGCTAATTAAAAGGTTTCAAAGTACGAGGTTTACATCGTTTTAAAGGGCTCGCTGCAAAGACTTTAATGCCCCAATAACGTCTTTAAAATCACTTATAGTCTCTTTTATAATTAACCACAAAGAGGGTGACTCGCGGGAATTTTCATAAATAGGCCTTGTGTACACTTTTCAAAAATTGAGTCGTAGGAGTTATAGGATGATGGGAAATAACTTAAAAAGAGTTAATAAACATATTACCATGTTCCTAGATGACACCGTATAAGTTAATGGATTAAAAATGAAATTTTCTTAAAACACGTCGTGTAAAATCTGCCCTTGTTTAGCCTTGTTATCGCCCAAAAACAGCAAAATGAACCTAACCCCTCTACTTTGATAAATCATTGCGACCAAACCGTAAGAGCTTAAGACCTCTAGTTTGAACCATTAGAAAGACCACCGGACAAACTCTTGAAGGGATCAAGAACGCAGTAAATACCTTTTAAGGCCTCGCTTTTATTCAGCCGCACTTTTGTCCATTTACGCCAAAAACTAGTGAATTTTTTTATAAATTTCAAGCATAAAAATTGTAATTTTTGTAAGATAAAGTTTTTCTTGGACTAAAAACGTAATTTCTGCAAAGTTAATTATACAAGGGCTGATTATGTCAATAAACTATAGTTGAGGGTTTAAAGTGTCATTTTTGAAAGTGCAAGGGTAAAAACTGTAAATATTTAAAATGGTAAATTATAACATTTTGGGAACATAAAGTATTTAACAACTTGGATTTCGATAAAAATTTATTAACAATCATTTGAGCCATAAAAGTAAGTGTGATAAGTATTATAAATTTTTGAAGAGACTTCATGTTATCTAATTACCGTTAAAGCATTAACATTGCATAAACTTGAACTCGAATACTAAAAACATAACATACTAACTCAGGTCACGAGTCGGAGCAGTTTATTCACATTACTTAATTTGTTTTCCATCCAGACTACTGTAACATCGAGGTGAGTCATAGCCCCTCTTTTCCATATTTTGAACGTTTTGGGGGATATACATGCTCAAATATTGCTTGATATTTTTACATTTATTTTAAATTCTTACGAATTACTGTGAGTTCGTAGCCCCATTTTCTATCATTTATCAGTTTGTAAACTGTTTTGGGGGAGATACATGCTCAATTGCCTATTATTACTTTCACAAGTACTCTAAAGCTTTTATATACTACTATGAGTTCATAATTACACTTTATACGTTTTGCTACAAACCTGAATACAAGTACTATCTTTATGCGATCCTGATTGTTATTTCCTAAGTTATACACTATTGCCACTAAAAGTCCCTCTATCATCAGCCATTAATCACTTGCGAGTGAACGCGAATATAGTGAATAGATCTATTGGCAGTTGACACCCCACTTGTGTCGTTAAATAAGTAGCCAAGTGCACTTTATTTGAGAACCACATAGGAAGTTGGCAAACTCCTACCCGAGGGCCTTATTACTTACATCATCTCTATGATGTCAGTAACTTACATCATTAGTTCATTACTATGATGCCGTACTGTTAAGGTTTGCGTTCATGAGACTTAAGGCAATATATACTGTGTTGCAATGATACAAATGCTGCAACTACTGAATTTATGGGTGCAACAACATGGCCCGACCTTGAAACTTGTGTTCAATTGATTATTAAGCAAACGAACTATGGGTGGATAACAATGTAACCCACTACTTATTTCATGAATATTGGTATTTATTACAATAATCGCTCAAACTCGAAACTATTGAACTCAATTGTTTTAATCATAAACTCTATGAACTCACCAACCTTTGTGTTGACACTTTTAGCATGTTTATCTCAGGTTCATAATTTACGAGGATGGCACGGAAGGGCACGGATACTCAAGAAGGCTATATTATCATTCGAAAACTTATTTAATAAACTGTAAAACCATTGGGATCTCATTTTGTAAACTCTGATATTTATATAAATCGAATGATAAATCTTTTAAAACGACTCAATTTAGGGTTCGTTTTCTATTGATATAACTGTTGTGCCATGAAGTAACACCTAGCTTGAATTCCGCTGCGTATCACGAAATTGGGGTGTTACACTATTACTGCTTCTCGATTTCATGATGTTAGGAATTAGAAAATTCCATAGTGAAGAGTCGGTCACCCCAAATATTATCTAGCATAAGTTAGCTCGTAGACTTGTTGTTATTTACGTTTTTATGTAGTTAATTAGTTAGTCAGTAGCGTAAAATAGTTTAGTGCAACACCGTGGAGGAAGGACGGGTCTTTACCCACTGTATCCCTGATCCACAGTCCGATAGGAGGACGGTTTCATTGTAACTATAAATACCCCTTCCATCCATGGAAGGGGTGGTGCTTTTCAATCTAATATTCCATACTTTTGAGAACCAAGTCTCTAGCAAGAAAACACCCAACTCTCTACTTCTCTCTCTAATGGCAAACATGTATTTTGATCATCCAAGACCACCCGAATCATCAACACAATAATATTTGGATCCTAACAATTGGTACCAGAGCCAAGGTTTTTGTGTTTTGATGATTTACATGGTTGTTTCTTGGTTCGGTTTATGAGGCTTGTCTGGTTTGTTGTTGATACATGTTTTATATCTGTTTTTGTTTACTGTTTTATTGGTCGGAATTTTTTTTGTAAACAATGTTACATGTCCTTTGGTCATATATTCATGTTAATATCATCTGTTTTAAACTGTTTTACATGTCTTGTGTCAAGATTCTTGGTCCAAACAGTCACGATTATCAGTTTCTGTGACAATATCTTGTACCAAAAGAAAAGTCATTGGGTCATGTGGTCACTTTTCTGGGTCAAAACTGCTTTTACAACAGTCATACAATGAATCTTTTATGCAGTTTTCTGGGTCAAAACAAAGATTTCTGGGTTTAGCATGAATATGGTCGGAAATACTTGGTCGGAAAACTCATCGGAAAAAGTACAAAATTCATGTAGCGACTTGACTCATAAAAAACTGTTAGCGACTTGCCATGAGTCTTTACTCATGGTAGCGACTTGGTCTAGCGACTTAGTCGTAGCGACTTGGTCTAGCGACTTGGTCGTAGCGACTTAAGCTAGCGACTTGACAGAAAGGATGAAGAAGAAAAGACCACAAAACAACGACCAACTAAACAATTTACCAAAAACACTATGTCACGACCTCATGTTAATCATCATCAGTCCAAGAAAACATTGATAGAAGGAATGAACTCTGAGCTCAGTTTCATTTTGTGGAATGCAATGCTTCAACAAGACTCAAAAACTGGTCTATTTCCACAAAATTTAATCATCACTGCTCAAAAAATGACCTCAGGTTCTACTACCCATCATCAGTCCTAATGACTCAAGTAAGACCAGAAATGAAGAAGATCCTAATCTAATCACAACTTCAACCACATAATCACATCTCATCATCAAACTACTACTTTAAATTATGTTTATAGATCTCAGATTGGTTTATGTCACGGCTCTCAAGGAACCATCAACACCACTTTAGGTCGTTGATTATAAACTACCCTTCATAGATCTTGATATGTTACAATATTCGAACAAAATCAAAGGAAGAACAAAACCATCATGGGCTTCATCCTCTCTTCATGTTCGTTTTTAAATTATAAATACGATAACTGATGTTAATGTTCATTCAATATTAAGGTTCGAATCATCTAACGAGTTTGACAATTAATGTTAACTCATTTTTGGAAACTCAGATTTGAGGGTTTTATCATGACTAATCATGACCTCAAGGGTCAAAACCCTCATTTCACTCATCACTGATTCCGATTCGAAGACCATGCTTCTCAGTTATTTTTTGAAATCCACAAGACAAAGAAGACAACAACTATGTTGCTCCTTCTCTTTGTTTCGTTACTCATCTAAACAAGAAAAGAAATAAATCAATGCTTACCCGTATTTTTCATGATCTATTTGCCGTATAAAAAACCCTAAAACCATCCCTGTGGCAGCTCTAATCCTTCAAGCCATCCCTGTGGCGAGGATTAACTCAAATGAGTTTGATTTCTACTTTTGAAACTGAAGAAGTAATACTAAATGGAATTTGTTTTGAGTTCGAATATATGTGAAAGAAAAAAATGGGGGCGTGCGTTTGTTACTGAGAAAGTGATTAGGGTTACATGAGATGAGGAGTTTGTTTTGAGATCCGGTTTTGGTTGAGTCAAGAAGTGAGGCGTTAATATTATGAGGATTTTTAGGGTTTGAGAGATTAAGAGAGTCTTTTATACCCAACTTTATTTAGGGCAACTGGGATTCTCTTCTGATTGTGCCGTGTACATTGTCATAGGATAATTATCTTACTTGGGCCTTGCTACGTGGGTATTGGACGGATGAAAAAGGGGGATCAGGTGGTAGTTTCGTATAATCAGTACATTGGAGTATTGGAAAAATGTTCAATAATGGGATGTCGTAGTATGTTATGGTATGCATTATTCTGCTGGGCCGAGCATTGTTGGACTACATGGACCATGTGATAAGTTGTGATATGTATATTTGATATTGAATGACTTATGGGGCCGTATATGATTTTGATTTATTGAACGGGCCTGGAGGTGTATTGCAGTTTACATATGACTTTGGATGTGAGAAAGTATTTTCGAAGCCATATTTTAATTTGGATCTTTAACATTGGACCAATCTTGAGTATAAAGATTTAAATTAGAATGGATTCAGTCGTCATGTGTGAAGTTGAAGAGATTTGATGATGTTGAGATACGTTATGATTATTTGGATTGATAACTTGGTGTATACATTTTCACGGAGATTATTATGTCGCGGCTTGAAGTGTTTATTGGAAAAATATGGACTACGGAGTTGTTTGTACGGTATTTATTATTTGGAATTTGAAGTGAGGTTTTCCGGGTGCGTCTGCTTATTTCGTCTTCTTTCTTTCTACCCTTCCGTGAAGATGACTTGTTTGGGCATTTATAGAGGGTGATAAAGACTTGGCTATTTAGTTGCGTTTGTGATTCTTTCTCACTTAACCCACAACGTGGCTATCACTTCGGTGTCTCACTCAATTGAGAATGTCAAGAGGTTTTGTACATTGGGTACACCATTTCTTCTTCACAAGGATTAGTACAAGTTTAAGTAACAAATCTGGGGAATTTTACTTCATGATCAAGTTTGGTATATCGGGTTTACTTCTCCATGTGGTCACAGCAATAGCCGACAGAATGCGTGAATGATGTGTTTACCAAAGTGTTAATTGGATGGTTGATGATGTTGGATTATGTCCGTTGATGAACCGCTGCATGTTCCCCTAAAATCAGTTATTCACCGAAACCAAAATGGCTATAATACATTCAAGCTGAAATTGTTTACGGTTTTGTCTTGATTTTGTAAAATCCCGCGAAAGAACCTATTTCTCGGTTTAAATCATAGACTTGTAAAATCCCGTAACAATGGAAACATCCTGATAATAGTAAGGTGCATTTACGGATCTATCTTACGGTTTATTCTTGGTTTTGTAAAATCCCGCGAAAGAATCTATTTTTCGGTTTAAACCATAGAGTTGTAAAATCCCGTAATGATGGAACCATCTTGGAGAAAAGGAAAGTGTATTTCGAGATCTTATCTGATGCTGGTGCTACAGTTTCTGTTTCGAAGAAGGGATAAAAGGGTGTACTTCATAATTTGGGTGTGTGTTTGGGTTGTCTTCATGGCAGTTTGGTTATTATATGGTTTTACGGGGTTACGTGCTTTTAACCATGGTCGGGATGAAAACATTATCAAAGTTCATTTAAATGTCAAAAAAAGGCTAGATTTGAGCAGTTCAGAAGATGTGACAACGGCGTTAATTCAGTATTATTTATTTGAGGTTGAAGTGAAATATCACGGGCGAGTGTACTTAGTATCTGAAGGTATCGGGGATGGTTGGATGAAGATTCTTCATGATCCTTGTTCGAGCCTATTATCAAAAACAAAGACTTGGAAATCTAGTTATTGTTGGGTGAATTTTACCTTTTCTTTTACCACTTGGGGGAATTGGGCTCATACCACCACAAGATAACTATCACTTTAAGGAGTTACGTTGTAGTGCTCAGTGTCACATTCAATTGTGGATTTTCAAGAGGTAAAGTACGTCTATTACTTGATGGTTGGTTGGATGATGAGTATAGAGTACTTAGAGAGTACTTAGAGATGCTAATGGAAATCTGCACCGCTCTTTGTTACATATGTGCAAATTTAAGTCACGAGTTCGGGTTAGTTTACTTCAGGGTCAAATTCGTCATACTGGGTTATCTTCATCAGCTGTCACTACAAAGAGCCTACTGAATGATAATGGGTTGATTACATGTTTTGCTAAGAGAGCTGAAAAGAGAGAGATTATGACGTCTGTTCACATCAGTTCAGGCCTTGTACTCCAAAGAAAAGAAAAGTGTACGTTTCAGTGCGCTTTATCTTCTGAAGAAGAGAAATCTTCTTATTATGACCATTCTCATCAACATGCTTCATACTTTTTCCATGCGCTTCAGTAATCAAGTGAACCGGGCTACCACTGATTGTTTTTCTCATTCCACTTGCTCGATTATAATGAAGATGGCGACATCATGTGCTGATTTTGCGGGAGAGAAGTGTGAATAGAACATTCGGATGATGTTCACTTATTTAATCAAGAATGGCATCTCCATATGCAATTCTTGAGGGGGAGAAGAAGTGTGAATTTTTTGCATTGTTGATTGATATTTGAGAATATAAATGGTCATACGGCTCTAAACTCATGTAAGAACCGAGCTTGTTCTTATCGGGTCATCTTTACATGGAGTTTTTCTCTTCTAAGATCCGTTGGTTGACATCTTCACTCGGATTGATGAGTTTATCGAAAAAGTGCTTCCGGTTAATGCTACGCGTATACATCAACATGATGATTCCGAACAATCTCTCTGTTCTTGTTTGATGTGATTGGTAGTTTGGTGTTACCATCTTGTGTGTTCGTTGCGGCCTGATTGCTGATTTCCTTGATGAACATCTTTCTGTTCTTGTTTGATTGGGAGAGATTTTAGTTAAGGGGATTTGCAAGATGTAAGTTAATTGGGATGTTTTTTGGTGGGATGCTTTTTGATGTGAGTTGAAGATGTTAACTATCTATTCCCCAACTGCACAATCTTGAAGAAGGTCGAGTCTACAGTCTGTTCTACATTTTCTGCTACATGTTAGAAGACTAAAGACGAGTTGCATTTGATTATTTAAAGACCTCTTCTCAATTCAAGCATTTATCAAAAAGATTGTCGGTCTAGGCGAGAGCACTAATTGGGGGAATGTGCTATGTCGAATTTAATCCCCAATTAGACTTGCTCATATTCTTCAGCAAGTTGATTCTCACAAAGACTTCTAAGGTTCTTCTCAACAGATTTCTTGTATTTGGTCTTTCAAAGTGTTGTTGATTCTGAAGTGTCAAAACCAGCAAGGGGGAAGGAGACATGTATCTAAACGCGAGTAAACTTGATGAACTTAATACTTCTAAGTAATTGAAGATATCCCGGGAAGACAAATGTTATTACCGCAGAGAAACTCAAGGTTTGACTCATGGTGAGTAAACTTGATGGACTTAATACTTCTAAGTGATTGAAGTTATCCCGGGAAAACAAATGTCATGACCGTAGAGAAACTCAAGGTTTTACTCATCAAGGCGTTCAGTGTTCTTATTTCAACTATGTGGGGGAAGAGATGTTAGAAAATGTTTCTGAAGATATAAGAGGTACATTGGTGTGTGATGATCTCGATGTTATCGCAATCATCAGGGGAGAGAGAATTGTGAACATTGGGGATGCTCAGCTGTTTTACTTGAGGGCTTAATCTGTGATTCAGAGATATAATCACTTATTCTGGTGTTGACATCCGCAGAGATTGTAACCCGCAGAGATAATCAGTGACTTGGCCTGCTTCTTCAATGTTATCAGTTATTAATTTCTAGTGTATTGGTATACTTCGGATACTTGAGCTTCATACACGATCATCAGGGAAGAAAAATGTGAACATGGGGAGGTGTTTTCATTCCCCTCATGATGTGTATTCGGGAGAGCTCTTGAGTATTGGTGTACTTCGGGTTCTTGAGCTTCATACACGATCATCCGGGAAGAAAAATGTGAACATGGGAAGGTGTTTTCATTCCCCTCATGATGTGTATTTGGGAGAGTTCTTGAGCATTATACAAAGAGACTGACTGCATCAATTCAACTACGTAGGGGAAGTGGTCTCTTGACACCTTTTGGAATGGATTGCTTCAGACTTCAGTGGTAATGAAATTTGAGAAGAAATTTAAAGAGTGGGATGAAACGTTGTTGTTCTTCTTCTGGATGATATAACCCTGAATGGAGATCCTCGATTATCGTTCTTAAATGGAGCAGCGGGATTTATGGTAATGGTGTGCTTTTCTGTGCACCTGGCTAAGGCAAGCTTGAAATAGAGCTTCGAATCTGCTCAGCTAAAGGATTTTCGGTTTGGGGGGAAGCTGCCAAAGTCTCACTTTCAGATGGTTCTATTTCTTTCAATTCAAGAGCCCTTGGAAGCTTTGGTGGTAGATGTTTAAGAGATGACGAATTCTATCTTCTACGACGTGCTGCTCGATATCCTTATCTCGGTACTCGTATCATAATCCTCTTTAACTATATCATCTACTCTATCCTTGTATATATTTATCAGAAAACAAAATACAAAAATATAAAACCAACAAAAAGAAAATAGAAAATTATAAAACCAGCAAAACAAAATAGAAAAATATAAAACCAACAAAAACCCATAAAAAAAATTGAGAGAAAGAAAATTCTTATTATGAGCTCCAACTCTCTACCTTGGGAGGTAGAGAGTATTTATAGTCTTACATAAATCGCCACACATCAGGCTGTGGATCAGGCATACAATGGGTAAAGACCCGTCCGTCCTCCACGGTGTTACTTAACTAAATACTACTTAACATAAAATAACTACGACTACGAGCTTTCTAATGATTACATATACTTGAGGTGACCGACTCTTTAATACCTGGAATTTCTAATTCCTAACAATCTCCCCCTAAGGGAGGTCACCTCAATCATGTACTAAAATTACATTGAATACAGATAGATATTACATTAACAATTGATCTTGCATTCTTGATGTAGTCCTTTGCTTCTAAGCTCGTAGTCATTGATTCTTCACATTGCATGTTTGGTTACTCCAAGTGGAGGTCTTTTACTGATCCACGTGATAATAATTTTGAGCCATCTTTTGAGATCATCAGCTATCAAAAATCTCTGACACATCCTTTGTGGTGTTGGTATTATGTGATGTTGTGACTTTAGGACCGACATGCTCACATTCTGGATCATGATATCTTCTTATCAGAGTAGCGGAAGCATTTGTTGAATCATGATATTGGCAGCAGCGTAGCAGAAGCATGGAGTGAAAATATCAGAGTCATTGATGCACTAATCATTATTTCTTTTGAGATGAATGTGTTAAGTGAGCATGCGGCTATGGATTGACCGCTTCATTCTGAATTAACATCTACGGTATCGATAAAAATCATTCAATAATATGGCATAAAAATCAATAATATAAAATCCATAAAAATCAGAAAACTTAAAAATACCAAAAATATTGTTTTATCTAGACATGTCTTCTGGTATCGATAACATCTACGGTCTTAGAAATGTCATTCAATAATGGCACGGGACTTTAGATGAAGTTCTAGCAGGAGGTGTAAATATTTCTTTTTAAACATGTCTCAAAATATGGCTTACAGTTACTTCAGACTGTAACCCGGGCTTCAAAAATGGCTTGCAGTTATTTCAGACTGTGACCCGAGCTTAAAACAATGGCTTGCTATCATTTCAGATAGCAACCCGCTCTTATAAGGAAGGAAAGTGCTACGCTTAAACGTTTTTCACAAATTTCGTGCACTTATCCTAAAACATAATGAGGAAAGTATGTCGAAGGACTGCTGTTCCTACACAAATATTTTTCCGTCAATAATTCTTCAGAAAAATATTTGTTGTGTTCAAAATGGTGGTAAATGAGTTGCTTGAAAAATCAATCAGAATCAGAGTTTTCGTATTAATTTGCAAACTCAATCAATGACTTCTGCGCTTTTAAAATGTTTCAAAAAATGAGTCATTGATTGAGGGGGAGAATGTTTTCAAATCTATATCATCTAACGAGCTTTCTTAATTATCCTACGTGCTTAATTAAAAATGATATTTGCCTGTGTCGAAGGACTAGGAATTTAGGATATGATTGTTAGGTTTAGATGATTAGAGTTTGATTAACACATAAACCCCATGCCTTATATGATCTGATTGTTATGTTGAATTGACTTTAATTAGTCGATTGCTGTTATGGGTGATGTCGACCACCATATATCTGTATGTGTGTTCACTAACGTATGCAGGTATATTGGGTATAAGAATGTTCCCGATCCGGATCCCACAATTGAAGATGATTGGATGCCGAAAGGAAAGGGTAACTATTTCTTGGGTTGACAAATGAAGAAACGGAGCTTAATTGGACTTCAATGGAGAGTTGGCATAAATGCAACGTAAGAGGTCTCACTGCATCAGCAGATGGTTTTCTTCTAAGTGATTGAAGAAACGGAGCTTAATTTGACCTCAGTTGGCATTCAAAATGCAACATAAGAAGAAGTCTCACTGCATCAGCAGACGGTTTTCTTCCAAACCCTACAGCAACAACAACGGAAGCTTCTCAACCACCTAACGTATCTTTGTGCAGGATACCATGTTTAAAAAAATTTTGAAAAATTTGAATAAATTGTTTTGAAAATGGAAAATATCGTTTTGAAAATTTATTGAGCTAATCTTTGGAAATCACCGGACTTCATTTTATCAAAACTTAAGTCACTCAATCATCGACTACTGTCATGGTTTGAGGGGGAGAGTGATTTTAAATAAAATATTTTCAAACGATATTTCTTCATAAAAGTTCCGGTTTATACGTTAAAATGTGGTGATCTAAAGATTTAATGTTATGTCATGGTATGATTTTTCTTTTGAATCAAGGTCTTTCAAAATGAAATTTTTTCTGTTCTTGTTTGATTGTGAAACTGTTTTATTTTACTTAAAGATCTCTTAAAATAATCATACCTAACACTAACAATCTTTAATGTCTTAAATTTGTCCTTATCTGTCATTTTTCAAAATTAAAATCTTGCCACGTCTTTCCCCAAACTTTTCTAAATGATTTTAATCAATCGGGATCACAAATCTCAATTGGTTTGAAATATTTGATCGAGGGAGAGATCGTGATTTAAATCTCAAATATGTTTTAATGGAATCAGTTTTAGTCCTTTATAGGCACTCCTGCCTCCATATGCCAAACGATTTCAAATACACAATGCACATGTTGAGGAGGAGGATTTATCCAAAAAAACGAGATGAGTATTTAAACAAGGCCACATTTTCTCCCATGCTTTCTAAACCTAATTAAATCACTTGAGATCCAAAATCTCAAAGGGTTTGATATTTTTGATCGGGGGAGAATTTGTGATTTAATAATGAAATTTGATAAAAGGTGATCGTTTTGATTTAATTGTGCAGGCTGCTCTCTCATATGTGCTAAACGCTTTCGAATCTCGAAGCACATATTGAGGGGGAGCACTTCAAAAGAAAATAAACTATCGAGGTACAAAAGCTTTTATGTTTTAACATAAAGTACCTTGATTGAGTTTTCAAATGGAGTTTTCAAATGGTTTCTTAAATGGCTTTTGTAATCGTGGATGTGCTTCAAATTAACTCTTGCCTCTATGTGATAAAATGTTTTCAAATATCCTATGCACATATTGAGGGGGAGAATTTACCAAAGATAATCAAATGGCTTTTTCGTATGAAAATTGTGATCAAAGAAAATATTTCAAAGTCCTCTTGCCTCCTTGTGCTAAACAATTTCTAAATCATACGCACATGTTGAGGGGGGGGGGGTTTTCTAAATGATCAAAACTATTAGGGTACAAAATGCTTTGATCTCGTATCACAGGTACCTTGATTGTTTTTCCAAATGATTTTTTCAATTGGTTTCATGAAGGAAAGAACAATACCAAAAGACCGACCAATTTACTTTATGCATGGTGTTATAAGGATGGTTAGGTTAGGTATTTGTTCCCATGATCCGCCAGAACCGGAGAGATCTACCCAGGGACAATCCACTAGATAGTGTAGAGTCCTTAGGTATATTGAAAAAAGGAGAATAATGAGAATATGGGAAGAGTGCGGACTGAGACAGAGCTAGTACTGGAATAAACCCAACAAGGTTCTAGTTATGAAGTCTCGGTAAGCACTGAAGGGGTTGAAGAATGAAAAAGAACTGAATGTGAAAAAGGGTGATAAGAAATAGCCCTCCATCAATTCAACCTTAGGGCAGAAACCGGGTTCAATACATATGCTACTGGTTGTTACTAAGGTAACACTGGTATTGAAGACAAGACGTCATGGACCCAGTGACGCACTGCACTAAACTTCCCAAGCCACTCAAGTTCCTCTTAAAAGGGCTTGTTTCATTCTCACGGGGAACCGACATAATCTATCGACTTTCTCTTAGAGATTGTTGATATTGAAGAAGGAGACCCTCTCCCTAGTCTCCGACACAGGAACCAAATGTGCACAATTGAGTCTAGAGCCAAGAGATCATCCAAAATATCTCGTTAGGACACTAAATTCTTGAAGACTTGCTTTTTCACAGAATGTGGAAAGTAAGTATATATTAAGAGTCCTACGCATTATCCTTGTGGTATTGCCAGAACATCCGAGTGATATGTAATAAATATTCACAATGAAGATGGAAATCCTTCTAGAGCCAACATCTAACAAGCTCTTGGTGGGTGACATGTGAAATCTTGCAAAAGATCAAGCTTGTGACAACTGGATAGAAACAATGGGGAGATTCACTCGTGAATCAACCTTGGTCCAGGAATGGAATTGACGAATACTTTTGGAAAAACTGTTCGATGTGCAAACCTTCTTTTCTCTAGCACATCGAATGTGTATTCATTTTCAAATTCAAAAAGTATCTCTGATTGAAAAATACTTTTAGAAAAACCGTTCGATGTGCGAATCTCTTCTTTTCGCTAGCACGTCGAATGTGTACTCATTCTCTAATACAAAAAGTATTTGGATTGAAAATTGATCTTTCTCATAAAACCTTCGTCGTATTACAAAACTCTTTCTTCAAGCAATACGCGATTGTTTTTCAAATCAATTTTTCATCAATCAGTGAATCTCAATTCGCTGGTTCACTCACTCCGTGTTGTCTTCTTTGAGACGTTCCGGTTTGAGAACAGCTAGAACAGCTGCGAAACCCTGTCAAGGAGATTCTTAGGAATCCTACCTGATCACAGGCAGTACTTGTACTGATCAACGGGGAACCGTGGGCTGTGTACCTCAATTCAACGAAAGTGATCAAAGACACTTTCGTGTGTTTTATTGCTAACTGTTGTTTGTAGGTACATTTGGACGGTTGCAGCTGATCAGATTTGAGAAGTCAATCCAAAGCCGCATGCTCACAGCATCCACACTTAATTTGAAGAAATCATGACTGGTGCATATCTACATAACCTGGTTCTGATATTTTTATACTATGCTTCTGCTACGCTGCTGCAAATATCATGAACCAGTAAGGCTTCCGCTACTCTGATGGAAAGATGTCATGATTCAAAAGTGTGAGCATGTCGGTCCAAATGTCACAACTTCACATGAAGGCAACACTACTATGGATGATCCAGAGAGATTTACTGTGGCTAATGATCTCAAAGAAAGCTCGAAGATCATCAAAGATGTGGATTAGTTAAAGGCCTCCACTAAAAGTACAAATCAATGCGGACTTTGAAGAATCGCTACTAAAGCACAAAGATTGTTGAAATGAAGAATTGAAGTCTACGAGCTCAAGAACAAAGACAAGAATAGAATGCTAGGATTCGAAATGTATAACATGGGGTGACATCCCTTAGGGTGAGATTGTTAGGAATTAGAAAATTCCATAGTGAAGAGTCGGTCACCCCAAATATTATCTAGCATAAGTTAGCTCGTAGACTTGTTGTTATTTACGTTTTTATGTAGTTAATTAGTTAGTCAGTAGCGTAAAATAGTTTAGTGCAACACCGTGGAGGAAGGACGGGTCTTTACCCACTGTATCCCTGATCCACAGTCCGATAGGAGGACGGTTTCATTGTAACTATAAATACCCCTTCCATCCATGGAAGGGGTGGTGCTTTTCAATCTAATATTCCATACTTTTGAGAACCAAGTCTCTAGCAAGAAAACACCCAACTCTCTACTTCTCTCTCTAATGGCAAACATGTATTTTGATCATCCAAGACCACCCGAATCATCAACACAATAATATTTGGATCCTAACACGTGAATTATCTATTGCATTGAAAGTTTCCCATGATAGTGTCATTGAGCTTGAAAACAAAAACTCAGAACTAAGTGAGAAAATTGATCAGGATGATCACGATAATTTGGTAAAACATCTTTCTAAACTAGAAGTTGAAAATTTTGATTTACAACTAAAATATCAACATCTTAAAGAAAATGTCAAAACCTCAAATATCAAGACATCCTCAGATGTTCCAGAGTTTGATGTAGTTTTTCAGATAAACAAACGTGCCGAGCAGATTCAAGCTCATTGTAACACGATCAGAAAGTTGAAGGCCCAAATCTCTCAATTAAAGAGTGAAAAGAACAATGTGACTGGCTCCCAAATGCCTCCTCCTTTAGATTCTCAGTATTCTCAAACTTTTCATCTTCAAAACTTAGTTAATGCTTTACAAAAAGAATGTCACTCGTGAAAAAAACAACGAAAAAATAACGTCTTTACAAAAGGAAATTGAGAATCTGAGCAGTCAGGAAACAGGGAAACTGCCACTTGTTTTTAATGAGAATGTAGCATCAAAGTCATCCTCATACTGCAAATATACTATGACTGTTAAATACATTCCTCCTCATCTTAGGAATAATGAACCTTTGTTTCACAACTATTGTGCTCACCTTAAAAATAGTCTAGAATGTCTCCGTGAGATTGTGGAAGAGGATTTTATAAATAAGCCTCTTGATAGTGAAATTAGGTTTGCGTGCATTCAAGCCAAACGATCTCAAGAACTGCTGGAATGTTTAATAGCAACATGTCCTAAATCCTTAGGTGCAAAAGGAAAAGTTGTGATGCCTTGTTCTATGCCTAGTGCCAAGCATACAAACCATTCTATGCCTAGTTTTAAGAAAGTGAACAATAATGTGCCTTCAAGTAGTTCAGATCCCTGCACTTCTAGTTCAGGAATGCAAAAAGTAGCAAAACCAACTAATGTTCAAATTTCCTCTACAGGAGTAAGATGTGACACCAAAGCAAGTGGGTCAAAGCCTCAAGGAAACACAAAGAATGATAGGACCTTGCATGCTAGGAATGTTCAGTGGAAGAGAGTAGAAGATCACCTTAGGGAGAATTTGAATAAGATGAATCGTTTTGATTCTAGTGTTAGCTCTAAGCATACTGTAATTAATGCGAATTCTGCTACTTTTGGCAAAACATGTAATGATGATTGCGTGGTTTCTGTTACTAATCCTGAATGTGGTGTGAATGATTTGTCTAATGTTGTTAAATGCCCAGTTAAAACTGCTAATGCTAAAAATCAAGCTAAGAAGGCTAAAAGGCAAAGGCGAAAGAAAGTTAGAAAATAGTGGAAACCCACAGGAAGGAAATTTAGTAATATAGGTTATCAATGGATACCTACTGGGCATAAGGTTAATGAGTTTTGCCCTAAATTTGCTAAGTCAATGCCCACTAGAAAATGGATGCCTACTGGTAGAACTATTCCCTTAAGAAGTGAACATACTTTGAATAGGTCAAATATGGACACTAGCACTGCATCTATTTCTAATGAGTCCATTGTTTCTACTTCTGATGTGGGTGTTCCAATCACTGTTACTAACCAAATGGAACCCATTCTTGCATGGGGATCCCAATTATCCAGTTATCCATTCTTGTCTGTGTTCAACTGCAGATCGTTCAAATCGTTTTATGGTACCTGGACTCAGGTTGTTCCAAGCATATGACTGGAGACCGGTCACGGCTCATGAACTTCGTGAGTAAATTCATCGGAACTGTGAGATTCGGAAACGATCATTTTGGTGCTATTATGGGTTATGGAGATTACGTGGTTGGAGATAGTGTGATTTCCAGGGTATATTATGTTGAAGGTCTTGGACATAATCTATTTTCTGTCGGACAATTCTGTGACTCAGATTTAGAAGTGGCCTTCAGAAAACATACTTGCTTTGTTAGAGAACTTGATGGTGTGGAACTTCTCAGAGGAACTCGTGGTTCAAACCTATACACCATCTCCAACGAAGATATGATGAAGTCTTCACCCATCTGCTTGCTGTCAAAGGCTTCCAAAACTAAGTCATGGCTATGGCACCGTCATCTCAATCACTTGAACTTTGGTACCATAAACAATCTTTCCAGAAAGGACTTAGTAAGAGGATTACCCAGATTAAAGTATGAAAAAGATCATCTTTGTTCAGCTTGCCAATTGGGAAAAAGCACAGAATATGCCCACAAACCAAAACCCACAAACTCAGTAATGAAAGTTCTTCATACCCTTCATATGGATCTGTGCGGACCAATGAGAGTGCAAACAATAAATGGGAAGAAATACATTCTAGTATTTGTTGATGACTACTCTCGATTTACTTAGGTAAAGTTTTTGAAGACAAAGGATGAAACTCCAGATGCCATCATCAAACTTATCAAACAGCTTCAGGTCCGACTCAACAGTACTGTTAGAATTGTTCGAACAGACAATGGCACATAGTTTGTTAACAAAGACTTAATTCAGTTTTATGAAAGTGTTGGAATCAGTCATCAAAGAAGTGTTCCACGAACTCCTCAACAGAATGGTGTAGTTGAAAGACGAAATCGAACTCTTGTGGAAGCATCAAGAACAATGCTAATTTATTCAAAGTTCCAATGTTTCTATGGGCTGAAGCCATTGCCACTGCTTGCTACACCCAAAATCGTTCCCTTATTCACACCTCTCATGGAAAAACTCCATATGAACTTGTCCATAAACGAAAACCTGATCTATCCTACCTTCGTGTGTTTGGTGCTTTATGTTACCCAACTAATGACGGTCAAGATTTAGGTAAACTAAAAGCTAAAGCGGACATTGGAGTATTTGTAGGTTATGCACCAAACAGAAAAGGATACCGAATCTACAACAAGAGAACCTGAAATATCATGGAAATGATTCACGTTACGTTCGATGAGCTGACCGGTCAAATGGCTCCAGGAAAATCCAGTTTTGGACACATATTTCAACCTTTATCCAGTAGTCTTATCAGTTCTACTCTTGTTTCTAATCCCTCACCAGCAACTCCTTATGTACCTCCTTTAGAAGATGATTTGAAGAAATTATTTGATCCTATGTTTGATGAACACTATGAGCCAAGTGCTAATGATATGTCAGTTCCATCAACAGAGGCTGCCTCTATCCCTGTCAATGAAGTTAACTCTTCAGTTTCAATGTCATTAAGTCAAGAGGCGCCTTATGCTGATCACTCTGTCTCATCAACAAATCATTAATCATCGAGTGTACACAATGGAAATGTTGATGTTGTTACAGATGATGAAAACCCTTTTGGTTCTCCAAAAGATGAACCCTTTGAAAACATATTTGCTCCTGAGTCATCATCAGAACCATCTTCTTCAGGAGATATCAACTCTGCTACCTCAGTTCCTCAACAACAACCATATGAACACCTTAGAAAATGGACACATGATCATCCATTGGACAACATCATTGGAAACCTTTCCCGTCAAGTATCCACACGGAAACAACTTGCAACCGATGCCTTATGGTGCTTCTTCAACTCCGTACTCTCTAAGATCGAACCAAAAGACGTGAAAACTGCCATGAATGAAGACAGCTGGTTCAATGCCATGCAAGAAGAAATTCATGAGTTTGATCGACTAGATGTATAGGAATTAGTACCTGCTATAGATTGTGCAATGATCATTGCTCTAAAGTGGATCTACAAAATAAAACATGATGAGCATGGTGATGTTTTGAAGAACAAGGATCGATTGGTTGCAAAAGGATACCGTCAAGAGGAGGGTATTGAATTTGAAGAATCATTTGATCCAGTTGCTCGCATCGAGGCAATCAGAATCATCTTGGCTAATGCTGCAAGTAAGAATATGGTAGTCTATCAGATGGATGTAAAGACCTCGTTTCTTAAAGGAGATCTTAAAGAAGTCGTATACGTCAGCCAACCTGAAGGCTTTGTAAATCCAGAGCATCCTACTCACGTCTATCATTTGAAGAAGGCTCTTTATGGTTTAAATCAAGCTCCAAGGGCATGGTATGATACGCTATCAAAGTTTCTTATATCTACTGGATTCAACAAACGAGCAGTTGATCAGACATTGTTCACCAGAAAGTCAGGCAAACATTTAATTAACGTTCAAATATATGTTGATGATATCGTCTTTGCCTCGACGGACCCCAATGAATGTGACCATTTTTCAAACGAAATGGGTTCAAAATTTCAAATGTCAATGATGGGACAAATGTCATTTTTCTTGGGATTACAAATTTCACAAAGTCCCAGAGGCATTTTTATAAATCAATCTAAATATGCAAATGAGATTTTAAAGAAATTTAGATTTGATTCTAGTGACCCTGTTGACACTCCCATGATAGAGCGTACTAAACTGGATCAGGACCACTCAGGGATCATGGTAGACCAAACGAAATATCGTAGTATGATTGGATCCCTGATGTACCTCACAGTTAGTAGACCAGACATTTTGTTCGCTGTTTGTATGTGTGCTAGATATCAGGCTAAGGCTACCAAAAAGCACCTTGAAGCATTTAAACGGGTCTTTCGGTATCTCCAAGGAACCATCAATATGGGACTTTGGTACCCGAAGGACACCGGTATATCACTAACAGCCTATGCAGATGCTGATCATGCAGGATGTCAAGATACACGTCGAAGTACGTCTGGAGGTGCTCAGTTTTTGGGAGATAAGCTTGTGAGCTGGTCTTAAAAGAAGCAAATGAGTACTTCTATTTCCTCTACAGAGGCTGAATACATAGCCATGTCATCTTGTTGTGCTCAAATTCTATGGATGAGATCCCAATTATCTGACTATGGCTTTGAATTTAACAAAATTCCTCTGTATTGTGATAATAAAAGTGATGTTGCTCTCTCATGCAACAACGTACAACACTCAAGAGCAAAGCACATCGACATTCGACATCATTTCATCAGGGAGCAAGTAGAAAACGGTGTGGTGGAACTCTATTTTGTGAGTTCTGAATACCAGTTAGCAGACATCTTCACCAAAGCTCTTCGTAGGGAACGTTTTGAGTTTATGCTCCCACGACTTGGTGTAAAGATTCTACAACCGAAAACACTCAAACATCTTCAAGAGGAAAACGAGGAGTAAAGGTCTTTCTTCATCCATCTCTTGTAAATATTCATTTCGAAAAGCAAATAGAAAAATATGAAACTTTCAAAAATCCATAAAAATTTGAAAAATCTTGAAAAATTTCAAAAAAAAAATTGTCTTTTTGTCATGTTTTTCTCGATTCAAAAATATCTACGGTCTTTGTGCTGTCATTCAAAGAATGACACGGGACTTTAGATGTTGTTCGAATGTTCTTAAAAAAAAATAATAAATAAAATTTGAGAGAAAGTGAAACAATGGTTTATTGTCATTTGAGGCATTAACCCGCTTTTCAAAGAAAGAACAGAGCCATGCTTTATCTTGTTTTTCAAAACTCATGCTCTGATTCTATAAACAATTACTTACTATCTAATGAAAACTAATTGCTTTGAAAAATAACTCGGACTCTATTTTTGAAAATCATCTGGACTCAACGTTTGTCAAAAATATCTATCTCTCAATCAACAACTTATGTCATTGATTGAGGGGGAGAATGATTTCAATTAAATCAAAAGGTTATTCGTCATACAATTGTTTTCAAAAGATACTCATGCATGTTTAATCAACGGAGTTTAAAGTCACATAATCCGATCCTTATCAGTTAAAATGTTTTCATAATCAAGTCACAATTCTCCTCAAAAGCTTTGAAAATCAATTTAAATCTACAGAGATCACAAATCTCAAATGAGTAGAAAATTATGACCGGGGGAGAATTTGTGATTTAAATTGGATTTAAACTAATAATTCGATAAATGGTTTTACAAGTGTTTTGCATGCTTTCATCCCCACATGTGCCAAACGATTTCAAATTTTCCATGAACATGTTGAGGGGGAGCACCCTTTTAAAACCACAAAGAATTGAAATGTGATTGATTTGTCTCTAAGTGCAGGTTCCTTCTAATATGTGCAAAACTCTTTGAAACCTCGAGGCACATATTAAGGGGGAGCAAACTTATGAAAACCTCATCCTTCCTCAATATGCTTTATCTACTTGATTTGATCAGGGAAGTGATGTTGATATCTTTTAGAAAATGGTAATCTAAGAAGTTAATTCTTCCTCTTGCCTCCGTGTGCTAAAACGATTTCTAATACATGATGCACATGTTGAGGGGGAGCTCTTTTTCTAAAAATATCAAAAACAATTCAGGTACAAATTGCTTTGATAATATATCACAAACATCTGGATTGATTTTCAAATGGTTTTCAATTGGTTCCAACGACATATGAACAATACCAAAATAGACCGACCAAATTTACTTTATGTATAATGATATAAGGATGGTTAGGTTAGGTATTCGTTCCCACGATCCGCCAGAACCGGAGGGATTTACCCAGGGACAATCCACTAGATAGTGTAGAGTCCTTAGGTTTGATGAAAAAATAGGAGGAAAGTGAGATATGGGAAGAGTTTGGACTGAGATAGAGCTAGAACTGGAATAAACCCAACAAGGTTCTAGTTATGAAATCTAGGTAAGCACTGAAGAGGTTGAAGAATGAAAAAGAATTGAATGTGAAAAGGGGTGAAAAGAAATAGCCCTCCAATAATTCAACCTTAGGGCAGTAACCGGGTTTAATACATATGCTACTGGTGTTTACTAAGGTAACATCGGTATTGAAGACAAGACGTCATGGACCCAGTGACGCACTGCACTACATCTTCCCAAGCTACTCAAGTTCCTCTTAAAAGGGCTTTTTTCATTCTCACAGGGAACCTACATAATCTATAGACTCTCTCTTAGAGATTGTTGATATTGAAGAAGGAGACCCTCTCCCTAGTCTCCGACATAGGAAACCAAATGTGCACAATTGAGTCTAGAGCCACGAGATCATCAAATAAATCTCATTAGGACACTGTCAATGAAGACTCTCTGTTTCACACAATGTGGAAAGAAAGATTATATCTTATGAGTTCTACGCATTATCCTTGTGGTATTGCCAGCACATCTGAGTGATATGCAAACATATTCACAATGAAGATGGAAAGCCTTCTGGAGCCAACATCAAACAAGCTCTTGGTGGGTGACATGTGAGATCTATCTAATAGATCAACCATGTGACAACTGATCAGAAACAATGGGGCGATTCAATCTTTTGAATCAATCCTTGTTTAGGTTATGGATTGACGGATACCTTTGAAAACCGGTCGTTGTGCATAAAAAATCCTTTTCCTTAGCACATCAACTATGTACTAATATTTCAAAATAAAAGGTATTAATGATTGATAATTGATTTTCTTTAAAACCTTCGCTGTATTGCAAAAACAATTTCTATTGAGCGATACACGATTGCTTTTCAAATATCTTCTTATCAATCAGTGAATCTCAATTCGTTGGTTCACTCACTCCGTGTTGTCTTCTTTGAGATGTTCCGGTTTGAGAACAGCTAGAACAGCTACGAAACCCTCTCAAGGAAATTCTTCAGAATTATACCTGATCACAGGCAGTACTTGTACTGATCAACGAGGAACCGTGGGCCGTGTACCTCAATTCAACGAAAGTGATCATAGACACTTTCGTGCGCTTTATTGCTAACTGTTGTATGCATCTACGCCCGACGTTTGCAGCTCATCAGAATGAAGCGGTTAATCCATAGCCGCATGCTCACACAACACATTCATTTCTAAAGAAATCATGATTAGTGCATCAATGACTCTGATATTTTCACTCCATGCTTCTGCTACGCTGCTGCAAATATCATGAATCAACTAAAGCTTCCGCTACTCTGATGAGAATATATCTTGATCCAGAATGTGAGCATGTCGGTCCAAATGTCACAACATTACATAATACCAACACCACAATGGAAGAGTCAGAGATTTATGTTTACTGATGATCTCAAAGCTGGCTTAAAACTCATTATCACGTGGATCAGTTAAAGACCTCCACATTGATTATCCAAACATGCAATAATGAAGAATCAATGACTACGAGCTATAGAGCAAAGAACATTAACAAGAAACCAAGAACAATCTAATTGTAATATCTGTTTGTATTCTATATATTTTTAAGGTGACCTCCCATAGGGGGAGATTGTTAGGATTTAGTAAATCCAGTTATTAAAGAGTCGGTCACCTCAAGTATATGTAATCGTTAGAAAGCTCGTAGACGTAGATTACTTAATGTTTAGTAGTATTTAGTTAAGTAACACCGTGGAGGACAGACGGGTCTTTACCCAATGTATGCCTGATCCACAGCCCGTAGGTGGCGATTTATGTAAGAACTATAAATACTTTCTACCTCCTAAGGTAGAGAGTTGGAGCTCATAATAAGATTTTTCTTTCTCTCACTAAAGTTCCCAACCTCTAACTTTCTCTCTCTAAAACATCATCTATACACCTCTTGTGTTTATGGTTTGATGTGTTTATGAAATCCAATATGTCACATGAAGGATTAGCGGAAGTGTTATTTGGTTGTGAATTGGTTTTGTTAATGCACGTTTTTACGGTGAAATTTAGGTATAAAAACTTAAAAGCTCAATAACTTCCTTTCGGAGAGGATTTGGGCCTCGAAAAATTCGTTTCACGGCTTTTTCGTGAAACCTCACTATATTCAGCATGTTTCGGTCATTTTGACAGGTATTTCACTGAAAACGGAGTTACGGATCAAAAGTTATGGCCGTTTGAAGTTTTGACGTAAAAAGTCAACTTTGGTCAAACCTCTTCTTTAGACAAATCGCTTCTTTAGACAAGTCGGTAGGTATACAAGTTGCTAAAGGGACAAGTTGCTAGAGAGATAAGTGTCTTGTGTGACACAAATCGCTATGAAGACAAATCGCTAGTGATAGACACACAAGTTGCTAGAGTGACAACTCGCTAGAAGAACAAGTCGCTAGTGACACAAGTCGCTATGAAGACAAATCGCTAGTGACAAATCGCTAGACACAGAAGTTGCTAGAGTAACAACTCGCTAGATGAACAAGTCGCTAGTGACACATGTCGCTATGAAGACAAATCGCTGGTGACAAATCGCTAGACACAAAAGTTGCTAGAGTAACAACTCGCTAGATGAACAAGTCGCTAGTGACACAAGTCGCTAGAAGACAAATCGCTACTGCCAAGTCGGTAGACACTGAGGTTGCTTGAGTAACAACTCGCTAGATAGACAAGTCGCTAGTGACAAATCGCTAGACAAAACAGTACGACCACTACTTTGTCGTTTTTGTCGTTTTGTCTCAAGAGACAAATCGCTTAGTTCACAAGTCACTTCACGCAACACAGACAAGTCGCTGAAAAACGTAGAGACAAGTCGCTACGAAGAAATCAAGTCTGAAAAACGTAGAGACAAGTCACCACTTTTCAATCCAAAAATAACCTAACCACGCTGATTCAAGCCTTCCAAATCAAAACCTAAGCACTTATAATGATTCTAAATACAAAAGTACAATCAAAATCCAAACTTTAACACTAGAGATGATCCAAATGATGCAAATACCACTAAACTTTTTCAAACCCAAAAACCATATAAAACCACTAGAAATCAAAGAACATGTAAGATGAATGATCAAACCATGGCTCTTGATACCATTTCTAACATATTGGATTTCAGAAACACATCACATAACACAATATGGTTCGAATAGTTTTAAGGTTCTAGAGAGAGAAAGTGGAAGATGGGAGCCTTTCTAGAGAGAGAAAGTAAACAAAAGAAAAAAGGTTAGATTAAGTGAAAGGTCCAACCCTCTACCTTGGGAGGTAGAGGGTATTTATAGTTACATACTACACGTCCTCCTTCGGACTGTGGATCATGCATACAGTGGGTAAAGACCCATCCTTCCTCCAGGGTATTACTTAAACTAATAACTAAGCTAATAACTAACTAATAATTACTAAATAACGTAAAGTCTACGAGCTAATATATGCTAAACAATAATTGGGGTGACCGACACTTCCTTACGGAATTTCCAATTCCTAACATCAAATCGTACAAGTAGAAAGGGTCGTCAGTTGGTCATATCTTACCCCTCCCGTCTCAGTCTACTTACTTAGGGTCAGTTGGTCATATCTCCTAAGTAACTAGCCTCTACCACCATTCAAAACTACCGAAAAAAGGGTGGCTACCAATAAACTATGCATGCATACACTTAGAAATAGTTATACGGAAGTAATGTAAAAGCAAACAAAACAATTAAGGAATCATAACTAGGCCAGCACCAAGAGGTGCTTAACCGCTCATATTAACTATAACAATCATTTCAATGTTTAACGTTACGAAATACATGAATTTAAAGTAAAGAAAAGATAAAAAGCTAATGCTTATCGCAGGGGAGTGATTTCTCCTTTGGAGATAGCTTTGTATGCTCCTCTAGATCTGCCTTTGACTTCTTCTCACGTTCTCTGAATGTTGTGTGTGAAATGGGATGCTTTGAAATGCTAGAAATTGTGGGGTATTTATAGGCCAGATCTGGTTACGGTATAACTAATTATAAGAGTTATGCCGTAACTTACAATTCTTCGTGTTTTGAACTAATAATGCTGGTTACGGTGTAACCTTTGGAAGGAGTTACGTCATATCTTCAATAAATCTTGGTTACGCCATAGTTGTTTCATGAGTTACGGAATAATTAGTAGCGGCGCGGAACCTCATTTGACCGAATATGGTTACGTCGTAATCTTGGATAGAGTTAAGCCGTAATCTTCTGTTAAGTTTGTTTTCTGAGCCACCCTTTAGTTACGGCGTAATATGAGAGAGTAGTTACGCCGTAACTTCTTCAAAGTGAGCATACTATGATAAATCTTCAATAAACTCTCCAAATCCGCGTCTCTTTAGCTCCAATGCTTGTAATTGACCTGAAAGTGAAATATAATGGAAAACAAGCATAAATTCATATAAATGATATAAATTACAAGCATTATCGGGGGAAATTGACACTTAATATTCAGGATAATTTGATGTTATCAAATATCCCCCCACTTGAACTTTACTTGCCCTCAAGTAGACCTTATTAGATAGATTCCTAAAAATATATCTCCCATCACCTGGAAAATACAAGTTTACAAATCCGTTATGCTAGAATAAAACAAAGCCGAACACCTCACGAAATGGGAACGAAACACTCAAATCTCTCAACTATTCTAAGTGTCAATTTTGGGGTGATCACTCAATCGCACAGTCATAGCATGTATTCTATCATAAGCTTGGCGGTTACACAAATCTAAACCACTAGAGTTAAGGGCTAAACAATTCTCGAAGTCAATATGGGTAGACACGACAAAGGTTAAGGGTGACTTGTCATTACTAACATGTCACGGCGAAGTGGACAAAACCAATGGTACATGACCAAATCCATGGCCAAGACACCAAAGATTGCTCGCTGCATCACCTAGACACGCTTCATGACTAAAGGGTAGGATAAGACATGGGATATATAAATGGTGTAAAATAAAAATCTAGCAAATAGTCTAAACCTATAACCAAGTCATCACCACTTACCGTCCACCCAAAGTTCAAGTTTCGAAGTTAAGAAACCGGATCATGATATACTAGGTAGATGTGTCATTAGAGGACGTCATGATGGACACACTACCTTTTCTCCAACTGTTGGCACTATTACCAACTACAATCTTCGAATGTGACCGAGGTGGCCTCCTCGATACTTAATCTATAACAAGCTCATAGTGCTTATAACATCGCACTTTACAATCAACAAATACATAACTAATAAACATAACATCCCCCACTTGAGATGAACAATGGGAATTTGGGGGGTCTTCAATGATCTTTAAGAATATGTCGTTGATGAAAGCGTGATTCTCGAACTTTTCCACATAAACCTTGAACTTAAGCAAATGATGATTTCCAATCACAAATAAAGACTACAGGGTAGGCTAAGGTGTATAGGTGTAATGAAACAATATATTGGGTTAACAAAATGAAAGGAATTGCTCAGATAGGTGTATCTAGGGGTATCTTGCACTAAAGGTGAGTGCAAGAAAATGGTTTCACATGGGGGTCGAGAAGTCGAGGTGACTAATCGATAGACACACAATGGTAGGCTATTTAGGTGATAATCCTATAATACTGCCTTCTTAAACTGAAAAGTCCAAATACATCGAGCTAACTCAACATACCTCGTCTATGGTCTTGAAATGATGCAAAGGGCAAGTTCTAAAGTTTACAAGCTACCGGCACACTCATAATTTGGTGGATTTGGGGGTAAAAATTTGGAAACGGATAAGGCTAATCTCACCATATAATATCAAGGGTTATATGTGCTCGGCTAAGGTCTAATCTAGTTAGATTAAGAAAACAAGTCAAAATTTTAAAAATGGTATAATTTTTCAAAATAAACTAGAAAAACGAGGGCAAAATCAAGTTCAAGAGACAATTCTATTCCTGTCCCCCCACATGAATTGTACAAAGTCCTTTTTGTACTAAGCGTTAAATAAAGGTGAAGAGAAAAGTAGAATTAGAGCGATAACTTCCCTGAAATTTGCTCCAAAAAGAAAGAAGGCCCAGGAAAAAGAGTCGTGTCTTCGCATAAGCATCCACGAGCAAACCTCAATCCCTAAAATCACACTACCGACAAGCATAATTCTAAAAAGGAAAAAAGAAAAATGAAAAATAAACCTAACTCACTTTCGTAGGAATCACGGTTGCATTTAGCGCATGCAACAAGCCTTTTAAACCACTTGGTGTCCCAAGTGGACGAGTGTAGTATCGTGAGGGCTTACATGGAACATACCCACTAAGTTCATTTAAAAGACTAATACAAGGTTATTGTCCTGAAAATGAAAGAAGTAATGCAGAGGGTAGTTACATCGTAACTCTAGAAGGAGTTACACCGTAACTAGGCAAAACCTGGCATACGCTGCAAAAGTGTAGCTATGGCGTAACCACAGAATGGGATTACGTCGTAATTAGTAATGCTTCTAAAGTTCTGCTACAGAAGGGCCTGTTATGGCGTAACCATGAAAATGAGTTACGCTGTAACTCTGGTCGAATCAGTATGCTGCAGTAGCAACTTTTCTTTGTTTTCTGAAAAAATGGTTAAAAAACACAAAACCCAAAAGAAATGGAAATCAAACAAATGAAAGTATAATTCGGGTTGTCTCCCGAAAGAGCCCTTTTCTTTATTTACGATTCTTTAAGTCAAATCCTTGGGGCTTTATGGTGGCAATCATCCATCCATTCGATAAAAACCTTTTTTCTCGCTGCGTTCCCGATGCTACATGTTCCAAATTTTTGCGAGAGCCACTCATTAAATGATAAACATGACTTCCCGCAGTCGTCACCTTCTGCTATAGGACCAATCATTGTACTCATGTTTGATCTTTCATCATTGGTTATTGCATCAATAAGGCGATAGTTATCGTAATTGCATTTTAGATGTTTTACCAATCTCGTATTGATTTCCGAGTCTCCAAATCTTACATTGTACGAATCTTCAAAAGATAATTTCCCGAATTTTATATCGTGTCTCTCAATCTCGTGAGGGCACGTCCATTCATCCGCCCTTCCATCACAAAATTCACAAAAAGGGTTACACGGGGGCCATGCTTTGATTGATTCGTTATCTTTTGTTAATATAGGGTTGCAGTTCTATTTTTTAGGATTCAGAGCTTCCTTAATACCCTCAATCTGGACAATCTCTCCTTGTTCCTGTTCATAACTATCAACATTTTCTCCACGATTGTTAGTACTAAGATTATAAAACATAGGCGGGTCGAGTGACGGAATATTGACAATATCAACTTTACTTGAAACTTCAAATTTTGGGTTTAATTTCTCTTTCATGCTGAAAGTTATTCGTTCTTTTTCAGTTCCCAAAGAAATTTGTTTTTCAAAGACCTTAATTTGTGCTCGACAAGTGGCCAGAAAAGATCTTCCAACAATTAATTTGTAAGTCTCCCGTTTTCCCATATCAATAACCACAAAATCAGTGGGAAAAAGGAACTTTCCAACTTTAAGTAGGACATTATTAACCACTCCCCTAGGTACAGCTTTAGAGGAATCAGCCATTTCAATCATCATTGTTGTTTCTTTTAAATTGGTAAGGTTTATTTTATCAAACAAAGTGGTAGAAATAAGGTTTATCCCAGCCTCCAAATCAGCTAATGCGGGAATTTTAATATTACTGATAGTGCATGGAAGAAGAAAACTTTCCTGATAGTGTTGTTTCTCAGGTAGTTGGCTTGGCATGTCCTTGTCGTCTTCCGATTTATCATCTTCGTGTAGGTAGTTAATCCCGGATAGATCATTGGTGACAGAAGAGGTACACTATTCTTTCTTTGGTTTATCTTGTGCAAATATGGCTTTGCAGGCAATGGCTTTGTCATTACTGGTCTCAAGGTTTTTAGCTAACTGCCTAATTTGGGTTTCGAGGTTTTTAATTGCGGCATCTTGGTTCCGCAAGTTCACGTTGGTGTCTTCTTTTACCTTCACCATCCATTCTTTGAGTCTATCGCTTTTCTTTGTAGATTCCTCAATATGTTTATGCATTATTTCTTCAAGGCTTGGTCTAGGAGGATTGTTGTTGACTCTTGTATAGAACCCTGGGGATGTTTCTCGGTATCTGGCCCTGTTACCATTGTATCCGTTGAAGGGACTTCCACCTCCATATTTTACTTCTTCAATCCTTTTAACTTACTCGTTGGAGGAGCATTCCTTAGTAGGTAGAGCTCTATTGTGTTCATTTTGTTCAACTTGTATGGAATGCACATTTTTCTTGAGCTTTTTCATGTCTCTAACGAGACTTTCTAATTTGTTGTTTATCGCTGCAAGGCCTTCCATATTTCCACTCTTACTTCGATTGCTTCCCCCATTGTGCCATTTGTGAGAGTGGTCAGCCATCTTCTGAATAGTTTCAAGAGCCAATGTTGGAGTCATTCCAGGTATTGGTCCCTGACAATCGATCATTTGTCTTGAGAAGATGTTCAGACCTTTGTAAAAGACGTTCACCTTTTGCTGGCTGTTGAGGTCGTGAGTAGGGCACTTGTATAATAATTCGTTATACCTTTCCAATGCTTGATACAACATTTCATCACCCTCCTGCTTGAAGTTATGGATTTATTCTAATTGATTAGCAGTCCTGGATGGGGGACAGTATCTCTGAATGAAATATATTTTTAGAAGAGTCCAAGTGTTGACTGTTCCGACAGGTAATCGATCAACCCATCTTTTAGCAGCTCCAGTGAGAGAAATAGGGAACACACGTAACATGACAACATCGTTTGAGACTCTAGGAATTTTGAATAGGCTGACAATGTATTCCACGTTGTCTATATGCTCATGTGAATCATCGGTAATGCTTCCTGAGAAAGGGTTTGCATGCAACTCCCTCATAAATTGAGGTTTGATTTCGAATTGAGCATCTTCTGTGATGGTCCGCCTAACAATCCCTAGTCCTTGTTCTTCTCTTGTCAACGCCAAATATTCCTCAAGAGTGAGGTTATCAACGTTAACAACTACCATGGTACCTGAAACTTGAAAACAGATCGTGAGATTTTGAGAAAATTTTAAAACAAAACAAGAATGAAAGACTTCATAGAAATCCTAATATAACTCCCCGGCAGCGGCGCCAAAAACTTGATGCAAGTTTTACCGACCAGGTTTTAATATTTATAATTACTCGTTATACCTATGGTCAACCCTAATGCACTAACGGGCAGTGTACCCGGTCGTGTGTAGTGTAGTAACCGGTAAAACCGAGGTCGTCCCAAGAGCTATGTGTGTGGATTTATACTAAGTCTAGGTGTCACAGATTTTAATATGATTATGAGGTTGATTTAACTAATTAACTACTAAAGCAAATAAAGGCGAGGGTTATGATCAATAGAGTAGAGAGGTGCTAACTTAGTTACTCATCCTAATTAGTAGTGTTTACGTCTAATTACTTCCAATTACTTCAAGTGGGGTCAAAGTCAATAGGACAGCATTTGGTCAGTTAGTCCTAACCTATCAGCAAAGGGTCCCACTGGAGAAGTCAGGTGTCCGCTCATAAGTCCAGTTGTTCCTGGTCCCCTAAGCCAAGTCATTAAGTACCGCTACATGCTAGATTCATAATAGTGAGTTCCCAGGCGCTAGCAACTTAAACACTCACCCCTTACTTCTTAAGTTCATCCAAACGGTAGGTGATCAGTTGGTCAAATCGCACAAGTAGAAAGGGTCCTCAGTTGGTCACATCTTACCCCTTCCGTCTCAGTCTACTTCAGTTGGTGATATCTCCTAAGTAACTACCCTCTACCGCCATTCAAAACTGTTGGAATTGCTCCTAACTCGTAAATGGAACGACATTGACGGGATTACATTTTCTATCCTTGTTACCTTAAACACATAGGCTTGTTATGTCAATTACCCATTGTTGTATGTGTTTGGGTATATAAACCCCTCCATACTTCCATGGAGGGGTGAGATTTCTTGTGTAAGCCTTTCACCTTTCAATAAAATAACACATAGTTCTCTCCGTTCTCTCTTGTTTCTCTCTCTAACTTGAATATGGCTTTCTTCCATCTTCCAAGACATCCCGATTCACCATATCAACCACATATACGATCCTAACATTGGTATCAAGAACAAGGTCGGTTTTGTATCATTGGTTGATTTTTGGTGAAGCTATCTTCTCAAAATCTTGTTTCAAATTCTGTTATTAACAAAGCTTTAACCTTTCATATTCTTTAGTAACAGATTTTTTACAAGTTTATGTATTTTTTTTGGTCAAAAAGGTCACGTGATGTTTGCCACATCTGGTTTTGGGTAACTTTGTCCAAACTGTTCAGTGATAAATATTGTTCTTGTTTTTGGGTAACTTTGTCATAACTTTGTCCAAACCTTTTGTCCAAGTCCTGTGGAAAATACTGTGGTCAAACTATTCATATCTATGGTCAAAATGGGTCACAAGTGTTCTTTTGATATCATTTTTTCTGGGTTTATCATGCTGAACGAAACCTTTTGGTCGGAAAACTCGTCGGAAAAAGTCAACAAAGGGTCAAAACCCTATTTTTACGCCTAAGGTGCCATCTTCAGAAATATTTACGCATAACTGTGAAGTTATGCGTAAGGATTCTTATGCGTAACCTTGGTTTTACGCATAAGCCTAAGCTTACGCATAAGTCTGTTTTACGCATACGGACTATGCTTACGCATAAGCCGTATCGACCAAGACTTTGCTTACGCGTAAAAGTGTTACTAGTAACATTTTTTCGACCATGTTTTCTTATACGTAAGAACTGAAATATAAGATTAAGAAGACTCGTTTGACTCTGACCCAAACCAAAATACCAACAGACTCATTGGACCTCATATTTCATTCATCATCAGTCCAAGTGAAAAGTAATGAAAGAGTACATGACACAGACATAACACATCTTCACAGCCGATCCATCTACCATCTTAAACAAATCCTCTATCTATCCTAAACCCCTCAATCTCCAACAACAACGACTGAAATAAATTAATTAAGAATCTCAGATTTATTCTTTTTGTGTTTCTAAAAGAAATATCAAACCACATGTGGTTACTCAATCAAAAAAAAAGAAAAAAATTAATCATCATTGATCTTAGTTTTTGAAGCTTATGCTTCACTAATAACCGAACCGTAAGACTAGTTTGATAACAATTTTTGCTATCAACTTGTCTTCGTTCGTTCAAACTGAATCACAACAAAACTGAATAATTAAACCTACCCGTGACTACTTGGATCTTGTAGCCTTTGTTATGCTATCTTGATTTGGACTTGAGCAGAAATTAATGATAAAGTTAGGGGTACGGACTATAATTTGAAGGGGTTGTCATGAGATCAGTTTTAATAGGTGATGAGAAGATGAGATTTGAGTTATTATTTGTGTTTTATTGGTGTTGAGATCTGAGCATATAGATGAAAGAGGGAGGTGTTTTTTCTATGTCTGCGTTTGGAAAGGTTTAGGGTTAACGTGAATGATATGGGGATTAGGATAAGAGAGTTTTTATTACTACTCTTTATATAACCATAACTTTTGGGGTTAAGGTTATTCTTTTGGATCGGGCTTTGGACTGAAGTTGGAAATGGACTTATAATGGGCGGTTTATCACAATTACTTTGGATCCGAAAAATACTATCATAGGGCTGAAAATTTTAATAATAACAAATGCGCTTAAAACATTGATTATACATATGTATTTGTTAATACATTGTATTAATTTTTGGCATATTAGTTGGTCAAACGAGTGGTATTTTTTTTTTGGTATTATCAATTTTCACGAGGAGGATACATTTTTTTTACAAGATCGGGAAACCATTATCAAGTTCATTTTAACCGTTAACGAAGGCTAGTCTTGAGCATGTAACCGCAAGATGTGACTACGGCACGAATTCACTATTATTTATTTGAGGTTGAAGTGGGATATCACGGATGCGTGTACTTAGTATCTGAAGATATCGACGTTGGTTGGATGCATGATTCTTCGAGATCCTTGTTCGAGCTTTAACCGTTTCGAATGACAAAGACTTGAGTTATCTAGTTGAACTTGATGTAAGGAGTTACGTTGTTGTCCTCACAGCTTATAACTATCACTTTTAAGGAGTTACGTTGTTGTGCTCAAGTGTCACACTAAGGTGTGGATAATTTGAAAAACTTTAAGTTTACCTTTTTTTGATGGAGTTAAGAAATAGGGTTCTTCGTCTGACAATAGTGCAAGTTTAAGTCACAAGTTCGGGTTATACTACTTCAGTCTCAAGTTCGTCATATTGGGTTTTCACCATCAGTAGTCACTACAAAAAGCCGTCAAAATGATAATGGGGTCGGTAAAGAGTTAGCTGAGAAGAGTATACACGAGTAGAGAAGTTTTATCAACAGTTGATTCTCACGAGATATTTATGGTACTTCACACTTGTTCGATTAATTGAACATACATGGTTTCGATGTCTCTAATTCATCATCAACATACGTGGTGTATGATTCTGATTCATTGAAAACATCGGGGGGAAGAGAGTATAGGTGGTGTTTGCTTCCTTTGATGTTTTTGGATTTTTTTTGCAAGGTGAAAGAGAGTGAATTGAACAACCAACCTTCAAGTGAGGGTATTACAAGACTATTTATAGGAGAGGGAGCTAGGGCAACACTCCTAGTCCCTTCCTTTCCTTATTGGACTTAGGCCTAGGCTTATGGGCCTTCTAGATAATCCTAAGCATAATTACAAACATAAAAGCCATATTAAGCTAACTATTACATATGAATAACTAACACTTGAATTAAGGTTTAGGAGTGATTCCAAGAATCTCCCCCTAAGTGTTAGCGATGAATGAAAGAGTGATAACGTTGAAGGTGTTGATGTAATAGTAGCTTTGACATCTTCTGACATTCTTCTTTCTTGTGAGAAGAAGTGTCTTGATTCGAACAATCTCCCTAGTGTAGAGAAATTGTTTCTTTTGAAGTATTCTGCTTTGACATCTTCATTTTCTTTGTTCTTTAGTTCTTTGTTCTTTGAAAGTGATAGTATGTTGTGGTAATCTGCATCAGGTCTGCTTCCCTGCTCCAGTGTCTCCACGTCCTTCTCCAACATGCTCACACGCTCTATAACGTTGGATTACAGTTGATGAAGTTCTTTAAGTCTTTAAACTTTGTAGATTCTTTGTTGACGAAGAATCATTCTGACTTTGTGTTGCTTTTGATTATGAGAGAACTTTCATAAGTGATGTTGTTGGTATGAGCATGTGGAGAATCTGCACGATCAGTCCGCTCCAGAGCTTCCATAAGAAGTAAACATAGGAAAGGTTAGTAATAAGCGGATTCCGGCACTTACAAGTTTGAACTTCGAGAGTGTTAACAGCATAGTGTGAAAACGCAACTCTAATTCTCACAAAGGCCGTTCCTGAACCGGAGTCCCACAAGTGAGATAACGCGATGTACCGAAGTACACCTACGATTCAGATGAGTCGCTGAGGTACACCGAAGCATCACCTTACGACTGTAGACCGTTTGAGACCACTAAGCGTAAACCACGGGAAGTTACTGAAGCGACCTGCTGTCAGGGCTGTTTGATGTTGACCCTGGCAGGAGTTTCCATTCAATCACTGAGGATCACATATGTGAACCTCTCATAAATGTTCTCGACAGATTGCTAAGATCTGTGAAGGACTCGATAACGTACCACTGTTGTTCTTATTGTTGAACAACAAGTGATGAAATGTCAAGTGTACCTAAGAGATCTTTTGATGAATCTCGTGGCTCTAGACTCAATAGTGCATTTTGGTTTTCCTGAACGGAGACTAGGGAGAGGGTCTCCTTCTTCAATACAAGCAATCTCTAAGAGAAAGCAGATAGTTTGCGTAAGGTTCCCTGTAAGAATGAAACAAGCTTCTGTTGAGAGAAACTTGAGTGGCTAAGAAGGTGTAGTGCATGCGTCACTGGGTCCAGGACGACTTTTAATCTTCAATACCGGTGTCATCAAGTGACAACCAGTAGCATATGAATTGAACCCGGTGTCTGCCCTAAGTTGAATAATTTGGAGGGCTATTTCTTTTCACCCTTTTCTTTGCATTTCTTTTTAATTCTTCAACTCCTTCTTTCTCCAATTCTCATTTTCTCCTTTTTATAATCATACCTAAGGACTTCTAATACTAATTATTTGTAGTGTCCTTGGGTAGATCCCTCCGGCTCTGGCGGATCATAGGACAGTTATTCCTAACCTTAATCACCTTATAACTCCATTGCGATAAAACCATTTTCATGAAAATCTCTTGAAGTGTTTGTAAATGAAAAACATGTTTGAACACTTCAAGAGTTTTAGATTTTCTAAAATACTCCCCCTCGACAAGTGCTTAAGAGTTTTGACAGAAATCTGGACAATGAGAGAAGAGCGCGCACTTTTTGAATTGATCAACTCAAGTTAGACAATCCCTTGCAAGACACGATTATGTTGTATAGTTTAAGAGATACATTGTCAGCTTTTAGGTGACAACTAGCTCTAATAACTACCTTGAAGATGTGGACAACCGCGAAAGGTTGTCAAACCCGTCAAAGTTCATGTCTATCAGGAGCTTCTCGAATGGTACGATTTACTTGGATAAGTCTTAGAAGACAAATCTTTTCAATGTATGACTGTTCAGATCCCGTCAATTCATGGGTTAAAGTCTTTTCACACGAGGATTCAATAGCAAAACACAACATATTTCTTATCACATAATTTCTCTCCCCCTCAAAAATGGCATATATAAATGTTATTTTTGATAACATTTTGATAATAAATATAAACATTTCGAGTTTTGTGGGAAGATTATCAGGAAGAACAGTTTTGTCAACAAAGTTTTTAGCAAATACTCCCCCTCAACATGTAATACTAACTTTTGAGGTTTTGAAAAACGTAAGGGGAAATACTTGTTCTTTTGAGCAAAACCTTGAAAAATTAAAGGTTTGATAGGTTTTACTCAAAAGTAAGAAGCTTTCGCTCCTTTTATAGGATTGTGGCACTGAAGGGTACCACAGGGTCCTTTCATTACAAGAACGGGTTGTACACTGTTATGTGTACACAAGCCATAGTCAATATAATATCACACATCCAAAATAATATGAAATAGAAGCAGTTTAAGGGGTACCAGGAAGTCCATCAATCTTTCCAGGAATGCGAACAAGGCGTTGATAGCCGGTGAGAGTAATACTGGGACGACCACCTACAAAGCTCTCTAGTTTTCTGAACTGGTCCCTTCTGTACAACCTTTCATCAATCCTGGTGATAATCCTCTGCACATCCCGTCTTTCCTGAGAGTTCCATCGCTTTTGAGACCCAATGCCTTCATATATCGCCTTCAACATATAAGCCAAGCCATTCATAACCTTCTTCAATGTATGATCCCCAAACTTGTGAAGATCTCTACACACCATCAAGCAGTTTCGTTGTAGCTCACTACGGTAAATTACTCCGAATGGTTTGCTGACGAGGGTGTATTGTGGAAGCTGGTTGATGTCGGGAAGTTCTAGCTGAGGTCTGGTGGACTTGACACGGGTCTGATACGACTCAACAACAAGTTGTAGATCTTCTACACGTTCTTGTATCACTATGCTTCTGATGAATATGAGTAAGGACTTGATGTATTCGCGTTGAATTTCAGTCGAGAATTGTCTTATGCGTCCCTATATTTGGCAAGATACAGATCTTCAATGTCGTTGAGAGACAAGTTTTGAAAGTCCGGTTCACAGAATTCATAGCCTCTTTCGTCTTGTCTTTTGACCATAATTTTCTTGAGGAAAGTGTAGTCCCATTTAGACAAAAGAGCTACATGCTTAACAGCAATGATTGCTTTAGTACTGAACACTTCATGTTGAGACTTCTGAACCTGGAAACTTCTGTAGTAGATTCGTCGGCGTTCCGGCAAATGGTGAATCCCATACATTGCATCACGGTCATACAATTCCACATTGTTGGAAAACATGTGGGTAGCCTTTTCCTCGATGGCTATGCAGTTAGAGTATATGGCTGCCGGGAACGGAAGTGTCAGTGATGTAGCGTATTTTCTTGAATCATCACTGTCGTGTAGAAGAAATTCCAAGTCGTTGTTGAAGAAGTAGCGAAATGGAATCTTAGGCTGATCTGGTTGGCCAATCGTTGGTAGAGGTTTAGACTAGTCGGTGTAGTAAGGGGCATTGTCTTTCCTGGAGAAGTCGATGTTTGCTTCATGGTTGAGCCAATCAATGTTGTTGGACATGGCTCGTGCTATGTTGTCAAGATGGTATTCAACCTCGATGGCAGTTTTCGAGCTGTCTTTTAGCAATTGAAAGGCTTCATTCTTGATTCGTTTCAACTCTGATTTCGTCATCTTCTTCACTCGGAATTTTTCTTGCAGTAACTTTGCATGCTCCAATATACTACCGTCTACCAGATCATGACCTTCAGATGGATAGGGATTAGATTTAACAAGTGTAGAAAACCAGTCGTATTCATCAGTGTCATCCTCGTCTAGCCATTATACGACGTCAGCCTTGGGCGCCTTCTTCTTCTTTTTCTGAGGCCTAGATGAGGATTTTGGTTACTTAACTTTGTCGGGAGAGGTGGGTTGTTGTTGGGGCTCATGAAATTCCTCATCGTCACCACCCGTATACTCAAAGTGATCACCAGTTTTCTGAGTCTGGGGTGGTAACTCAGAATCCTGAGATTTGTCAGTTGAAGAGCGAGGAGGAGATCGTGGTTGATCTGGAGTCCTTTGGGGTGGAGGTTGCATGGAGGATGATTCACCAGAATTCTTCGGGCGTTTCGGCTCTTTATCTTTATTCTTATCTTCATCGTCTCTTGGACGCTTGGGCCTCTCAGCTTCTTCTCTGCATGCTGATTTAATTTGGTATTCCAGCAATGCTTCAAACAGTTTACCTTCGTAAGAGGCAAATGTTGCAGATCGTTTAGACATTTGAGCTACGAGCCTGGAAACCAATTCAGCATCTGAGAATATTATGGGATCAACTGGGTTGATGTTGACATGCATTGGTGTTGATCTCATAGTTTGCTTGGCCAAGTGTAATAGATTCGGATAGAGATGTTTGGTAAACATCTCCTTTGTAACTCCATGAACGATGTCAAGAAGGTACTTGTGAGTGTAACCTTTGATCATTTCGTTCATTTTCCCTTGAAGATCATCTTTCATGACCTTCTAGACATATTCCCTTTCAACTTGCATCTTGCCATTCTCGTCATGAAGATACTGTACCTGGTCAGCGAGAAAATTCAGCTTCTTGTAAAGCACGTCTTTCTTTCTGACCTGTTTGACAGCTTTAACGATTCGTGTCTTAGCTTGAGAGATCCAAGAGGCAGTTGGCTTCTTCGCTAATTTGGACGTGGATCTGGTTGTTCTTCTGGATGGTAGTGGTGAAGAGTGAGAAGATGAGTCTGATGATGATGAGATGTGAGGAGGCTCGGGGTCCTTAGGTGGTTCAGAAGTTTCCTCCTTAGAACGTGCGGGACTGTCTAGAAGAAAATGATCATAGGCGGTTTCTTCTTCGTTTCCAGACTTAGCCGTTTCATCAGCCTTAGTATCATCAACAAGAGTTTTCTCAGTCTTTTCCATTTCTGGTTCCTCAATATCAAAATTGATGGAATCTTCAATCTGCCGTTGTTGTTGTTGTTTGTGAGTGAAAGTAGTACCAGTTCCCTTATCAGGTCGATTAACCGCATCAGGAACTGGTGTGGCTTGAGTACCGCCACTTGAACCTCCGAGGCCACGAGTTTGATCTTTTACGAATTCTTCGGCAAATTGTTTTCGTCTGAGTTCCTTCAACTTATTTTGATATTCACTTTCTTCGTCAACCGGTTCTTCGTCAGAACTCTCCTTATCATGCTCAATCACTGGGGTTTTCCCTTTACCTTTGTCAGCTGGTGGACTGGGAGGTTTAGCTATTGATGGAGTAATATCGGTTGCAGTTTCAGAGTAGAAAACCTCTTCGTCTGATTTTGTATCTTCAGAGCTTTCGTCTACTAGCTTTCTTGGCGGTTCAGGCTTAGGTACGGGAATAGGAACAACTTCCTTAGAAGGAACTTTCCTTTTGTGTGGAGGTTTCCTCTTAGGGAACTTCCTTTTACTCTCAGTGCTTGCAGCACTTCCTGCACTTCCTCTTCTGGTTTTCCTTGTGGGGGTGCCAGAAGACTTGTCATCGAGAAAACCGACTTTGTTTTCTTCAACTGCCACCAGATACCTTTTGTATGTGTAGAGCTTTTTGATTTCATCAGACAGAAGGTGATCTGGCAACACAACACACTGTTTCTTCGTTGTTGATTCCTTGAATCTGACAGTTAGGGTAGGTTCAGACAACATGTCGTGATTGTTGGGGTCATTGAGTCTCTTGGGGATATCAGGATTGAGTCCAAGTGCTCTTTGGATCAACAGTTTTGTATATCTGATATAAGGAATCTTTGACCCAAGTTTTTTGAGGAATGACATCATGTCTTCCCATATCAGAGCTTTAGTTTTGATGTGCTTCATGTTGATCAAAGTCCAAAAAATCTGCAGTTCCATGAGCTTGGGATGCTCACAGCCACTGTCATGACCGGAAACTGATTTGGTGATGATGATGTAGAGAGTTCTCCAAGGTTGAGGAATATTCTTAAGATCCACGTATGAATGCTTAGTGATTACTCCTATAGCTTCATCATAACCAATGTCGATCATGAATTGGAGAACAGTCTCTTCAGTTGGTGCAGCAACGTATTCGGTTGGCTCGATGTCGGGAATGAGGAGAACAGTCCTTAAGTCTGCAGGTGTGATGGTGACTTGTTTGTGGTTGAGAATCACTGTCACAACATTCTGTCCTTTGATCTTTTTCATTGTGTTCCAGAACTGATGAATGTAGATCTCCGGCACAGTAGCAGAGTTGGAGAGCATATTATGATAAGGTTGATTCTTCAAAATATCCACAACAATTAAGCAAGAAGACTCTGAGCAGGTGAGAGTTTCAAAGTCAACACGAAGGTTTATCTTTCCAATCTTTATCGGGTATCCATGAGGGAAGATATCAGCAACGGTGAGAACATTTGGTGCATCCACATTCTGCATTTGAGCGTCCATGTCGTGATCTGAAATATATTTAGCCAAAAGAACCAACATATTGAAAGACATTATGTTAGTCAACAGATGGTTTTATTGTCTAATTATTGAATGTGCTATGTTGATGATTGTTACGAGTCCAATGTCACTTGTTTTGTCCAATAGTCCAATGACATCGTGATAAGTTTCATGAGTTAGTTAACTTTAAGTTTTAAAGTTCATGTTATCACTTATTTTTCACAACATATTAAACGTTTAAGCTTATTAGTGACATTATTGGTTTCGTGACGTTATGATTTATTTATTTACAAGTTTGCACGCGTAACAATTCATGATTAAGGTTAAACAAGGCTTAGGCGTAGAAATGGCAGCTTATGCGTAAACAGGAGAGGTATATGCGTAAACTCAAGCTTATGCGTAGGATCCTGACTTACGCGTAAGAAGTATTTCGCGTAGGAAAAGGGGACCTTATGCGTAGAACTTACGCGTAAGCGTATATAAAACCTTACGCGTAAGGCTTACTCGTAAGAGTAGACCTTACGCCTAAGGCTTACTCGTAAGAGTAGACCTTATGCGTAGAGGTCACTATTTACGCATATCCTTCACAGGATACGCGTAGTCCCTTATGTAGAACCTTACGCGTAACAGTTATGCGTAAGATTACTCTTACGCATAACCTTCTACGCGTAAGGTGATCCTTATGCGTAGATTGCTGTTAACCTTGATTCTGAATTTTCACTTGTATCAAACCTAAAATAAGTTCATCATAGCATCAATATTAACATATACATTCATTCTATAACAGATTTAATCACAAACACTCCTTCAAACAGTTATGCGGAAAAAACCCTTACTCGTAAGACTAAACCCTAAAGTTCATGAATTACGTGTATGATATCTAGCCATAGGAATTGCACCAAAGTTTTTTTTGGGAGGTCTAAGAAGTATAGTAAGTTGTCGAATCCAAGTTTTAACATGAAAATCAAAGCCAGTCAAGAATACCCAAATCTTATGAACATAAACCCTAGTTTTCAGTTTTGATGCACTTGATGTTTCTGGGTAATTTCTGGGCTTAGATATGATCAATTAATCATGAATACAACATTAACCAACTATCTTTTTCACCAGAAACATTCACATATGAAAAAACCCAAATTTACGCGTAAACCTTAACTTTTGAAATCAGTCAATTTGAGTTTATGGGCGAGTATAAATGATAAAAATGGTGTTCTTGTGATGATAAAAACGTTTTGACACAACCATTAACACCAAAAACACTCAACTTTGATTATGTGTTCATAAGCATGTGCGTAGAACACAAAATCCCTTCTAGACGAAAATCTAACCGTTAGTTTGAAAAATGATTCAAGACCCATGTTTAGATTGTTGCAAAGAATGTTTAAACACTTACAAATTGAGGATCAAAAGCACGGATTTGTGAAACGATTGTGGATCGTGGATGATGTTTGGTGAAATATTTAATGTGAAGAGTTAATATGTTAGGTGGAGTGTTTTATTTAAAATAACTTTAAGCTTTTGACAGTTTTAGCCCCTCCTCCTTTGTCCTTTTCATCCAATGCCTTTTAACTTCTATTTTGGTTACCAAACGAAGAATATTTGGAAATAACTTTGACGACACTCCCCCTAGACTTAAGAAATAATGAAAGTTTCTAAATTTTAGTCCGAGGAGTGTCAGAAAACCAGAAATGTGACCACCATTATTTAAAGGAACAACCGGGAATAGGTAACATGCAAGTACACGGTTATATTGAAACAGTTAAGTATTTACTTTCTCCCCCTCAACACTTGATCGGAAAAATACTGAAATTCGAAAGATTTGAGTGTTGACGGAAGAATTGTACTTGCAATGTTTGAAGAAATATAGATGGAAGAATATATTTGTTGTTTTATCTGATTTTATATTTTTATATTTTGTTTTTGAAAAAATATTTACAAAATGGGTTTTGGTGTTTGGCTGGTTTTTAAGACTGTATTAAGAGTTAATCCAGTTCTTCTTGAGTCAAACACCGCCTACCAATCCGGTGGACCAACTCATTAAACCTAGCAGGAGCTAAGGCTTTGGTGAGTAGATCTGCCAATTGGTATTCTGTACCCACAAAGTATAATTCAACAGTACCCTGCTCCACGTGGTCCTTGATGAAATGATATCGAAGATCGATGTGCTTAGATTTCGAATGCTGAACTGAGTTGAACAAGATCGTAATAGCATTCCGATTGTCGCCGTACATCAGAATTCTGTCAAATACGTAACCATAGTCTTTGAGTTGTGTTCTCATCCAAATTACTTGAGCACAACACGCCGACATGGCTACATATTCTGCTTCGGTTGAGGACATGGATGTACAATCCTGCTTCTTCGATTGCCATGACACCAGTTTGTCACCAAGAAATTGTAACGCTCCTGAAGTACTTTTCCGTGAGTCTAAGCATCCTGCGTGGTCAGCGTCTGAAAAGCTATTAGTTCAAAACCAGAATCCTTCGGATACCAGATCCCTAAATTAATGGTTCCCTTGATGTATCGGAGGATTCTCTTAGCCTCAAAGAGGTGGGTTTCAGTTGGTCGCGACTGATAACGGGAGCATAGATATACGGAAAAAACAATATCAGTCCTGCTAGCTGTTAGATACATGAGAGACCTAAGAATACTACGGTATTTGCTAGGGTCCACCAATTTCCCATGTAAATCAGCGTCTAGCTTCTTGGTATGAGCCATTGGTGTGGCATAGGTGTCACAGTTTTGCATTCCAAATTTGTTTAACTGTTCAAGGGCATATTTGGATTGACTCAAGAAAATACCACGGGATGATTGATGAACTTGCATTCCTAGAAAGAATGTGAGTTCACCCATCATTGACATTTCAAAATGTTTTGTCATTAATTTTGCAAAAGCATTTGAGTATTTTAAATGTGTTGACCCAAAAATGATGTTATCCACATAGATTTGAACGATTAAGATGTGAGCCCCGTGATATTGTATGAAAAGTGTGGGAGCGACCGAACCTTTGGTGAATTTATTGGCAATGAGGAAGGATGATAACTTGTCGTACCACGCCCGAGGAGCTTGTTTGAGACCATACAGAGCTTTGTTCAGTTTGTAGAAATGGTTTGGGAACTCGGGATAAACGAATCCTTCTGGCTGGCTGACATAAACCATTTCTTTCAGTTTCCCATTCAGAAAAGCTGTTTTGACGTCCATTTGAAAGACTGTTATATTCATATGAGCCGCGAACGCGAGAAAGATCTGAACAGCCTCAAGACGAGCAACCGGAGCGAATGATTCCTCAAAGTCAATACCCTATTCCTGTCTATAACCCTTAGCCACCAGACGTGACTTGTTTCTGATTACGTTCCCTTCAGCATCTAATTTGTTCTTCCAAATCCATTTGAGACCAATGACGTAGACCCCTGTTGGTCTTTCAACCAGTTCCCATACTTCAAGACGTTTGAATTGGTTGAGTTCTTCTTGCATGGATTCGATCCAGTTGTCTTTTGTCATTGCGTCTTTAATGTTTTTAGGCTCAGATTGGCAGACAGTAAGAGCATAAATGCAATGTTCACCATCTGTGTGAAGACGTTGTCTCGTAACAACTGGTTGATTTGGGTTGCCAATAATATTTTCAAGAGGACGATCTTTTGTCCAACGATGTGTAGAGGGTTTATGTTGGTATACATTGTGCAGATTTTGAGGATTCAAATGGTTTGTTGATGATTCCGCGACATCAGGTGCAGCAGTTTCATTGGCAAATGGGTTAAAGAACGCATTTGGATCAAAATCTGCAGGTGGGGGTACTTCATTAAGAACATCAACAGCTGATTCAACGTCGTTGGAAGCAGTTTCTTCAACTGTTGTAGCAGAGTCAACTGGTGGTGCTTCTTCAACAGTAGTTGTTGTAGCAGGTGTATCAGGTATAAGAGTATTATCAGGTTGAGCAGCGGAAATGGTGGATACACCTGGAGCACGTTCATCAATGTCGTCACTGAACAGAGGAGCAAATAGTCTTTCCATTTGTTGACGAGTAAGCTGAGGGCTTGTTTCAGCTGATGATAGGGTTTGGGGGACATTTAATCGGTTGTGACCGGGTTCCAAGCTGTTATGCTCAGAAGCCAATTGGTGTAGTAGAGTCGACTGATTCAGCGTTGTTGTGACTGGGTTCCAAGTGGTTGGGACCGGGTTCCAAGCTGATTCAGCGTCGTTGGAAGCAGTTTGTTCAACTGTTGTAGTAGAGTCAACTGGTGGTGCTTTTTCAAAAACCCTCTCCTTTCATGAATTTCTTTAATTAGGGGGAAGAAATGAGACGATCAGTGGTTAAAATTTCTCAAGTTGGTGTTATCGTCTCACTTTCACAGAGTTATCATGCGTGAAGTTACCTAAATATGATGTTGTGATGCCTCACACTCGGTCATTTTATCGTGTAATTGCATTATCACAAGTAACTATTATTCCGATAGACCGCAACATTCAGGGGGAAGTCGTTTCATCGCGTCTTTCGCGGATTGTTTGGTGTGAAGCATCTACATATGTGAGAAGATCTTGTTGATTTCTTGCATGTTACCCCTGAACAGATTTTCCAACATAAGTCAGATTTACCTTGTGTGGTTTACTGCTCATCTACAAATTCCGCTGCGTACTGAAAACTTCAAAAGTTAGAGGAAATGTTCACTACATCAAAGTTTCAAATCTGCTGAAGACGGTTGTCATTTTGGAGGGAAGTTGATTCAGAAAATTCGCCAAAAAGAAGTGTACGGAGAAGCTGCTAAAGACATGCAGCATGAATTGGGGGAAAGTTAATCCAATTTATGCATATTACATCATTTGCCTACAAGTGAAGAAAACGGTTCTCAAGTCAAGGTACCAGAAGAAGTCAAAGATCGTAAACTTTCATCATCCTCTGCACTTGAAGAGCTTATGAAGACCTTTCTTTATTTGTTTTCTATATTTGTAGTAAATGTTGTAAGTAATCCCTTATGTCGTCCCATTGGGGGAAGATTGTTGGAATCGCTCCTAACTCGTAAATGGAACGACATTGACGGGATTACATTTTCTATCCTTGTTACCTTAAACACATGGGCTTGTTATGTCAATTACCCATTGTTGTATGTGTTTGGGTATATAAACCCCTCCATACTTCCATGGAGGGGTGGGATTTCTTGTGTAAGCCTTTCACCTTTCAATAAAATAACACATAGTTCTCTCCCTTCTCTCTTGTTTCTCTCTCTAACTTGAAGATGGCTTTCTTCCATCTTCCAAGACCTCCCGATTCACCATATCAACCACATATACGATCTTAACAAAAACTACCGAAGCAAGGGTAGCTACCAATAAACTATGCATGCATACACTTAGAAATAATTATATGAAAGCATTGTAAACGCAAACAAAACAATTAAGGAATCATAACTAGGTCAGCACCAAGAGGTTCTTAGCCGCTTATATAAACTATAACAATCAATTCAATGTTTAATGTTACGAAATACATGAATTAAAAGTAAAGAAAAGATAAAAAGCTAATGCTTATCGTAGGGGAGTGATTTTTCCCTTGGAGATAACTCTGTATGCTCCTCTAGTTCTACCTTCGACTTCTTCTCACGTTCTCTGAATGTTGTGTGTGAAATGGGATGCTTTGAAATGCTGGAAATCGTGGGTATTTATAGGCCAGATCTGGTTACGGCGTAACTAATTATAAGAGTTACGCTGTAACATACAATTCTTCATATTTTGCACTAATAATGCTGGTTACGGCGTAACCTCTGGAAGGAGTTACACCATATCTTCAATAAATCTTGGTTACGCCGTAGTTGCTGCATGAGTTACGGCGTAATTAGTAGCGGCGCGGAACATCATTTGACCTAATATGGTTACGTCGTAATCTTGGATAGAGTTACGCCGTAATTTTCTGTTAAGTTGGTTTTCTGATCTACGCTTTAGTTACGGCGTAATATGAGAGAGGAGTTACGCCGTAACTTCTTCAAAGTGAGCATAATATGATAAATCTTCAATAAACTCTCCAAATCCGCATCTCTTTAGCTCTAGTGCTCGTAATTGACCTGCAAGTGAAATATAATGGAAATCAAGCGTAAATCCGTATAAATGATATAAATTACAAGCATCATTGTGGGAAATTTACACTTAATATGGATTTGTGTGGCCCGATGCATGTGCAGACGATTAATGGAAAACACTACATTCTAGTAATTGTTGATGACTACTCAAGATGGACTTGGGTTTATTTTCTTCGAAGTAAAGATCAAGCTCCACAAATGATCATCACCTTTCTCACGAAAATTCAAGTTCAGCTCTGAAATACAGTACGGCAAGTCAAAATAGACAGAGAAACTGAATTTGTGAATCAAACTCTTCGAGAATACTATGAGAAAGTGGGAATTGAGCATCAAACATCAATTGCACGAAAACCAGAACAAAATGGAGTTGTCGAAAGAAGAAACTGTAAGCTAGTGAAAGCTGCAAGAACGATGTTGATCAATGCAAAAATTCCAGATTACTTATGGGCAGAAGCCGTGTCAACTGCATGCTACACTCAGAACCGTTCTATGATAACCAAACGCCACAACAAAACACCTTATGAGCTTATTATAACAGAAAATCGAATCTCAAACACTTTCATGTATTTGGTGCTCTCTGTTACCCGAATAATGATCGTGATGACTTTGGAAAGCTCAAAGCCAAAGCTGACGTTGGAGTCTTCATTGGATACTGTGAAAACTCGAAGGGTTACCGGATTTGGAATCGTCGTACAAGGGAGATTATGGAAACGATTCATGCTAATTTTGATGAACTTACAGAAATGGCTTCTGAGCAACCCAGACATAACCGTCTCAACTTCCCCAAAACCCCATCATAAGCTGAACCAAGCTTATAGCTTACTCGTCGTCAAATGTAAACGTTATTTGATGCTCTATTTAGTAATGATATTGACCAACGTTCTCCAGATGTATCAAATTTTTCTACTGCTCAACCTGAAAATATTCCAATCCCTGATACACCTGAAACAACAACAACTGTTGCTGAAGCACCTCCAATTGATTCTACAAAAACAGCCAAACAAAACGCATCTAATGACGCTGACCCAGCTGATGATCTTCTGAATCAAGATGTACCTGCACCCGCGGTTTATGATGGAAATACATTCTTCAACCCTTTTGATACTGAAATTGCAAATTCATATTTTGCGGAATCTTCTATCAGCCACATGAATCCACCTAATCTGCATAATGTATATCAACATCAACCATCCACATATCGTTGGACTAAAGACCATCCTATTGTCAACATTATTGGGAACCCGAATCAACCAGTCGTTACTAGACAACGCCTTTAGACTGACGGTGAACACTGCATTTATGCCCTCACCGTTTGTTAAACTGAACCCTAAAACATAAAAGATGAAATGACCAAAGACAACTAGATTGAATCCATGGGAAAAGAGCTTAACCAGACCGTTTGCTTACAGATTTGTACGATTATCAGAAATAAGTCACGTCTGGTGGCTAAGGGTTATAGCCAGGAAGAGGGGATTGACTTCGAAGAATCATTCGAACCAGTAGCTAGACTTGAGGCTGTACGGTTTTTCTGGCATTCGCGGCTCACATGAACATTATGGTCTATCAGATGGATGTCAAAACTGCCTTTCTGAATGGTAAACTGAAGGAAACAGTATATGTTAGTCAGCCAGAAGGATTTGCTGATCCAGAGTTCCCTAATCACATCTACAAACTGAACAAGGCTCTTTACGGTCTCAAACAAGCCCCTCCGGCGTGGTATGATGAGTTGTCCTCCTTCCTCCTTTCTCATAACTTTGTCAAAGGTTCGGTCAACCCAACACTGTTTATTCAATATCTCGGGGCACACATTTTAATTGTTCAGATTTATGTGGATGACATCATTTTTGGTTCTACCCACAAAAAGTACTCAAACACTTTTTCAAAACTAATGAAAACAAATTTTGAAATGTCCATGATGGGTGAACTTACATTCTTCTTAGGACTACAAGTTCATCAATCACCTCGTGCTATTTCCTAAGTCAGTCCAAATATGCTCTTGAAATTTTGAATGAACATATAATGCAAAGTTGTGACACCTATGCAACACCAATGGCATATACCAACAAACTGGACGCTGATTTACATGGGAAATTGGTTGACCCTACCAAATACCAAAGTACTCCTATTATCAGTCAAGACCAACTGAAAGACACCTCACTAAGGCTAAAAGAATCCTCCGATACGTAAAAGGAACCATTAATTTGGGGATCTGGTATCCGAAGGATTCTGGTTTTGAACTAATAGCTTTTTTAGACACTGACCATGTAGGATGCTTAGATTTACGGAAAAATACTTCAAGAGGTTTACAATTCCTTGGTGATAAATTGGTGTCATGGCAATTTAAGAAACAAGACTGTATATCACTGTCCTCAACTAAAGCAGAATATGTAGCCATGTCTGCGTGTTGTGCTCAAGTCATTTGGATGAGAACACAACTCAAGGACTATGGCTACGTATTTGACAGAATCCCGGTGTAGTGTGACAATCGAAGTGCTATTGCGATCTCGTGCAACACTGTTCAACACTTGTTGGAATCACTCCTAAACAGTATTTCAAGTATTTATATTTCATATGTAATAGGTAGCTTTATTATGGTCTTTATGTTTGTTTAAGGTCAAGCTTATGTAGAAGGCCCATAAGCTTAGGCCCAAGCCCATATAAGAAAGGATGGGAACTAGGAGTGTTGCCCTAGCTTCCCTCCTATAAATACTCTTGTAAACCCTCATTTGAGGGTTGGTTGTTCAAGTTTTCTCTTTCACATATGCCTTACGCATAACCGGTCATAATATTGTTTGTGTGTGTGTTAGATCTTGTTCATCCGCCTTCATCTCTTCTCTTATAACTTGTGTTTGTAAAACTAGTGACCTAACAGTGGTATCAGAGACCAAATAGTTGGGTGTACACTTTGTTTTTGAAGTTTTTGGTTTTGGGTCTTACGCGTAAAGATAACGCAATATTTGATTCTCTTAAAAACTCGTTTTTTACACTTTTTAATCCAAGATTCTTGTACTTTTAATGTTTTGAGGTGTTAAAATACTGGTTTTTGGCAAAAAGTTTCAAACTTTACGCGTGGATCTACGTTTTTAAGCTTGTTTTTGTTCGTGGGTGTCGTTCTACGCGTAACCCGTTTAGCAGTTTTGGTACATCAAAATTCACATTTTTGTGTTCTTTTGGTACTCTTGAAGCTATTCCATAACAAAAATCTGGTTTAGAAACAACTTTGGGCAAAATCAAAATTACGAGTAATCCTACGCGTATCAAAACCCTAAAATTACGCGTAAGATTTTTCCTTGGTTTGATCTTCATTTTCCTGGTTTATTCCGTGTTTTCTTACTTGGATAAGTCTGAAAATACGTCGACTTTGGATATCTTTTGCACTGTGAAGTGTAAAAGATCATTTGGGCAAAAACCCTAAACTTACGCATAAGCATAAGCTTACGCGTAGAAATCCTACGCATAAGATTCACTTTACGCGTAAACTTAGGTCTACGCATAAGGTAATCCTACGCCTAACTTTCTACGCCTAACTTTTGTCTACGCATAACTTTAGTGTTTTTACCTTAGTTACGCGTAAGCTAAATCCTACGCGTAACTTCTTATTGTTACGCGTAACTTTTGGTGTTTTTACGCTTAAGTACTACTTGGTTTCTTGTCTTTTCTCGCCTAAGGACACTTCATCAACAAAGGTTCATTCGACTACAAAGATCCATTTTTACTACACAAGTTCATCAACATGTCTCAACCACCATACTCTAACTATTTCCCTCACACTTATAATCATCAACAACAACAACAATTAACTCCACAACATCAACAATGGAATCAACAACAAGCTATTTTTCAAAAACAATTTAATCAGCAACATACTCCACAACTTGGTGCAATTCCACAACCACAAATGGTTCAACCACCACCAAGCCTTCAAGTTCAAACTTACACAAATGATTTCAATCAACATCCATCAAGGAACACTATGAAGGAACCCACTTGGTTTGCAAAGATGTGTGAAGCTTTAAGCAGCCAATAATCAATTCATGAAGCTGGATCACTTGATAGACCTCCAATGCTCACTCCAGGAAACTACGATCAATGGGTGATAAGGTTCTTTAGGTTTTGTGATCTAAAGAAGCCACATGTAAAGTTCTTAAAGAAGGTTATCTTGGAAGGTCCATTTGAGATGCCTACTGTCATTGTACCCGGAGATCCAACTGCTGTTCCACCAAGAGATGAACAAACCAACATTGCTACTGTTGCAGATTTAAATCCTACAGAACTTCTACACTATGAAGCTGATGAACTTGCAATGGAATACATCCTCTTAGGATTACCAAACCCAATTCTTCATAGTGTTGATGCTCAAAAGACTGCACAAAAGATGTGGGATCATATTCGTCTTCTTATGGAAGGATCTGTACTCAATCAGGAGGATTGGGAATCCAAAATTTACTTGGCTTATGAACATTTCATGATTGAACCTGGAGAGACACTAGAGTCCTATCATCATCGATTTTCAGATATCATCAATGATTTGGATAAACACAACATCATCATGCCAAGAATTGCAGTGAATACTAAGTTCCTGAGTAGTCTTGGTCCAGAATGGGAGAAGTATGTCATTTTTCTCCGTCAAGCGAAGAATATGCATCATTCTACTTATGGATTGTTGTACGATTACTTGAAGCCTCATGAAAAGGAAGTTGATCGGGAAAGGATTCTCCGTGCTCAAATTGCTAAACAGTCACAACCGGATAATCAACAACTTGCCTTGTATGCTCAACAGAATTATCCCTCTCAACCAGCAACTCAACCAACTGCTTCAAACACACCTTCACAGCAACAACCTCAACCTCAACAAAATCAATTGGTTCCATACAGCAACAATGCTCAAGCATATGTCAGTGATGCTACTGAGGAAATCGATCCATTCGAAGCATTGCAACAAGGATTTGTGATGATTGCTAATGCGTTTGGCCGTTACACCAACAAATCCAACAATCGTATTCGCTCCTCATCTAACACACGGACTCAAGCTGTTGTGAACAATGGACATGTTGAAGTTCAGAATCATGATTATTGTCGTCAGATGGGCGGTGGTCAAGGGTTTAATGCTGTGGGTAGGAATAACAACATAGTTCAAGTGGTGGAACAGGGAAATGCTCATAATCGGTTAAATGGTCTTTGATGCTACAACTGCAATGAAAAGGGACACCTGGCTAATGCATGCCCAAAGCCAAGGACTAGGGGCAGTGCTTATTTCAAAGAGGCTTTACTTTTGGCTCTTAAGGATGAAGCTGGTGGATCTCTCACAGACAAAGAAAAGAGCTTTATGGCAGATGCAGACTCGGATGATGATATGGAGGACTTGCAGGCCAATGCAGCTGTTATGTTGATGGCTAATATGCAAGAGTTACACATGAGTGAAACAGGCCCAGTGTATGACACTGATGGCTTGTCTCAGGTACCCGAACAAACCATCATCATATCTGAACTAATATCTCCATCAATATCTGAATCCGGCACGGCTCAGAATGTTCAAAATGAGTCATCTACATCTCATTCTGACGATTTTCAAATAAACCCCGTAGTTACATTTGACGATCCAGAAGACCTTATGGCTTCCCTTGATAATCAAATTGACTCCGTAGTTATACTTGAGGATCTAAATAATGATCATGGTGTGACTCCCGTTGAACAAGATGAACCTTTGCCCCATCCAGATCTTGTTCTGTTACTTAAAGACCAACAATCCCAAATTGCTGCATGTGTTGCATTAAATCAGTCCTTAAAAAGTAAAAATGCACTGTTAACCAAGGATTTTGAATGCTTACTAATGCAACTCAACTTTTTCAAAACTCAAGAAAACCGTGAAAAAGGTTTTGAAGCCGCTTTTGCAAAATCTCATCAAAACGAAAAATATTTAGAGAGACAGATGCGTGATCTAGCCACCTCGAAGAATGCTTTGTTGTCTGAATTAGAACAACTGAAACACAAACATAAAAAGCAAATTAACGCTCTCACCTTGGAAAATCAAAATGCTAAGGCTGAGTTGTTAAATTGTCAAAAACAGTTCTCTGCATACAAAAAGCATTCAACGAATCGGGTAGATGACCTTCTTGACGAAATTCTCGGCTTGCAAAACAAACTTAAAGAGTTTAAAACTGTTGTTTACAAACATGGTGAATCCGTAACAGCTATTGAAAAGTTTACCTTAAAACCCAATCCAAAAGGATATGGAAAAGAAATTCAAACAAAACGTTCGGCTCTTAAAGCAGTTCTTCCAGTAGATGGGCTAAGCAACTTACGAAAAACATACGTCTCTTGACAAAAACTGTTAAATTGTTGAGTCGGAATCGTAAAACTAAAAGGTTCCACTCTCGCAATTAAACGAAAAATACAAACACAAAGTCAACAAGATTAAGTCTGTTGTTTCGTAAGAAGCTCCACCGATCTAGTGCGTAGACAGAGAGATTTATAAAAAGCAAAACTACTCTAAAACGTTTTCGCCGAAGTTTTGGAAAAAGTGCCAAAAGAACTCAAAACTTTTTCAACTCAACGTAATCATTCGTAAGTTTTAGGAACCAATTGTCACGTAAAAATGAAAAATTCCTGACTAAATTACGTTGTGTAC
>BPTQ01000001.1:167387168-167534825 GCA_019973895.1 Chrysanthemum seticuspe | reverse complement strand
CTATTGGGAATCGTTGATCTGCACTGAACAAAGCCTACTGCAAAGGAAGTCGTAGGTTAAACAAAAAGGTTTAGGTAAAATCTGGTTACTGCATCTGGGGACAACCAGAAAGTTGGTCAAGGGTATGAAGTTCTGCAAACTTAACCAACTCAAGAAGGACGTACCTAAGTTAGGGCAACCCAAATCAACCAGTCGTTACGAGACAACGTCTTCACACAGATGGTGAACATTGCATTTATGCTCTCACTGTCTGCCAATCTGAGCCTAAAAACATTAAAGACGCAATGACAAAAGACAACTGGATTGAATCCATGCAGGAAGAACTCAACCAATTCAAACGTCTTGAAGTATGGGAACTGGTTGAAAGACCAACAGGGGTCTACGTCATTGGTCTAAAATGGATTTGGAAAAACAAATTGGATGCTGAAGGAAACGTCATCCGAAACAAGTCACGTCTAGTTGCTAAGGGTTATCGTCAGGAAGAGGGAATAGACTTTGAAGAATCTTTTGCTCCGGTTGCTCGTCTTGAGGCTGTTCGGATATTTCTCGCGTTCGCTGCTCATATGAATATGACGGTCTATCAGATGGATGTCAAAACGGCGTTTCTCAATGGACAACTAAAAGAAACGGTCTATGTCAGCCAACCAGATGGATTCGTTGATCCTGAGTTCCCGAACCATGTCTACAAACTGAACAAAGCTCTTTATGGTCTCAAACAAGCCCCTCGGGCATGGTACGATAAGCTATCATCTTTCCTCATTGCCAATAATTTCACCAAAGGATCGGTTGACCCAACTCTTTTCATACAATATCACGGGGCACATATCTTAATTGTTCAAATTTACGTGGATGACATCATTTTTGGGTCGACACATAAAAAGTTTTCAACCGCTTTTGCAAAACTAATGAAGAAAAATTTTGAAATGTCCATGATGGGTGAACTTACGTTCTTTCTAGGACTGCAAGTTCATCAATCACCCCGTGGTATTTTCTTGAGTCAGTCCAAATATGCCCTTGAACTGTTAAAAAATTTGGAATGACAACCTGTGACACTTATGCCACACCAATGGCTCATACCAAGAAATTAGATGCTGATTTACATGGGAAATTGGTTGACCCTACCAAATACCGAAGTATAATTGGGTCTCTCATGTATCTAACAGCTAGCAGACCTGATATTGTCTTTTCCGTTTATCTATGCTCCCGTTATCAGTCGCGACCAACTGAAACCCACCTCTCTGAGGCTAAAAGAATCCTCCGATACATCAAGGGAACCATTAACTTGGGGATCTGGTATCCGAAGGATTCTGGTTTTGAACTAATCGCTTTTTCAGACGCTGATCATGCAGGATGCTTATACTCAAGAAAAAGTACTTCAGGAGCTCTACAATTTCTCGGTGATAAACTGGTGTCTTGGAAATCAAAGAAGCAGGATTGTACATCGCTGTCATCAACCGAAGCAGAATATGTGGCCATGTCCGCGTGTTGTGCTCAAGTCATCTGGATGAGAACACAACTCAAAGACTATGGTTACGTATTTGGCAGAATCCCGATGTACTGCGACAATCGGAGTGCCATTGCGATCTCGTGCAACTCAGTTCAGCACTCGAAATCAAAGGACATCGATCTTCGCTATCATTTCATCAAGGACCACGTGGAACAGGGTACCGTTGAATTATACTTTGTGGGTACTGAATACCAATTGGCAGATCTGCTCACCAAAGCCTTGCCTCCCGCTAGGTTTAATGAGTTGGTCCACCGGATTGGTATGAGGTGTTTGACTCAAGAGGAATTGGATGACCTCTTAAAACTGTCTTAAAAACCTGTCAAACACCAAAACATCTTCTGTAAATAATTTTTCAAAAACAAAATACAAAAATATAAAATCCGATAAAACAACAAAAATATTCTCCTAATCTATCTTTCTTTCAACATGGCAAGTACCTTTCTTCCGTCAACACTTTAATCTTTCAAAATTCAATATTTTTCCGATCAAGTGTTGAGGGGGAGAAAATAATCTCTTAACTGTTTCAAAACATCTATGTACTTGCATGTTATCATATCTCGGTTGATTCTTTTACAAATGGTGGTACATTTTCTAGTTCAAAGACACTCCTCGGACTTAAATTAATAACCTTTCATTATTTTCTCAAGTCGAGGGGGAGTGTCGTCATGTTTCTTTCCTAAAAATCTTTGTTTGGTAACCAAAATGGAAGTTAAAAGGCTTTGTTTGAAAAAGGAAAAGGTGGAGGGACCAAAACTGTCAAAACCTTAAAAATATTTTGAATAAAAATATCCTCCACCTAACTTTCACTTCTCATTTATTACAAAATACCTAAAACCATCCTACGCATAGTATTCACTCAAGAAATCCGTGTTTCAGATCATCATTTTGTAAGTGATTTTGCGTTTACAACATGTTTTTAAGCAATGGTTTTGAATCTTTCAAAAATCCAACGGTTAAAACTTTGTATAATCACGTTTTTGTGGTCTACGCATAAGTGTATGATCACATGATCAAGATTGGGTGTTTATGGTTAAAATAATAGTGTCAAAACGTTTCTAACACATCAACGATACTGTTTTAATCATCAAAACTCGCCCAGAATCACGAATTAAATGATTTACGAAATTAGGGTTTATGTGTCGAATTGGGTATTTTTGAATGTGAAGTGTTTTGGTCAAAAAGATTGTTGGGTTATGCTCTTGTGTTGTTGAATTAATGATTTCCAAGGTTTCTAACCACCCAGATACACGAATTGACTAACAATTTGAAATTAGGGTTTAATGTTCATAACTTTTGGGTATTTTTGATTCTCAGCAAACTAAGTGTTATAACTTGGCCTATAGACTCTCAACATATCTTAGGACTACCAAAATCAGTTTTATGCATATTCCATGGCTAGATCTCATACGCGTAGAATTAGGGTTTAGACTACGCGTAAGATTTTCTACGCGTAACTGTTAAAATGTCAATTGTGTTATGATCTGTTATAAAATGAATGTTATGTGTTAAACATTGATGATATGATGCTTTGTTTCAGGCTTGCTACACTTAATATTCAGAATCAAGGTTGTTGTTACTCTACGCATAAGGATCACCTTACGCGTAGCTTGTTATGCGTAAGATTTGTCTTACGCGTAGCTTCTACGCATAAGGTTCTACATATGAGACTACGCGTATCCTGTGAAGGATATGCGTAAACAGTGACCTCTACGCATAAGGTCAACTCTTACGAGTAGCCTTACGCGTAAGGTTAATATATGCCTACGCATAAGCTCTACGCATAAGGTACCCTTTTCATACGCGTAACACTTCTTACGCGTAAGTTAGGATCCTACGCGTAAGTTTACGCCTACGCATATATCATTCCTGTCTACGCATAACTTTACCAATCCTACGCATAAGCCGAGATCATACCTTCGTTATGAATTGTTACGTGTACAAACTTGTAAATAAACTAATCATATCATCACGAATCCAAAAATGTCACTAATAAACTTAGATCATTTGATATGTTGTGAACAATAAGTGATAAAATAAACTTTAAAACTTAAAGTTAACTAACTCACGAAACATTTCACGACATCATTGAACTATTGAACATACAAGTGACTTAGGACTCGTAACAATCATTATCACTGTACATTCAATAACTAGACAATAAGACCTTCTGTTGACTAACATTATGTCTTTCGATATGTTGGTTCTTTTGGCTAATGTTATTTCAGATCCCGACATGGCTGAACAAATGAATGTGGATGCACCTGAAGTTCTCTCCATTGCTGAAATCTATCCTCATGGCTATCCAATGAAGATAGGAAAGAATAATCTCCGTGTAGACTTTGACACCCTCACTTGCTCTGAATCTTCGTGTTTAATTGCTATTGATATTCTGAGGACTCATCCGTATCAGAATATGCTCACTCACTCTGCAACTGTCCCTGAGATCTATATCCAACAGTTCTGGAACACTATGGAAACGGTCAAAGGACGGACTGCTGTGACAGTGACTCTGAATCACAAACAAGTCACCATTACACCTGCAGACTTAAGGGCTGCTCTCCTAATTCCTGAAGTCAATCCAACCAAACTATATGCCACACCTGCTGAAGAGCTAACTCTCCAATTCTTAATCGATATCGGTTATGACGAGGCTACAGGAGTAATCACCAAGCATTCTCACGTAGAGCTTAAGAGTATTCCTCAACCCTGGAGAACTCCCTACATGATCATCACCAAGTCTGTTTCTGGTCGTGACAGTGGCTATGAGCATCCTAAGCTCATGGAACTGCAAATATTTTGGGCATTGGTCAACATGAAACACATCGCTATCGAAGCTCTGATTTGGGATGACATGATGTCATTTCTCAACAAGCTTGGCTCTAGACTTCATCCTACATCAGATATACTAAACTGTTGATCCAGAGAGCACTTGGACTTCATCCTGATATTCCCAAGAGGCTCAATGACCCCGACAATCACGATATGTTGACGGAACCTATTCTATCTGTCAGAATCAAGGAATCGTCTACAAAGAAACAAGGTGTTGTGTTGCCAGATTTCCTTCTAACTGAAGATGTCAGAAAGCTCGAAACGTACAAAAGGTATCTGGAAGCAGTTAGACAAGGCAAAGTTGGTCATCTCGACGAAAAATCTTCTGGAATACCTGTCAGAAGAACCAGAAGAGGAAGTGCAGGAAGCGCAACAAGTACTGTGAGTCAAAGGAAGGTTCCTAAAAGGAAACCTCCTTCTAAAAGGATTGTTCCCGTAAAGGAAGCCGAACCTATTCCCACACTTGAACCACAAAGACAACTTAGGGACGAGAGCTCTGAAGATACTGATACAGATAAAGAGTTTCATTACTCTGCAACTGCAACCGAAACACCCGCCTCAGTAGCAAAACCTCCAAGTCCTCCAGCTGTCCAAGAAAAAGGGAAGACTCCAGCTATTGTACCTTATGATGAGAGCTCTGAAGAAGAAGAAGAAGAGCAACTGGATAAATCATACAGGACGAAGTTTAAAATCGTCAGACACCTTCAAAAAGCTGAAGAATTTGCTAAAGATCAAATGGGTGGCCCCGGAGGATCAAGTGGTACTGCCCACTCCTCTCCAGATCCTGATGCGGTTAATCGACCCGATAAGGGATCTGGTGCCACCACTCTTCTGCAACAACAAAAGCTTGTGGAGGATACTATCGACTATGATTTTGAGAAACCAGAAACTGAGAAAGATAAAGATGATGATTATACGAAGTTTCTTCTGGATAGTCCAAAGGACCCGGAATCTCCTCACATCTCATCATCATCGGATTCTTCGTCTCAGTCATCACAACCACCATCTAAGAAGTCAACCAAATCATCATCCAAATCCGTGAAGAAACCACCTAAATCTTGGATTTCTCAGACTCATAAAAGAATTGTGAAAGCTGTCCAACAAGTCAGAAAGAAGGACATACTTTACAAAAAAATGAATTGGTTTGCTGACCAAATTCAGTACTTAAATGATGAGAAAGACAAGATGCAGAAAGAAAGGGAATTTGTTCAAAAGTTCATGAAGAGTCATCGTAAAGAGGAACTGAACGAAATGATCGAAGGTTACACTAACAAGTACCTTCAGGATATCGTTCCTAAAGTCCAAAAGGAATTGGAGAAGACAGCAAGAGATCATACCCACAAGTTTCTTCTCGACACTGTCCCCGGTGTGACTAGAGAAGTATTTTCCAGACAACTCACCCCTAACATCGTCGCATTGGTTAAACATACAATGGCCAAAGAAGCTGATCTCTCTGAATCTGAGTTAATCGCTAAACTAGTGATGCAAATGTCAAAGCGATCTGGAACGTTTACTTCAGATGAAGCTAAATTTTTCGAAGGTCTACTTGCCTTTCAACTCAGATCATCATGCAAGGAGTCAGCCGATCAAACCAAACGGCCAAGAGATGACGATGATAAGGATAAAGACTCTGCACCAAAACGTCAGAAGCAGTCTGGTGAATCTTCTTCGATGCCACCTCCTCCCAACGGACTTCTTCTCAACAAAAGTCTCCCCAACCTCGGTCTTCAACTGATAAACCTCGGGACGATTCCGAGTTACCACCCCAAACTCAAAAAACAGGTGACTACTTTGAGTATACGGGTGGTGATGATGAAGAGGTCCTTGAGCCCCTACAACAACCCACCTCTCCCAAACAAGGACAGAAACCAGAATCATCATCTAAGCCTTCGAAAAAGAAGAAGAAGACGCTTCATACTGACGTCGTATCATGGCTAGATGACGATAAAACTGAAGAATTTGAATGGTTTGCTACACTTGTCAACAACACTCCCTATCCCGAAGAAGGTCAAGAATTGGTAGACGGTAGTACCTTGGAGCATGCAAAGATTCTGCAAGAAAGGTTCCGCGTGAAGAAGATGACAAAATCCGAGTTGAAGCGCATCAAGAATGATGCATTCCTACTTTTGAAAAACAGCTCGGAAAGTGCAATCTAGGTTGAATATCACCTTGAAAACATTGCTCGAGCCATGTCTAACAACATGGATTGGCTCAACCCAGAAGCAAACATCGACTTCACCAAACGGGACAAACCTCCATATTACACCGACTGGTCTCGACCTCTACCTACCATTGGCCAACCTGATCAGCCTAGGATTCCTTTCAGACATTTCTTCAACAAAGACTTAGATTTTCTTCAACACGGTGGCGATGGTTCTAGCAAATACGCTACATCTCTGACACTTCCATTCCCTGCTGCAATATACTCTGATTGTATAGCCATCGAGGAACGTGCTACCCACATGTTCTCCGACAAAGTAGTAGCATATGACCAAGATGCAATGTATGGGATTCACCATTGGCCGGAACGCCGAAGAATCTACTACAGAAGCTGCTTGGTTCAGAAGTCTCAACATGCAGTGTTCAGTACTAAAAGTATCGTTGCCATCCAACATGTTGGTCTATCGTCTAAATGGGACTACACTTTTCTCAAGAAGATTGTGGTCAAAAGACAAGACGAAAGGGACTATGCATTCTCTGAAGCTGACTTTGTGAATTTGAACATCAACGATATTGAAGACATGTACCTTGCCAAAGTTCAAGGTCGCATGAGACAATTTCCAACTGAAGTACAACGTGAATTCATCAAGTCACTGCTCATCTTCATCAGACGCATTGTCATCAAAGAATGTGTTGAAGATCTTCAGCTTGCCGTTGAATCTTATCAGAAACGTGTAAACTTCACTCCACCACAGTTTGATCTTCCCGACATCAACCAGCTTACACAACTTACGCTCATCAGCAAACCTTTCGGAGTCGTTTACCGCAGTGAACTTCAATGAAACTGCTTAATGGCGTGTGACGATCTTCACAAATTTGGGGATCACACTTTGAAGCTGGTCAGGGATGGATTGACTTATCGGTTGAAGGATATACATGAAAAGATTGGGAATCCAAAGCGATGGAACTCTAAGGACAGAAGGTATGTGAGAAGCATCATCAGAATGATTGATGAAAGGTTGTTCAGAAGGGATCAGTTCAGACGATTGGAGAGCTTTGTTGGTGGTCGACCCAGGAGGAACATTACTGGTTTTCAACGCCCTGTTTGCACTCCTGGAAAAATCACTGGACTTCCCGGTACTCCTTGAATTGTTTATATTCACTATATATTTGGATACATGATATAACATGTCAATGGCTTGTGCACACATAACAGTGTACAACCCGTAATTGTCCTGGAAAAATCACTGGACTTCCCAGTACTCCTTGAATTGTTTCTATTCACTTCTTATTTTTGAGTAAAACCTATCAAACCTTTCATTTTTTAAGGATTTGCTCAAAAAGACAAGTACTTCCCCATATGATTTTAAAACCTCAACCGTTTATATCACTAGTTGAGGGGGAGTATTTGAATTAAAACTTTTTTCACCAATTGTTCATAGTGGTCATCTTCCCGCAACACTCGAAATGGTCATATTTATTCTCAAACGTTTCAAAAATAACATTTTCATATGCCATTTTTTAGGGGGAGAAAATTGTGTGATAAGAAATATGTTGTGCAAAATGCAAATGAATCTGTGTACCTCAGACTTAACCAACGAATTGACGGTACTAAACTGTTTGTAACTCGAAAAGACTTGTCCTGGACGGGTAATAATTTCAAGCTAGTTCGCTAGTAATGTAAATGTGTCTCGCAAAGGACTTGTCCAAGTAGAAAGTACCATTCGAGAAACTCTTGATAGACATGAACTCTGACGGGTATGACAACCTTTCGAGGTTTGTCTACACCTTCAAGGTAGTTATTAGAGCTAGTTGTCACCTAAAAGCTGACAATGCAACTCTTTAACTATGCAGCGTAACCATGTCTCGCGGGGGATTGTCTATCTTCAGTGGATCAATTCAAAAAGTGCGCGCTCTTTCCTCACTGTGCATTTAACCATTAAATCTATTAAGCACACGTGGAGGGGGAGTATTTATGCAAAACATCATCTCTCACTGTGGTTCAAACATGTTTTTCATTAACAAACCTTTTGAGAGATATTTTCACAAACAGTGGTTTTAATGGCAAACATAGGTTAGTCACGGAGTTATAAGGTGACTAAGGTTAGGAATAACCGTCCTATGATCCGCCAGAGCCGGAGGGATCTACCCAAGGACACTACCATTAGTTAGTGATAGAAGTCCTTAGGAATGATTATAAAAAGGAGAAAATGAGAATCGGAGAAAGAAGGAGTTGAAGAATCAAAAAGAAATGTAAAGTAAAGGGTGAAAAGAAATAGCCCTCCAGATTATTCAACTTAGGGCAGACACCGGGTTCAATTTATATGCTACTGATTGTCACTTAGTGACACCGGTATTGAAGATTAAAAGTCGTCATGGACCCAGTGACGCATGCACTAAACCTTCTTTGCTACTCAAGTTTCTCTCAACAGAAGCTTGTTTCATTCTCACAGGGAACCCTACGTAAACTATTGGCTTTCTCTTAGAGATCGCTGGTATTGAAGAAGGAGACCCTCTCCCTAGTCTCCGCTCAGGAAAACCAAAACGCACTATTGAGTCTAGAGCCACGAGATTCATCAAAAGATCTCTTAGGAACACTTGACATTTAATCACTTGATGATCAACAAATAAGATTATCAGTGGTTCATATCGAGTCCTTCACAGATCTTAGCAATCTGTCGAGAACATTTATGAGAGGTTCACATCTGTGATCCTCAGTGATTGAATGGAAACTCCTGCCAGGGTCAACATCAAACAGCCCTGACAGCAGGTCACTTCGGTAACTCCCGGTGGATTACGCGGAGTGTGTCTCAAACGGTCTACAGTCATGAGGTGATGCTTTGGTGTACCTCAGCGACTCATCTGAACTATAGATGTACTTCGGTACATCGCGTTATCTCACTTGTGGGACTCCATTTCAGGAACGGCCTTTGTAAGAATTAGAGTTGTGTTTTCACACTATGTTGTTAACACTCTCGAAGTTCAAACTTGTAAGTGCCGGAAACCGCTTATTACTAACCGTTTGAAATGTTTTCTTCTTATGGAAGCTCTGGAGCGGAATGATCGTGTTGATTCTTCTCATGCTCACGCCAACATCATCACTAATGGAAGTTCTATTCAACAGCAACACAACCGTCAGAATGATTCTTCGTCAAACCAAAGAATCTACAAAGTTAAAACTTAAAGAACTTCATCAGCATTGAATTCCAACGTCAAAGAGCGTGTGAGCATGTTGAAGAATGACGTGGAGACACTGGAGCAGCGAAGCAGACCTGAGGCAGACTGATGCAGACAACAACATACTATCACTTTCACCACAAAGAACAATGATCAAAGAACAAAGTTAAAGATGACGTCGAAGCATAACTGTTCAAAGATAACTATCTCTCTACACTTGGGAGATTGTTCGAATCAAGGCAATTCCTCTCACAAGAAAGAAGAATGTCAGAAGACGTCAGAGCTACTATTACATCAACGCCTTCACCGTTTACATTCATATATACTTGAGGGGGAGATTGTTGGAATCACTCCTAAACAGTATTTCAAGTATTTATATTTCATATGTAATAGGTAGCTTTATTATGGCCTTTATGTTTGTTTAAGGTCAAGCTTATGTAGAAGGCCCATAAGCTTAGGCCCAAGCCCATATAAGAAAGGATGGGAACTAGGAGTGTTGCCCTAGCTTTCCTCCTATAAATACTCTTGTAAACCCTCATTTGAGGGTTGGTTGTTCAAGTTTTCTCTTTCACATATGCCTTACGCATAACCGGTCATAATATTGTTTGTGTGTGTGTTAGATCTTGTTCATCCGCCTTCATCTCTTCTCTTATAACTTGTGTTTGTAAAACTAGTGACCTAACAACACTCAAAGTCCAAGCACATCGATCTTCGATATCATTTCACCAAAGACCATGTGGAAAAGGGTACCGTTGAATTATACTTTGTAGGTACTGAACACCAACTGGCGGATCTTCTCACTAAAGCCGTAGCTCCAGCAAAGTTTACTGATTTGATTCACCGGATTGGTATGAGGTGTTTGACTCCAGAAGAACTGGACGAACTTCTAACACATTCTTGAAAATAGTCTGTTGTTCCCCGTTCACTATCGTTTAAAACAGTTTAAATATGTAAAACAAGTTAATAGTGAACTAAGACTGAAATTAACATAAGTAAAACACACAAAGTAATTTTCAACATCATATTCTTATTAGAAATAAATCAACAAAGAATACGTTACCCAAGTACTTGCGGAATAGTACTTGGGATTGAAATGACAAAGTTGAGTGACTCCTCTCTAAGCTCAGGCTAAGTCTGAGCACAACTCTTAGAGCTCACTGAGCTATCTCATGAACTAAGTTATATTTGGAGGAGTGAAAAGATGGCTTGCGTATATGTGTGTTTTTACAATTCACAGGCTTAATCTTTTCACTCCATCTCTTATGCTATTTATACATTTATGATATTTGACTCTTTCCTAAGTGACAAACTGACATCATACAGAAGACAAAATACTGATGTATTTTGTCTCTGTTTACAAAGACTATTCTAGGTAAGAGACAAGACTACTTTCCTAAGTTCAGTGATGACACTAAGCCTGATCTTTTGCCATTCAGGGAAAGTTGACTTTGGTAGATAAGGACTTCGTCTTATCCGATTCAAACTTATCCCGCCTTGTCCCGCTCTTTCTTCAGTCTTTACATCATTCAGTCTTCTACTTCAGTTTGTCTTCAGTGTAAGTAGTTGGAGAGGAGTCTTAGGGATTCAGTGAGTTATTTGCATCACTCACTGAATCCATCATCTTCTTTTTGACTCAGTCTTCACCCTTTAAGTTCCGTCTTACTGAGTGGAGAGACTTCATCTTCGCCTCGTACTGAGTATCCTGAAGATGACTCACTGAGAGACTATGCACTCAGTGACCTGTTAGTGCTTAACGGACTAAACACTTGGGCTATTTTCTATTCAAATCCTAAATTAAGGGGTTTGGGTATTTACTGAACCCAACAGTCTCCCCTATTTGGATATACAAATAGCCTAAGTGGTTGATCAGTGTAAGTGAGTAAATGGCTTCTTCTTACACTGAATGTACTAATGAATACAATAAGGAACACTGAGTAAATGAACAAAACATACATCTTTTATTGATCAGATTACATAGTTCCTATCACTTTCTTGGTGATGAGTGTTTCTCTGTCAGGATGGTCTCTTATCTTGGCATTCAGGTATTAGCAGAACCTGATGTTTGTTGGGGTTTAGATCTGAGAGGCCACTGGTATGTAGCTCAGCATTGCAGCTACACCAGCCTCATCAATATCACTCCATCTTTGAAAAGCAGGGTTTCCATAGACAACAATGTGGAATAGCCCTCTTTCAGGCTTCTCCATCTTTGAAAAGCAGGGTTCACAAACTTAACACCTTTAGGTAGCTCCCTGTTGCATTCCAGTCCAGGCACTTTTATTTCAGGTTGGAACTCAACTCTCTTCCTTTTACCAGTGGATGATTGTGGTTGAGATTCTTGAGGTGCAGTTAAGGCGGGCGGAATTCCCAGTTGGGCTGGACAATCTCTCAGTCTTTCATATCTTTTACTGAGCATCTTCATCAGGTCCTTAACCACCGCATTCTTCTTCTTTTCAATAATTGGACCAAGCTCATCAAGTTCAGTGATCCCAAAGTCAGTGAATTTGAGGGGATCATGAACCTCGAAGTGTCTTTTATCAACCCCTCTATAAACGTTCATGGCCAGTGGTTTGGTATTGGGGATGATTCTGACATCTGTGATCTTTTTAGGAAGCCTTCGGCTTGTCATTGTCCAGTTGTAATGCTCAATTCTGCTTTGCCTGATGGCTTCAATTTTCTTCTTCTTTTCTTCCAACTGTTTTCTCATTTCAGCCATCTGAGCAGCCTGAGCTTCCTTGAACTTTTGTCATGCCTGCCCCTTTTCAAGCTTCTTTGCATATATCCCAATATTTTCAGCTTCCTCAGCAACTACTTGTACCAGTGCTTCTCTGCTCTTTCTTTCTTCTTCAGCAAGTTTCTTTTTTCTTTCCTCCTTAGCAAGGTGAGCACTTAGCTGTAGTGGTGTGAGCAGATACATGGTGTTGCCGATTTTAAAGGGAATCTTCTCAGGCTCAAAAGTTGTCATTTTGCCTTTTCCTTTGTCCTGGCCTGAGGAAGATGAAGTTGCTACTAGGGGTGGTGGTGTTGTTGTTATTGGTGTGATTACTGTCAGTGTTGTTGTTGATGTTGTTGGTGGGATTGATGAGATAGGTGTTGCTGAGACTGGTGGTGATGATGAGATTTGAGCCACTGTTGTTGGTGTCGGCTCCCCCTCAGTTTTGAGAAGGAGGTTCTTCAGCAATATTCTCCCCCTCAACTGTTTCGAGAGCGTCAGTGAGGGCAAGAGTTGGAGTGGGTGCTGAGGGGGATGGAGCTGCTTGACCCTTGAAGGCCTGATAAATTTAAGAGATCATTGCCTTGATGTCTGATGTGTCGGTTTGAATATCAGTGACCTTTGCTTCCAAGTTAGCATGAGATAATTCTAAGGCGGTCATCCGAGGCCCAAGATTCTAAGCCATGGAGGATGATGCATTAGCCAGATTAGCCAGCTGAGCATCAAGAGAGCCCAATGTAGGTTGTAGAGACTGAACAGAACTCTGTATGCCTTGAACATTAGCAGACTGAAGCATATCAACCAAGGCAGTGAGACGGGAGGAATTCTTCATATAAACTTCAGTGGCTTCCAGTACTTTAGAATTGAGTGCTGGATCCTCCTTGACAGTCTCTTTGATATCTTCAATTGATGAGCCACACTGCTGAAGATACTCACGAATTTTGCCCAGGTTTGTATTATGTTCGTCAATCTGTTGATACATAAGATCCCTGTGTTCGTGAACGTTTTCATTGAAGGTGAGCACATCGGATTTATGATCAGCGTAGCTGGCAGCAGCTTCAGTGTGTTGTTCCCACAGTGTTTCAGTGACCCCAGAGAATAACCTTCTTGAAGCTTTGGTGATCCACTGAACAAGCTGCCTTTCAGTAAGTGGGAGCACATTATAAAATATTTCAAATTCATCAGTGGAGGAAGAGGAGTCATCATTTTCATGCTAGAATGGTGATTCAGTATGTTCCTGTGGATCAGGCTGAGGTACTTGTTCAGCTTGAACCTCATCGTCCACTTCTTCCCCAGCTGATAAAATTTCATCATCAGTCTCAGCAAGCTCATCTTCCGAAAAGAGTATTCCAGTTACATCAGCAACAGTTAACAGGGGGTTGGTGATGGGTTCCATATCAGCGGGTGGTATGTTTCCCTCTGAGTCTTTTGTCCCCCGTTGACCCCTCGGACACTGGTGGGCGTTTCCCAGTGCCTTCGCTGGAGTCAGGATTGGTTGTGGGTTCTGTATTGGCGGGTTGTTTCTTTCCCTCCGAGTCTTTGTCTCCTAGTGACCCCTGAGACACTGGTGGGAGTTTTCCAGTGCCTTTGGCGGAGTCAGTGATAGTTGTATCCGTATCAGTGGGTTGTAGTATTCCCTCTGAGTCTTTGGGATCGATCAGTGTGCCCTCAAACAACGACTTGGATTTGCTAATGTCATCACTCGGCGTTGTGGAAGGCGCTCCCCTACCAGCGGGTTGTTTGTTTCCCTCTGGATCTTAGAGAGTAGTGGTTGTGACCAAGGGCACTGACTGTGATGTATCGAAGTCCTTCGTTGTCATGGGGGTGGATGTTGCCTGGTCATCAGTGGGTGTCTTTTTAGTCTCTGGCCTTTTGTGCGTTTTAGGCTGTGTTCCTGAAGCCTCAGGGCCCTGGGACTTGGGTTTAGTCTTAGTCCCAGTCTGAGACTTCCCCTTTCTCTTTTTAGGAGCAGGGTTTGGAGACACTGATCCCTCCTGGTTGTTTACAGCAACCATATGGGCCGTCAATTCAATAGGAGTGACAAGGGATGGGTCTTTTTGAAAATTTGACTGGCTCAGGATGCCTGGTAAAGCACCAAATTTTTCTTCTTGAGGATAATTTGAACCCAGTAACACTTGCAAAGCGCAATTGACAAACCTAAGATACGAAACGTATTTCGTCCTAGTTTTGCTCTGTAGCTTGGTTACAAGATCACTGTAAATGATCTCCCCTATATCGACAGTGACCCCATTCATCAGGCAGTATGCCATCATCAACTGAATAGAGTTAACTTGTTCAGTTGATGAGTGATTCCCGCCGAGGACCTGAATCACAAATGTGAATAGGATCCTCCAAGCCACGGGAAATGAACTCTTGGTGACTGGGGTTCTGTCCAAAAATGTTTGATCTAAAATGATTTGTTTTAACCAATCCTTCACTGTGGAAGGTTCAGGATGGGCGACATAAACTCCTTTGTTGTAATCCAACCCTGTTGAAGTGCAAAATGTTTTGTAATCCAGGGTGAATCGTTGTTGCCCCCCGTGAAGACTGAATTTGATGAGATATTCCCTGAGAGGTCTGAGGTTGTTCTCATCAGTGGAGGGTGGCGGGTCATATCCGTTTTCAGTGGGCAATTAAACAAAAATTTCATAATGTCTTTGTAGGCTGGGACCAGTGGAGGGTGTCGGGTCATAGGCCTTGGCTGTTGCCCAAAACTCCCTGAGGAGATTTTGGTAAACAATGGAGGGACACTGAATAAAGGCCGTTTTCAGTGGGCAATTAAACAAAAATTTCATAATGTCTTTGTAGGCTGGGACAGGTTCAGGGTATTCAAAATTGCCTATGAAATTATTAGTTTTAAATTCAACGTTTGTAAGATCCCCTACCCACTGAGAAGCAAACTGGAGAGATTGAGTTCTAGCCATTTCCATTTAAAAGATTTTAGGGTTTTGAAAATATTTTGACTAGAATGATTAAAGTTTTTATTTTTGATCTCTCAAGTTTGTGATAAAAAACTTTTGTAAATGTTTACAAGAAGGGTTTTCCAAAAGAGGTTTGAAGAATTTTTGAGCACACACAAATATTTCAGAGTTTTAGAAATGATTTCGATAGAGTTTTGTTGCAGAAAATAATTTGTGTGTATGTTTGTGATGGAAGAGGGTATTTATAGAGTGGTAAGAGGGGTGATTTGTGCACAAATGGGAATATTAAGAGTCGGTTTTTGAAAAACGTTTGAATTTCCTCATTTAATGCTACCACTCCATTACCCGCAGTGAAATCCCGTTTTTCAAGGGAACAGTTGCAGTGCACAGTAAAAGTGCACTTTTGCAAAGATAAAATATCAATTTGATATTTTTGTGAGAGGCATTAAATGCCAAGTGGGATGACAGTAAGACAAAGAGACATATATTCCTATATTAAATTGGCATAGTTACCAACCTAGGACATTTAAGTAACTGATACTTGGATCATTTAGTTACTCATTCAATGCTCTTTGTCAAGTGTCAGGGACCATGAATGAGTCTTACTCATTCAGTGAGAGGTTGGTTTTGGATGTTTAGGGAGGATGAACCATTTCAGAGAACTTACTGAGATTGGTTTTCAGATACTTGACTTTCAATGTCTCCTGAAGGTAGGTTCATCCAAGGGTTTGGTGAAGATATCAGCCAGTTGATATTCAGTAGGGATGAAATGAAGTTCAATGTCTCCTTTCATTATGAGATCCCTGATGAAGTGATATCTGATATCAATGTGTTTGGTTCTTTGGTGGAGGACAGGGTTGTTGGAGATTGCAATAGCACTGGTGTTATCACAGAAGATGGGCACCATTTTGTAATGGATGTCATAGTCACTGAGTTGACTTTTCATCCATAATACATTAGCACAACATCCTGCTGCAGCTACATATTCAGCTTCAGCTGAGGACATAGCCACTGATTGTTGCTTTTTTGCACTCCAACAAACCAGTTTTCCTCCAAGAAATTGACAGGACCCTGAGGTACTTTTTCTGTCCATGTTGTAGCCAGCATAATTAGAATTAGAGTAACCCTTGAGATCAAACCCTGAGCATTTTGGATAATAGAGTCCAAGGTTTGGGGTTACCCATTGAATGACAAAAAATGTACCCATTGAATGACAAATAAACTCTCATTGATCCAAGCTATGCTTGTGTTTCAATGAGAGGATGATCCTATCAACTAATACTATGTATTGTGTTTGTTTAGGAGTTCATACCTATCTCTATTACAATACAAACATATATATAGAAAAAATACAAAGACTTGTGGTGGTAGGTGAGATGTAACATGTGGTTGTAGGTGAGATGTCATCCATCATGTGGTCCATCTTCATCTTTCCTCTTTTGGAATAGCACCAACCATTCTTTTGAATGTGTCATACAATATTCTCAATTCTTTGGTAAAGTCTTGTACTTGTTTGACTTCTTCTCTTGGAAGTTCCACCCAATATTTTTCAGTCTGTATGTAGAGATAGCGTCTTCAGGATCACTGAGACATTTGTGAAAATCTCAGTGTCACTGGTGTTGTTTGTAGCTCATATATTTTACTTACTGACACCGTATCAGTAAGCAAAGAACACAAAACAACACTCACTTATTCTTTATCAGTGAGTCACTCACTATTTATTTAGTGAGTTAGGCTATTTTATTTTCAAATCTTGCTCAGGGTGATTGGGTCAATTTATTGAACCCAACAGTCTCCCCCTATTTGAATATACAAATAGCCTAAGGTGATTGGTAAAAGGTATAAGACTGAGGGTTCAATCTAAGGGTTCAGGTTGTTCAGTGACTGGGGTTCAGAACCTAGGTTCAGGCCGTATGATCCTTTAAGTCTCAGTGACCAGGTTCAGTGACAGGAGGTTCAATAACCAGGTTCAGTGGTCAATGATTAGGTTCAGTGACCTTGGGGTTCAGTGACCGGGGGAGTTCACTTTGATGCTAAGAGGGACCTGGTTCAATTTGATACATCAGTGTCCACCCTCCCTTTTTCACTTTGATAATTACATGATACATGTTTTGACTTCAACACCCTGATACAATATTAATTGATAAAGAAAACTAAGTACCTGGTTCAATTTGATACAACATTGTCCACTGTCCGCCCTTAGTTACAATATGAATTTCCCAGGTAAGTGATAAGCATTACATTTCATTTTAGGCTAAGCCTAAAGATATTAATCTATTACACTTACTGACCACCAGGGTCTCTGGTTATCAGGTCTTCGGGTTCTCATATTTTCAGTGACTCGGTTTTAGTCACTATGAGCTCAGTAGCTCGAGTTTCAGGGACTCTTGGGTTTGAGAGTCATACACTCAGGGAATCTGGCTTCACTTTCACACTGATAGTGATTTTTCAGGTTCATGTTTAATCTTCACTTAACTATACCCCCTGATATCAGTTTTAACATGAGTAAGCTGAGCTTAATAATCACCAATTGATCTCTATAGATCCATGATTCACAATCTCAACCAGCCTGAAAGCACTACCAACACCCTCTGATCTTTGACACCCTGATCCCACTATCGTCTTCATCACTCCCTGATCCTTGAGGACACTGTATTTCACCCTTATCAAACCCATCGACACTTGGTCAAAGGAAAATTCAATCAAGGCAAACCAAATCCTTTTATCACATTTCAATCCAAATAACATATCCAATTCAAAGCTACATCCATTTTCATCCGTGACCCTTCAATCAACGAACAAGAATTAACAACCCCACACCCCACGCCTTATCTCATTCACTCAACAACCAGAATCCAAATCACAACAATACCATCAACCTCGTATTCATCTTAAACTGACAATTTATTAATATCAGAACAAACAAATCCGTTTTAAGAGTTGTAAACAACAAATCCCTTGACTGATGTTATCCCAACTCTATTTCCTTTGGCTTCTTTAACGGCGCTCTTACCGAAATAAACAGCTGCTGGATTTGATGGTTTTAATGACTGATGTGTTTGAGTGATTTTCTTGGTTTTTAGTGATGATTTTGAGTTTGTGATGAATTTGTGAGCTTTTGTTTTTTTTTTGAATGGATCTGTTTTTTTTAAACTTACGATTTATGATAGGTGTTTGAGTAGATCCGGGTTTTATCATTGGACGATTTTTATGGGTATTTGTTTAGATCCGGATATAAAATATAGATCTGGGTTTTTGATATTTTTGGTTTTGAGAGAGGATTGTGTGGTGATGGTGGTTTTGAGAGTTGTGTGTAGGTTTTTTTTTGACTGATTATTTCAATCAGTGGGTTGTTTGGGTAGGTTTTTGTCATTTCAGTGATAATAAATGTGTCTCTTCCCCTCAAAAATTGCTTCAGCAGTAGCAGTTTTTGAAGATCTCACATTTAAACGGATCTGGATCATGAGCATAATCAACCTGGCTCTGATACCACTTGTTGTTCCCCGTTCACTATCGTTTAAAGCAATTTAAATATGTAAAACAAGTTAATAGTGAACTAAGACTGAAATTAACATAAGTAAAACACACAAAGTAATTTTCAACGTCATATTCTTATTAGAAATAAATCAACAAAGAATACGTTACCCAAGTACTTGCGGAATAGTACTTGGGATTGAAATGACAAAGTTGAGTGACTCCTCTCTAAGCTCAGGCTAAGTCTGAGCACAACTCTTAGAGCTCACTGAGCTATCTCAGGAACTAAGTTGTATTTGGAGGAGTGAAAAGATGGCTTGCGTGTATGTGTGTTTTTACAATTCACAAGCATAATCTTTTCACTCCATCTCTTATGCTATTTATACATGTATGATATTTGACTCTTTCCTAAGTGACAAACTGACAAAATACTGATGTATTTTGTCTCTGTTTACAAAGATTATTCTAGTCAAACACCAAAACCTCTTTTGTAAATAAATTTCTCAAAAACAAAATATAAAAATATAAATTCGATAAAATCCATAAATATTCTTCTATCTAAATTTCTTTCAAACATTGCAAGTACAAATCTTCCGGCAACACCTTGTTCCATCAAACATTTCATCATTTTTCCCGACCAAGTGTTGAGGGGGAGAATGTAAATATTTTTCAGTTTCAGAAAACCTTGTACTTGCATGTTACCTTAATATGTTGTTTCTTTAGAAATGGCGGATACGTTTCTTGGTATATTCTCTCCTCGGACTCAAATGTTTTAAATATTTATCATTTCAAAAGTCAAAGGGGAGTATCGTCAAGTTTCTTTCCAAAATATGTTTTGTCTAATCTATGTGGAAGTTAATGAGTCTTGGTTGAAAATGGTTGAGGTGGAGGGAGTAGTCTTGCCAAATTTGAAAAGTATTTTCTAACAAAATCACTCCACCTAACAAAATTAAACACATTAACTCTTCACATTTATTACACCAACAACCAAGATCCACGCCTAAGATTCAAACCACTAATCCGCTCGTCAAAATCAAAATCTGTAAGCCTTTGATCATTATTACAAACAATGGTTTTTAATCTTTCTCAAATCCAACGGTTAAATTTTTTAATATGGATGATTTTGTGTTTTACGCATAAGCGTATGAATAAAAGATGTGTCAAGTTGTGTTTTTGATGTTATGGATAGTACCAAACATTTCTAAAATCAATATAATATCCATTTCTATCAACTAATTCAACCCAGAAACATGATTTGATGATTTTTTGAATTTTAGGGTTCTTGAAAGATTTGGGCGTTTCTTCGTTTGAATGTTTTGTTACAATTAGATGATTAGGATAGGTTTAGAACATAGTTAATTACATTAATATAGCCTCGAATCCTACCCAGAAACATATGTTATGAATTATTGTAATAGTATAGAATGGTTCCTCCTGATCAGGTTCCTGCTAATAGTATTTCATTTCTGCTGATAGAACAGTTTTTGCTGTTAGCGCTGTTACTGGTGATAGTTATGTTTCTGCGGATAGTAGTATCCGTATTATTAGTAATTGGTTAGGATATGCATAAGTTATTTTAGGAAGAGATAATGCATATCTTTTACGCGTTTTGTAAGCAGCTGCATTAGGGTTTCTTATAGTATAAAAGAAATCTGCGGCTAGGGTTGATATACGCTTTTGAAAACATTATTAGTAAATAATATAGATCCATAGAGGATCAAAAGTTTAGTTGTTATAATCTTCTTTAACTCTTGTGTTCATATTCCGCGTGAGCATAAGTTTATTAGAGGTTCTCCATAGTTTGCTTGTGATTACACATGTATACACTCTGTTTATTAAAGGCTCGAAAGATCTATCTGGGACTTATCCATCAAGTGGTATCAGAGCCTGGTGAGAATCTCTCAAAGAAGATTACCTTACTCTCTCTCTCAAAACCCTAAAAACTCTCTAACAATGACGGACTCAGAAAGTGATAAGGAACAACCTGTGAGCAGCACCAAGACTCAAGTAGTTCAGCAGATCGTTACCACCACAATGTCAAACAACAATGCAAAGTTTCCCTATCTGAAGAAGGACGAATATGAAATCTGGGCAATGAAGATGGAAAATTGGATCACCAACAGTGACTACCATCTCTGGAACATTGTCTTGAAAGGTAACAGTAAGAAGAAGACTGGAAGAGATACTGATGGAAACGTAATAATTCTTCCAGCAACAACTACTGAAGAACATATTGCACTTCAGAGGGAGACCAAAGCTAGGACTACCTTGCTCCAAGCAATCCCAGATGACCATATGGGTGAGTTTCATCACCTTGACGATGCAAGGGAAATCTGGAGAGCAATCAAGGCAAGGTTTGGAGGTAATGAAGAATCTAAGAAGATGAGAAAGACAATGCTCAAGTAGGACTTTCAGGAGTTTACAATTTCTGAAGAGGAAGGCATACACAAGGGGTATGACAGGTTTCAGAAAATCTTGAGCCAGCTTAATCAGATGCGGTCCAAACCTGACAATGAAGAATGCAACACCATGTTTCTGAGGGCTCTACCTTCTTCCTGTAGACAGGTTGATCTTACTCTCAAAGCAAAGGGTGGCCTTGAATACTTAAGCTTTGATGATTTGTAGAATAAGCTTAGAACTCTTGAAATTGATATCAAGGGTCATTATAGCTTTTCTCTCACTCCAACAAATTCAGCTTTTGTTAGTGCTACTAGTGCTAACACCAAGATGTCTTATGCTGAAAGCCCCACCTCCTCATCAGTAGCAACCAAAACATACACTTCTTCTGCATCTAGAAAATCTAAATCTAGTAATATCATGGAGGATGTGCTTTACTCTTTTGTTGCTGACACTAATCCTCAACAGCAGTTGGCTTATGAGGATTTTGATCAGGTGGATAAGTGTGACTTGGAGGAGTTGGACATAAAGTGGCAGATGGCTATGCTTGCTGTAAAAGTCAGCAGGTTTGAGAAGAAGTATCATAGGAAGATCACTTACCAGGGAAGGGAGGCAGCCAGGTTTGACAAAAAGAAGGTCAGGTGTTATGAATGCAATCAATTGGATCACTTTGCCAGGGAATGCCAAGATAAGAAGGGAAGTGACAAGAGAAGATATTATGCATTCAAGCTCAAGGAACAGGACGATCCTAAAGCTATGGTGTATGTGGATTCAATGCTTGACTAGACTGCTCATGTGAATAAAGATAAGGAGGGTAGTTCTTCTCAGATTGGATTGGTTGCTGAGATTGGAGATGCTACTGAGGATTTTGCCCTGATGGATATCTCATCTCAGGTAAATACTATTATATTTGGTTGTTATGATAAGTATGATGCCCTTAAAAGGGAATTTGATGACATTGATGGCCAATATAAAGAAAACTTTAATCAGCTTCAAGCCTATAAGAAAACTGTTAAAACCTTGGAAAAACAAAAGGCTTGGTTCCAACAAAATCAATTGGCCCTAGAAGAGAGAATTAGGGTGCTAGAAAGAGATTTAGAGAACACCACTAACTTGTTAAAATTTACTGAGAATGAAAATGTAAAGGTTAATGTAGAAAAAGAGGATCTAAAGGCTAATTTAGAAAAAGAGGTGGCTAGACATAAAGAGTGGCAAGAACAAGCTAAGAATCTAGATAAATTATGGAGAAGTTCTATGTCTATAAAAACTAAGATGGGGTTGGACTTCAAGGACTATATTGGTCCAGATGAAGTATATGACCCTAATGACTATAGTGTTTTTGACCCTGTCACTGATGAAGAGGAAGAAAAATATCGAAAACCTGTTAAGTTTGTAAAACAAGGAGAAATGCATTATGTACCTTCCTCATTTAATGGTATTTTTAGGCCACCCTCCCAGACACATACTTAGATGAATCACATATGACTTATGGCAAAAATTCTAATGACTTACCTGAAACTGGCAGTGAAACTAATGATTTTGTCTCTTGTTCTTCCAGTGATAAGACCTCAGAGACACATTCTAAAGACTTTGCCAGTTGTGATTTAAGTGAAGAGTCTAAAACTCCTAAGTCTGCCTCACCCAAGCCTTTGCCTGTTGACCCTGCCCCAAGAGTTGCTGTTGATGAATCTTCTTTAAAGACGGCTTATTTTAAAAACATTTCTTGTTCTTTTAATTCTGTTAAAAACAATTCAGTTTTTGGTTGTGGTTTGAATAAGTTTGTTTGTAATCAGACATCTCATGTTATGAACAAGCCATTTAAGAAGAAATCTTGTTTTGTTTGTGGTAGTACATTTCATCTTATTAAAGACTGTTATTTTTATGAGAAACAAATGGGTTTTTGTACTAACCAACAGAGGCAAAAACCAATATGGAATGATGTGAGTAATATTCCTCCATTTTTTCCTACTAGAAAACATGTGAGGACTAGCAGACCCAATCCTACTAGTAAGCCAGTTCCTGCTGGTAAGCCAGTTTCTACTGGTAACCCAGTTGCTGCTGGTAATCCAGTTTCTGCTGACAAACCCTTTCCACCATATTGGAGAAGAAATACACATAGGCCATTAATCAGACCTACTAGCACTTATTTTCAAAATGCATATAGGCCTATTTATAATGACCCATTATATAAAGGGGGGGACAGATGGGATACTGCTGTTAAGCCCTTAGCAGGTTGCTCTTGGAGAAAATGCAAACCACATTTAGGGAAGGAATCTAAGAACAATGGTGGATCTTATCAATCTACATGTTTTTCATCAATGATCCACAAGGCAGGCCCAAGTCAGTCATGACTTGGGTCTCCGCAAATACTAATGTTGTTGTATAATTTTTCTAACTTGTAGGATGATCCTAATACAAATAAAGATTTAGGTATTGTTGACAGTGGGTGTTCTAGGAGTATGACAGGGAACAGAGAAAGATTGCATAATTTTGTTTCTCTACATGGAGGAACTGTTACCTTTGTAGGAGGTGATGGCAAGATAACAGGGAAAGAAACCATTAGGACCTCCAAGCTGGAGTTTGAAAATGTGTATTATGTGGAACAACTCAAAAACTTCAATCTATTTTCTGTGTCTCAAATCTGTGACAAGAAGAATAGTGTTCTATTCACTGATACTGAATGTCTTGTGCTCTCTAAAGACTTTCAGATACCTGATGACAGTCAAGTAGTGCTGAAGGTTCCTAGGAGACATAATTTATATACATTCAATCTTAATGATGTCCAGCCTGAAGGATATTTGGCTTGTTTAGTGGCAAAAGCATCCTTGGATGAATCTAACAAAGGGCATAGAAGGATGGCTCATGTTAATTTTAAAACTATCAACAAGCTGACAAAACATGGTTTGGTCCATGGACTTCCTTCCAAAGTCTTCACTAATGAGCATAATTGTGTGGCCTGCAATAAAGGAAAGAAGCATAAGAATTCTTAAAAGTCCATTCTGCAGTCAGCATAATATCAGAACCTCTACAGCTTCTTAACATCGACCTTTTTGGTCCCACATCTATCAGAAGCATTGATCACAAGTACTATTGTCTAGTGGTTACTGATGATTATAGCAGGTTTTGCTGGGTATTCTTTTTGGGAACTAAGGATGAAACATTTCAAGCTCTTCAAACATTTATTGCCTTGATTGAAAACCAGCTAAACAAAAAGGTTAAAGCCATAAGGTGTGACAATGAGACAGAGTTCAAAAATGCCAAATTAATTGAACTTTGTGGCACTAAGGGGATCAAAAGGGATTATAGCAATGCCAGAACTCCTCAACAGAATGGAGTTGCTGAAAGGAAGAACAGAACCCTTATTGAAGCAGCAAGATCTATGCTTGCTGACTCTAAGTTACCTACCATGCTCTGGACTGAAGCAGTCAGTACTTCCTATTATGTTTTGAACAAGGTTTTGATAACTCATCCTCATAATAAGACACCTGATGAACTTCTATCTGGGAAGATTCCTACCATTAGTTACTTTAAATCTTTTGGTTGTCATGTGACTATCTTGAACACCAGTGATCATTTGGGAAAATTTGAAGGGAAAGCTGATGAGGGTTTTATAGTGGGGTATTTTGCTCATAGTAAGGCTTACAGGGTGTATAACATATCTGCCAGGAGGATAGAGGAGACACTGAATCTGAGATTTCTAGAGGACAAACCTAATGTTCATGGAGCTGGTCAGGAATGGTACTTTGATCTTGTATTTAACTGATCATTTGGGTTATGCTCATTTCAAATCTAATCATTCTGCAGGTCCACAAGTTTCACAAACTAACATTGCAGGTTCCTCAGATGATGATTCATGCTCAGATTGTGATGAACAACTTATTGTTGTTCCTTCTTTTCCTACTAACTACTTTTTAGGTACCGAGGATAAGGATTCTTCTGGTATAACTCACAGTGATTTAGGGTATGCAGAAGAACTTGTGAAGCTTCAATGCCAAGAGCATGCAACCAATGATGATGCTGAAAAGTTAGGTTATGAATTCTCGAAGGACACAGAGGAACTCTTAAGGCAGGCAACTATTGAAGTCCGTAGGAACCTTGAAGCTGCTGATAATGCCTCTACTCCTGCTGGTAATGCTACCGTTCCTACTGGTCAGAGTACTGCTGTTACTTTCAATGCTAGTGATAGTGGTTCGATTGCTGCTGATATCAATATTGCTAGTAGTGTTCCTGTTCCTCCTACTAGTGATACTGTTCCTGTGGTTCCCTCAACTACTCCATCTGTTGATACTCTGGGTTTCCATGATTCTCCTACTCGATTTCCAAGTCCATCTGATCTAGCCAATTCTCAATATTCAAGCTCTGAGTTGGATTGTATTCATCATTTATCAAGAACATGCTTATTTTATTCTTCTTCATATGATGATGAGTTTGGCCCTACTATCAATAATCTGTCAACTTCAGTTGATATTAGTCCTAATGTTACTAAAAGGGTTAACACAGTTCATCCACAATCTCTGATTATTGGTGATCCTACTTCATCTGTTCAAACAAGAAGTAAGGTGAAAAAGACAGGATTTGAAGAAACTGCCTTTCTCAGTTATATTTAGGATCAACATAGGAACAAATCACATAGATTATCATCATCGTCTATTTGCTTGTTTCCTCTCCTAAGTTGAACGTACAAGTGTTGCACAGGCCCTAGCAGACTCAGATTGGGTGGCTGCCATGCAAGAAGAAATGCAACAGTTTTTGAATCAAAATGTCTGGGAGCTTGTTTAGTTGCCTGCTGTAAAATATGCAATTGGAACAAAAATGGATTCTGAAGTGCAAAATAGATGCAAGGGGGATTGTGGTAAGGAATAAGGCTAGATTGGTTGCTCAAGGTCACAAGCAAGAAGAGGGGATTAATTATGATGAAGTCTTTGCTCCAGTAGCAAGAGTTGAGGCTATCAGACTCTTATTAGCTTCTGCTTCCTATATGGGCTTCATGGTTTATCAGATGGATGTTAAAAGTGTCTTCCTATATGGTGAAATTTAAGAAGTATATGTGACTCATCCTAAAGGCTTTGTGGACCCTCATAATCCAGATATGGTTTACAAAGTGGTTAAAGCACTGTATGGGCTTCATCAAGTACCAAGAGCTTGGTATGCTAGGCTCTCATCATTCTTGCTAAAGCATGGTTACAAGAGAGGTGCTATTGATAAGACCCTATTTATCAAGAAGAACTCTAGGGATATCATCATTTTCCAAGTCTATGTGGATGACATTATCTTTGGCTCTACTAAAGAGGCATGGTGCAGGTAATTTGAGGAGTTAATGAAGAGTGAATTTGAAATTAGTGCTATGGGTGAGCTTACATTCTTCTTGGGTCAACAGGTTAAGCAACAGTCATATGGTATTTTCATCAGTCAAGAGAAATATGTGCATGACATCCTCAAGAAGTTTGATTTGGGAAATGTAAGGACTGCAACTACTCCTTATGAAGCCCCAAAGCCTAAGTCAAATATTGAACAAGATCCCGCTGTCAATATTCATCTTTACAGATCCATGATTGGTTCACTTATGTATTTGATAGCTTCAAGGCCTGATATTATGTTCGCAGTCAGTGCTTGTTCCAAGCATCAGGTCACTCCTTTGACTTCCCATTTGAATGCAGTCAAGAAAATCTTCAAGTATCTCAAAGGCCAACCTAATTGGGTCTTTGGTATGATAGAGATTCTCCATTTGTATTGGAAGCTTACAGTGACAGTGACTATGTTGGTGCCAACTTTGATAGAAAATCTACTACTGGGGGTTGATAGTTTCTGGGAAGGAGATTAATCTCCTGGTAATGCAAGAAGCAGACCATCGTGGCTACATCTTCTACTGAAGCAGAGTATGTTGCTGCTGCTAGTTGTTGTGGTCAGGTACTTTGGATACAAAAACCAGTCATTAGATTATGGGTTCAATTTTATGAACACTAAAATCTTTATTGACAACCAAAGTACAATTTACATTGTTAAAAATCATGTTTTTCATTAGAGAACTAAAGACATAGAAATTCGACACCATTTTATGAGGGATGCTAATGAAAAACATCTTATTCAATTGGTTAAAATTCACACTAATGATAATGTGGTTGATTTATTAACTAAAGCTTTTGATGGCCCTATATTTCAGTTTTTGGTTGTCCATATTGGCATGATCAATCCCTGATTGTTGTGTTTGAGGGGAGGATTATGCATAAGGGGAGGCTTTCTGATTAAGTGGAGGATTTAATGTTGTATATTTGTATATATTCTTTGTATATTTTGTGTTCTACTAACCATTTTGCAGATCAAGAGTCAAACACACAATCAGGAGGAAAGATTAAACTGATAACATAAAAGTCTTTTATTTATATAAAATACTGCATCCTTAGATGCAGCATAAAGTTACCAGACTTTATATTCCTACTGATCACTACATGACAACACATCATTATAACATAAGCTTCATCAAAACACAAGACTTCTCTAGACACCAGCTTCCATCCTCAAGACACCTACTCAGGCCTCCTCTTTGCCCACTCAGGCATCCTCTGATGCTGCTTCCTCCACCTAGAGATAAACTCCCACACTCTGGGAGCAGCAAGATCAACCACTTGGACTCTTTTCTCAGGGTTTGGGTTGGAGGGTCCTGGCCTTGGATCAGAAGGGCTTGCAACTGGCACAGAAGAAGGTGGTACAATAGTAAGAGGCGCTACATTCACTGGCCTGGATGATCCACTATTCTCATCATTAGTGTCTGAATATGTCGAGACAAAGCTGGGCATGGAGTTAAGCTCAGAACTTGTATCATCATACCCCAAGTTAGAAGGAGGGGTAGGCAGATCCTTTGAAGAAGTTCCAAGGGGTGCTAGTGAAGGTGGAGGGTTTGTGGAAATGAACTTCAGGTTGGTATAGTTGGGAGGAAAGTAGTTTAACCATCCATCATTGGATGGCAAACCCTCAGATGAGTCAGAAGAGATTTCAATCGGATGGTTTGGGAGTGATCAATACTTTGTATATAAAAGATGGGTCAATCAAGCATTTCAATTTTCTGAATCAGATCCTCCACATGGTAGATAAACAAGATTTATTCCACTTGTATGGACAAGTGACTGAGTATTTTAAGACTCATCCTGCTACTGTTGTTGGTCTGATGTTATTGGGTGATCTACAAGTGTTGTTTCATTCCCTTCATGAGGATAATGCAGAGTTCAGCATATGGGATGGTCAGGATGATTGGCAAATTTGGCATTGGGGATTTTATCCATTATCTAATGTTCATGTTGTGCAAACTATGTCTATATGTTCGCAGATCTCCAATATCCTCTCACTGTGAAAGTCATGGGTCAGTTTCTAAAACGTAAATTGGAGATTCATGTTGCTCCAGTTGGCAATGACATGGGAGCTGCAGAGCTGCAGTGGAATACCATGGCTAGTCCTGATTTAACGGCTTTGGGTAAAGACAACTCAAATCCGTTGATGGCTGTGATGGTTTGCCAAAAACTATTAGGGTTTTCCAGCACACCATTCATTCACGTTCTAAGTGTTGGATTGGTTATTGGTTCACCAGGGTGATGTCATGATTCCACCAAAGAACTAGCCCGCCCAAGAGTGAGTAGCTACTTGGTAAAGGGTTATCAAATCTACTCAGGTTACTGTCACTGCTGGATCCTGATGCTGCTGACTTAGGAGTTGCTGATGGATTCATGGACTTTATTGCTGGTTTCTAGTGTTTCTAGGAATTATTGTTGGTTACTTCCATTGCTTCAGTTGCTGAAAGATTCAATCCTCGTGCTTTTCAAAGATCTACCTGGAAACTTGAAGTTAACCATGTCAAATTCAAGTTTAGGAGAGGATTGTTAGGAATTATTGTAATTGTATAGAATGGTTCCTGTTGATAGTATTTCATTTCTGCTAATAGAATAGTTTCTGCTGTTATCGCAGTTACTGCTGATAGTTACGTTTCTGCGGATAGTAGTATCTGTATTATTAGTAATTAGTTAGGATATGCATGAGTTATTTTAGGAAGAGATAATGCATATCTTTTACGCGTTTTATAAGCAGCTGCATTAGGGTTTCTTATAGTATAAAAGAAACCTGCGGCTAGGGAAAATTAGTAAATTAATATAGATCCATAGAGGATCAAAAGTTTAGTTGTTATAATCTTCTTTAACTCTTGTGTTCATATTCCTCGTGAGAATAAGTTTATTAGAGGTTCTCCATACTTTGCTTGTGATTACACAGGTATACTATCTATTTATTAAAGGCTCGAAAGATCTATCTGGGACTGATCCAACAACATCATATGTGGAGAATTAAAATTTTAGGGTTTATGGGTCGAAGAACATGATAATTTTGATCCAGAGGGTATTTGATGTTATAACTTGTTGCAACCTGCTTCTATGTCATCTAATAACTTGCATAAACATATTTGGTGAATTTCCATGGTTAAATTTGTTACACATAATTATAGATGACATAGAATGTTTAACCATGGAAATTCACCTCTCTACCAAGATTCAATCTCTGATTTGTCTGATTGGTATGCAATCGATCTTTGGGGAATGTTTCTATCTAAGAGATGGCGTTTGGTTTTCTCTCTTTTTGGTGATTTCATGCTGCCAATAACCTATTCTAATCCGTCACTATTTTGTCTATTCTGAGTGTTTTTTCTAGTAATCCTTGTGATTATTAGATAAACTTTTTAAGATCTGATTGGTTTGGGTTCTTTGGTTGATCGTTCTTGAAACCCTAACTATCCCTTTTTTCAATCAGTTTACTGTTATTCGTTTTCTAAACGATTAATTTGTGGAACGTGTTTTATTAGGGTTTCAATATTTTATCTGTTGCAATGGTTGCATTCGTTGCTGGTAAGTTCCTAATTGGATTCTTGGTGATTTGTACGTGTGTTAGAGAGAGGGTTTCATGTAATGGTAAGTTCCTTGTTGGCTTGTAACCCTTTTTGATTCGATTGGGTGATTAGTTGCATTCTTGAAGCTGCTGATCGATTTATGGTGAAATAAGGGTTCATGTGATGGTAAGTTAAGTTTGTTAAGGTTCTTATTCAAAACCTCTTGTGATCATGTATTGCTTGGAAGTTAGGGTTTATGAAAACCCTATTAAAGTATGATATTGGTTCATTACAGTTGTCGTGCTCTATTCCAATCAAGGTATTATTATATATAATAACGGAGCTGTATTGAATTGCATGTTGGTTTTGCTGCGTTGCATCTTTTAATTTGTTATGGTTCCATTGAAAACTTGCTATGTTATGACCTGCTGTTGGTGGTGCGTTGTTCATCAGGTTACTGAGGTCATTATGGGTCAAACCATTCCTGAAGAGAGTTATTATCAATCAGACCTGGTGGGTTTTTTAATTAGCTGGTTTTCAACCATTAACCCTATTTGGTGATTATAATCGTCATCTATCAGACCTGGTGGTGTTCTTGAAAGATCTGCTGCTGGTGTTTACATTGTGTGGTATGTTTTTGGATGGTCGATTTATTACTGAGACGTTAGGGTTGTTTGGGTATCCCTATTTCTTCGCTACTATTATGATCCAATCAGTGTTGTATGGTAATGCTATTGCGTATCGTTTCATTTGGTGCTTCATGGTTATTTATTTACTACCGAACTGATTGGGATTTGATTGGTGGTGATCTGAATTTCAAAGACTTGTTCATGAGGTCTTTCGTGATTCATATTCTGGATGTTAGGGTTTCGATGCCCTATTTTAGTGGGTTTAGATTCCTTGCGTATTGCACTATTATATTGGTTGTTATTACATACCCTTGTAATAATAATAGCAGCAGTTGTGGATTTGAATCGCTAGTTGGTTATGTGTTATTGAAGTTGACAAGCTTGGGATATGTGATCGCCGTGGGGTTTATGTCGTTTGTTTGTTTCTGGTTACTGGTGTTCTCGCCCATTGCATGTAGGATCTTGATGCTATGGTATGTTTTTTTTTTCATGCCAATTGATGATGGATAAAAGATGCTAATGCGGAAGTGAATAGGTTTTCTTCGTATTTGTTGGTTATTCTTATTGGTGTTCGATTTTGCATCTAAACATACTCTGTTGGAGCGAGTTTGTGCTTGCTGCTCTATCCATGGTTTTAGAGTCTCTCACCATCCATTGTCTGAAATTTATGAACTGAATTCTTATTTTATGATCCATGATTGTGTGATGGTTTCCGTGAAGTCTATGGCGGATATAAGGCGCTATTGTGGTAAGTTGGAGGATTCCTATGATATGGGTTTTGTGGACTTTGAGTGCTCACTCATGACATATTATACGTGGATTCTTCATGGAAGTTATGATGGACCATCAGAGTGATTCAAAAGGCTCAAGGGTTTACTTGAGTAGTATTGTAATGTTTTTATGTACTTTTGTCATTATTGGTAGGTTCATTTTAGTAAGTTATAGGAATGGTGTGTCATTCTTATATTTGAGTCTGTAAGTGTCATAAGGGACTGTGATGAGGGAAATCACCCTCATCCTATGTACCTCAACGTTTTTGGAGTAATGAATTTTACCGGGGTGAATTAACCCTTTTACCCAAAAAAAAAGGTTACGCATAAGAATAATCTTACGTGTAACACTTACACATAAGGGTCTACAGTGGGACTACGCGTATCCTGGAAGGATATGCGTAAACTTGGATGTCTACGTCTAAGGGCTACTCTTACGAGTAAACCATATGCGTAGCTCCTTTGCCTAAGCCTACGCGTAAGCACATAAGCTACGGGTATACTTCTACGCGTAAGACATTCTTACGCCTAAGGGCTGCCCTTACGCTTAAGCTTATGCCTAAGGGTTGCCCTTACGCTTAAGCTTACACCTACGCCTAAGGTCCTCATGTTTACACATAAGCTCACTTGCAAAACTTGTAATAAGTTACTCATATGTCACAAAACCAAAATATCACTCACAAGCTACAAAAAGTTAAAATGTTGTATGATTAAGTGAAATTTGGACATTAAAATTCAAAATTAACATTCTCATGTAACTTATCAACTCAACTTCGGACAACTGGACATAATGTGACTTTGGACTCGTAACATTAATAAACATGACAACTTCAATAATTGGACAATAAAATCAAACTTAGACTAACATAATGTATTTCGATATGTTGGTTCTTTTGTCTCAATATCTTTCAGATCGCAAAATGGACGTCAACATGGAAAATCTCAATGCATCCAATGAACTCACAATGGAAGATATCTTCCCAATGGATTATCACAAAACAACTGGAAAGAACAACCTCAGAGTTGATTTTGAAAACTAAACTTGCTCGGAATCCTCCTACAGAGTTGCCGTGGACATTCTCAAAGATCATCCATACCGCCTTATGCTATCCAACTCGGCTACAGTACCAGAGATCTACATCCATCAGTTCTGGCACACGATGGAGAAGATTGATGGTCAAGATGCAGTCAAAGTGACCCTTAACACCAAGGAAGTCACAGTTACGATAGCAGATCTTCACACGATTCTTCTTCTACCAGCCATTCAGTCTGCCAATTACGTTCCAACTCCTACTGAAGAGGCAATAATGCAATTCATGGTCAACATTGGATATGACGAAGCTGCAAGCATCATCACCAAACACTCCATTGTTGATCTAAAAAATATCCCTCAGCCTTGGAGAACTCTCTACATCATGATCGCCAAGTCTGTATCTGGAAGAGACAGCGGTCATGAACATCCTAAATTGATGCACCTTCAGACAGTTTGGGGAATGGTCAACGAACAACACATTGACTATGCAAGTCTAATATGGGAAGACATGATGCAGCATCTCAAGAAGCCTGGGTCAAAGATTCCCTTTATCAGATACACAAAGTTGTTGATCCAAAACATTCTCGGGAAGAATCTGGACATCCCAATGAGAATAAATGACTGCAAGACACGTCAACACGTAAACCTTGAACACTTTCAGATTTAAAGATACGTCAACATGGAAACAAGGTGGAGAGTTACTTGACTGCCTAATCATTGATACAATCAAGGGTCTTCCCTCGTACATTCGTTACAAGGAAGCTGTAAGGGCAGGCAAAGTAGGGTTTATAGATGAAAAGAATTCTGCAGTGGCTACTATTCCACATGAAGACGATTCTAAAACTGTGTCAGATGAGGTGACTGTGTAAAACCCTAAAATCTAAAACGCGTAAAAGACTAATTTGCCCTCTAAATTTAAAACTTATAAAACACGTAAATGCTCATTAAATGTAAATGTAACCTTACCTCTTTATTAATCGACATTCATTTATTCTCATATGTTCGCGTTTCCTTGATACTTTTGGAACCACAAATTATTTTCGTTTGTACCCGACTAACGACACTCCTTATTATTATTAATCTCGGAATCCAAAAATTTCATACACACATACACGTTTATATATTCTTGGATCTAAACACATTTATTTCTTCTTATCGTTGGACTAACAGTTTTGGTGAATGGCCCAAATGAACTATTTTGTTTTAACCCATGACCATTTGAGCCCATACAAGCTAGGAATTCAAATATCAGATCCACATATCCTTCTTTTCATTTCCATAGGTCATTCTTGGAAAAAACCCTAAACCTAAGACTGCCGTCATTTCTTCTCCACCACCGAAAACCATAGAAACCGATCCATTGTTCGTTTTGTGCTCGTGATCAAAAAGAAAACCCTAACACCCAAAGAAAGTTACGGCAAACAATTTTCCATCTCTTTTTCTTTCGCCAAGAGCAAGGTCCAAAGAAGAGTGGTACAAGGTTCGTTAGGGCTGAAACTCACGTGTTGGTTACGAGTATTGTTTGGTGTTGATCGTGGGATTATTGCTGCTGCTACTGTCGTGATTCATAGGGTTCAAAGGGTTTGATTCGCTTGGATTTGATCCTTGTTTCCTCTTCCTTTCACTCGCTACAAAGGTATCTCCATCATGACCTCGTTGTTCCTTCTTCGTTTCTGAATCAGATTGTGTATATATGTCCACCATATGCATGTTTTTGAACCTAGATAAAACGTTTCATAAACTGTTAAAGTGAGGCTAAGGATTAATCAAGTAACAGGTTACATAAAATCATGAAATAAACTCTTATATGTTGACTAAATGTAAGCATCATAAACTGATATTAAATCTGATTTTGAACCATATATCTCGACATACTCATTCTTTTATTAGTAGCCTGCCTAAATGGAATTTAAATATGTGAATATGCATCATGCGTGTGTCATCTTCAAGAGGTCCATGTTTGTAATCTAATTTATAATAGTTATGGGTACTGTTGCATGGTTGTAATGGTGTACAAGTCATGTACAAGATACAAGTACTGGAAATAAAAACTTGACTTTATGTTCGAAATTTTTGGGAATAGATTGCATGCATGGGCTTAAAGCATGTCGTGTGTTTTTGTGTTATGAGGGTCAAACGAGACTTGTAAAACATGGAAATGGCTCTGCTGTAGCTAACTATTTTGGTTCACAAAAGTTGTGTGTTGTTGGTTTTAGTCTCGCAAGGGAATGGGTATCGAGAAGGGTAAATGAGTCGAGACGAGTTCGGTTTTGAAAGAAAGGTGTTCATGTGTTCATGTGATTATAAGGGTCGAAGAGGTTAAGTATATAAAAAAATGGTCTCGGTACTGTTTTTGGAGGTATGTTCAAGGGCGATCACGGGAAAAATGGTCGAGTCATTTTGTGTTTTGAAAAGGGGTCGGGGAAGATGAGTCGGGGGTCAGTAGTAATGTGTAGTTACTTGGTCGTAAATATTAGTCATTTGAACCGCGAGCAAGCTTTTAAATATGGATCGATAACATATATTGAAGCAAATTTTCGCTTTTCATTTAACGTATATGAAATTGTCATGTTAACTAAAGTGTTTAGTTAGTTTACATTTTAAACCTTAGACTTTGGACATGGGCGCATGCAAACCTTGAACTTTGTCAAGTTGTCACTTTTGACCCTAATCTTTGGAATCTATCACAATTGACCTCTAACTTTGCTATATTGTCATGTTAAACCTTTAAAATTTACCATTTATTAATTGTAACCCCAAAGTTTGGATAATTAATAATTATTACACTAAAGTATCTATTTCGGTCCATTACTAAAATGAGAATACGCTTAATAACTCTAAAAATATTAATACAATTCACATATATTAATCCGTTACATTTTAAATGAGCTAATAAACATTATACGGACCGTAATCCGTGTAGATTCGTTGAAGAGTACGTGGCGTTGTATCTTTGTGCTCATTCATTCGTTTGCTTCCCTGTCATCGGTGTTAAGGTACAGATATTCTATCCCTTTTCAGTAGGGGTTTCTCATGATTCGTTTACATATTTCGGTATTAGCTTTGAACCGTTATATTTTACACTGAGCCTTCTTATTAGGGCTTCCCTTTAACTTTGCTTCGTTTATAATATTCCATCCTCTATGGTTCCTTATGCTATGACCCTTTGATATTGATCCTCTGTTATTGAACCTCTGTTACTGAACCATTGCTATTGACCCCTTTGTTATTGGACTTCTGTTATTGAACTGTTGCTACTGAACTTTGATATTGAACTGTTGCTATGAACCTTTGAATGGTGAACTACTGATATTGAACCTCTGATTATTATGACTGATATATTGCTATACTGTGGACCTTGTCTGACCCTTCAGATTGATACCCGAGCCAAATACTGTAACTAGTCATGGGGGTTCCATGTCCGTGTCATTGATGCACCAATGGCATGACTTTAGTGTGGTTGAGTGATGTTCCACACCGTCCCTATACTGTATTGATTACGCGCGCTTCACTGTTATTGTTATGGCCACTAATATTTCTGCAGGGGCGTATGGATGCATCCTAGATCTGTACTGTACTGTTACTGATATATATACTGTTCTGGTGATGTGGTGCGTGTGTGCAATACACCCCCTCACATACTGGGAGCTAGCTACTCCACTGGTTACTGAGGTCTCCCCTCCTATTTTCTGGTATTCCGAGGTCACCCCTCCGAATACGATGGTTACTATTGATTACTGGGCTGCTATTGCCACTACTGATATTACTGTACTGTACTGTTGGCTCGGGATAGATTTCTGACAACCCTTACACTGCTGATATATTTATATTGTACCGTATGTTTACCCCAATGCACCATATTCTGTATTGACTGCCCGTTACCCTGTACCCTTATGTGACTTATTCTTCTACCATTGCATTCACGTACCGGGTTATTATATGTTTATTGGATTTGTTTATGCTATTTATGTTTTATGTGACTACTGAGTATCCTGCTATGATGTAATTAATATGCGGTTATCTGAGTTACCTGTTTTCGTCTGATGATATGTGATCTCACTGTTATGTGAACCTCTGAATTTGTTTGGTAACCATGCTATGGGTAATCGATAGTTTTGTATATTTGTTATGTGTACTTCGTTAAGTTAATCTCGTGGACTGAGACTATTCGTTGCGTCCTTATCGGCTTATTGTTGACCTGCCATGTTACATTTCTGTCTATGCTACGGTTTGACTGGGTAAATGGTTCAACTTGTGACGTCTGGACTGATAATTTGTTTAGTTGCTCTGCTATGTCTTTAATACATTTAATTATAATGTTCATACTGTATTTCCTACTGGTTATGTGTGACTGCCATGTTTTGACTGCTGCTAGTACTTCTGCTGTTATGATACTCGTTATGTTTTGACTGTGGGTTACTTGACTTTTGTGATTGCCATGCTCACTGATTAATTAATTGCTTCCGCTTTCCTGTAGACATCTGTTTGGCTTGTATGTTTCCTGATTTCCTGAATTGATTGTATGACATATATGTTGTGTGGATGCTACGCCTGCTACGCTTGCTTATGTTTCAGTCCTTGTATGCCTGGTTTGTATGTGCTTGTTTATATGTCATCGATGCTTTGCTTTGCTTCTTTTTCCTTGTTATCTGTTCGTTTGGGTGTCTGCATAATTGTGTTCTACAGGATCCTCTTTGACTCATTATTCTCATTTCGCTGCGACTCTGTTATCCGTTCCTTTGTTTCATTTTGCATTTCAGATTTTATTTAGCTTTCGCTTTGTTATATCTGTTCACTGGGCTTTTTAAGCTCAGCCGCATTTCTTTTCCTGCGGCAGGTTTTGGGTTTGAAAATGGGCTTTGTTTGGACTGAGAGTTGGATCATTTGAGTGGACTAACCATAGATACCTTTCTGTTGGACTTATTTTGGCGGGCTATTATTTTGAAATTTAGATTTATATTAGACATTTTGGATTTTGTAATTTCCCTTGTAAATCTTTTGTTATTATGACTTGGCATGTTATTATTTAAAGACTTCCGCTTGAAAATTTTACTTGTATGTTCTGATATGACACCAGACTGTGACACTTCTACCCTTGTCGGGTTGGGGTGTTACAGACTGACTACTCTGAATCGCAACAAGATGATACATCTTCACCAATATCGGAAGACAAACCTTCAAATCCCTCATCATACAAAGGGAAGAAGCCAGTAACAGAAGAAGAGGAAGAAGATTCAGATGAAAAGAATGATCTGAAAGATGAAGAGAGAGAATACCAGAAAACTCTGAAACAACTGACAGGGTCAATTTAATTGGTCAAGAGATGAACACGTTCATTGAGGAGAGAGATCAGATTAAGCTATTCCTAAACAGAGACATTCAAGGAGAAATGGACGAGAAGATTAAGGAATACACTCATCAGTTCCTTCTCTAGTATGTCCCTGGAATAACTAAAGACATGTTCTCCAAACAATTGTATCCAACATTGAGAACACTGATCAGACAGACAATTACTACAACACCGGTGATAATGCAGACTCGACCAGTCCCGCCTCCTCATGTAACCGAAACTGATCTACTATCACAATTGATAACTCATATGACTGATCGATCTTCGACACTCACATCTTATGAAGTGAAGTTTCTTGAGGTTCTCCTTGCTCATCAACTGAAGACTACATGCAAGGAAGCAGCTGGTATAGAGAAGCGTTACAGAGATGATGATGACACAGACAAAGACCTGAACGTAAAATGTCAAAAGAAAACTGGCGAGTCTTCATCATATATGCCACCACCACCGCCAAAGACCACCACCACATCAACTAATCGAGCATCTCAGCAAACTCCTCCATCAGATAAACCTCAAGATTTTGAGTCTCCACCACCATTGGAGAAAACAGGTGATCACTTTCAATATACCGGCGGTGAAGACGAAAATCCTAAGCCCCAACAACAACCATCACCTCTACCATCATCCAAGGAACAACCGGAATCATCCTCTAAACCAAAAACGAATAAATCAGATTCGGTCGTCTCCTAGTTAGATGAAGATGACACGGAAGAGTATGACTGGTTTAGTAAGGTTGTTGATGCAATGCCTCGATTACCAGAAGATCAAGAACTGGTTGATGGTCGAACTATGGAACAAGTCAAGATTATCCAGGAAGAGTTTAAAGTCGAGAAGATGACGAAGAGTGAATTACGCCGGATCAAGAACGACGCGTTCCAATTGCTGAAAGACACATCCAACAGTGCTATTGAAGTCGAATACAATCTCGACAACATTGTTCGAGCCATGTCTAACAACATTGACTGGCTAAATCCCGAGTCAAACATCGACCTCTCAAGAAAGGATAACACTCCGTATTACACTCAAGTGAAATGAGTGAGGGTAGCTAATGATTTTCCTTTATGGAAAGAAATGAGGCTTTATGAGAACTAATGGGTGATCAAGGACGACATTAAGTATTTTGAGAGTGTCAAGTGGAGTCAAATGATCCTAGAGATCAGAAGGTAACTTAAAAAAAATAAAAATTTCCTTGATAACGCTCAGATTATGCATGTTTTTAGTAGCGTTATGTGTGCTTTTATGTCTGTTATTTGGTTATATTTGCGTCAGTATAATGCTTAAACACATCAAAAGATGTTTGTCTAGTGTTTATAACCAAATTCAGGGAAACGAATGGAAAATGAAGAAATATGCAGTAAATCAAAGATTCCCGTTTCCGTAAATCTGAATCAGTATCTCAAGGACCTTTGAAGACCTTAGTGATTGAAGAACCTAGTTCTACAAGACATAGTGAAGAAAAAGATCAAGTTTTCATAACTCAGAAGATCCAACCGGATCCGGTTACAACCGAAACCGATTCGGTTGGAAGGCGGCCAGAAACACTATTTTTGTCATCGCCAACCGATCGGTCGCAACCCGCAACTGGATCGTTCGACTTGTTGTTACTGAAGACTAACCGGATCGGTTGGTCGTATGACTGATCCGGTTGGAGAAGCTGCAGTTGCAAATCTTCATCACTAAGCTTCCCCTTTGCATCCAAACGATTCTAGGTCTTTCTCTTGGTGTATTCTAGTCCCTTCCTTACTCCTTGGAGGCCAAGTTAAGCATTTAACACCCTAGGCCTTGGAATTAGTATAAATAGAGGCTAATTGTGAGCATATGAGACACACCTCAATTACAAATCTCTCTACTCATCAAACCAAGCCTTAAGCTCTTAAAATTCGTTCTTAGAAATCCAGAGAAGTTTGGAGTTCCAGAAGTTCCACATTTGGAGGCCAAAACACCAAGAAGTCCACCACGATCCATTGGGAATCATTACTTCACCATTTGTAATCTTATTCCAAGCATTGTAAGACTTTTAATCATGTTTTCTAATGATCAAAGTTATGAGTTTATGTTCATGTTTACTATGAGTGGCTAGTTTCTTTATACACTTGCTTAAATGATGTTGATTATCATATGATTAGTTAGTGATTGTGTTAACATGTTTTAATTCAAATTCAAGTTGATTCTAAGATCCAATTGTGCTAAAGTTTCATAGTGACATTTGTTAATCAAGTTTGGCTAATTGACGATAATCGTTGGGGTCGAAAGAACTTCGTGTTATTCAACTAGTCATAATCATTTTGTCTATGGATGATTGTTTTTACCCATTATTCTTGATTATACAAAGGAACTAAGGTGTGGTTGTAATAGAAACGCTTTTTGATTATCAAATTGGATTGGTTGGAAACATCTAAATGGTCGTAAGATTAGTTGTTGAGAATCAATTGTAGCCTTTTGTCTATGATCGGTTACCTTTTGTATTGACCATTTCTTAAGCAATTTGAGGAACAAGTGGATGTTTTTGTGTTTAAGTTTATGTATGTAGACTTATGAAACTTGAATTGATCTTGAATTGATTGGTTAAACTTAATGCTTGTTTTTATGAACTAAAATCTTGACGAAGGTTTAACTTGTAAGAACAATAGATTAGTCTTCAAACTAATTGTCATAACCAACATGTTAAGAGGTTAACACAATCACATTAATCTATGATATGAAACTAGTTTAAGCAAGTGTAGTTTTTAATCATCTGAATTTCATTATATCTATTTGCTTTGTTATATGTTTTGGATAGACTCCGTTAATTCAAACTTGTGTTTAGATTCACTCAAATCCCTGCGAACAATCCCGAGTTACCTTTATAATCTTGCTATAACGGACGAGTATACTTGCTCGTATGTGTTATTGGTAATATTGGTAATTCACCTTTTATAAATTTAAAACTTGCACCAACCGGGCACATCAAGTTTTTGGCGGCGCTGCCGGGGATTTGATTGTGTTTCAACAAGTTCTTGAATTTCCCTCAGTCGAAAAAAAAAATTCACAGAAACCTTAACCGGATCCGGTTGCCCATCAACCGAATCGGTTACGTGTTTGCCCTCAATCAACTAATCTGACCGATCGGTCGCATCCCGCAACCGATCCGGTTACCTTCTCCGACCCATATAAAACTATTTTCGTTATTTGTCCGTGTGTTTAGATATTGCCTGGATTCTCTAGGACATTGTATGAACACTCGAGCAGCGGGAATAGAACCAATTACACCTCTTACCAACCCCGAACGTTTCATTCGAAGAAGAAGGAGAACACGTTTCATACCATTGGAAAATCGTGTACCAAGAGTACCAAACCCGCCATTTGATAACCTCATAGAAGCCAAAGTTGTTTACAACCCTTTCGCCAATTTACCTTTTCCCATGGCGGACGATCAACCCATGTGGGGAACCAACCGGACCGTAGCACCAACCCCTGAAAGTGTTATTGTTGCTATTAACCTTGGTGACAACTTCACCGTGAAGGGACATCACCTTTCTATGATCAAAGACCGACAATTCGATGGCCGTGCGCGGGCCGATCCGCATAAGCACATTGCCGAATTCATCGAAATTTGCGGCATGTTCCGTTATGGAGACACCGATGTCAATGCCATTAAACTCAAACTTTTCCCATCATCACTCGCCGGAGATGCTAAAGTATGGTACAATGAATTAACCCCAGGAATCATCAATACTTGGGAGGAGATGAGGCAAGCTTTTGTGAGCCGATTCTTTCCACCTGCCATGTTTGATCGATTAATGGGAGAAATTCGTGCTTTCAACCAAAACCCAAACGAATCACTTGTCGAAGCTTGGCTTCGAATGAAAGATTTGCTTCGTAGTTTTCATGGACATGGGCTATCAAAAGGAACCATTATCCAAATTTTTTACCATGGACTAGATGAAATCTCTCAAGGCATCCTTGATGCCGGAGGAATTTTTCTCTATAAAACTCTAAACGATGCACATCAATTGCTTGAAGATCGAGTACTTCTCAAACTTGATTGGTCAAAAGATTCCAAAACCAAACCTCTCCGAAAAACCGTTGCTTTTATCGAAAACACCGATACCTCAAAACTCATGGAGAAAATGGAAGCGTTAACCTCAAAAATCGACTCGCAGTACAGAGATATCAAAGATGAAATGAAGGAAATGCGAGACGGATGCAACAATTGTGGAGGAAATCACCCATCATCCGAGTGCGACGATAAACCTATGGGTGGACCGAAAGAAGGAGAAGAAAATTACGCTCAAGGAGGATACCGTGGAGGAGGATATCATAGTAATTATTACGGTGGAAATTCTGGAAATTGGCAAGATCGCCGACCAAGGGATGACAACCGTGATTCTCAACCACGAACTGACGATCCACCACCCCAAAATCCCGACAAAAAGACAGAAGAAACCGAATTCGAAAAAACCATGAGAGAATTCGTGGCTGGTCAAAAATCCGCAAATGATTTTATCAAAAATCAATTTTTCAATCTCAAAGCCAAAGTTGAGCAAGGACAGAAAAATCATCAAGCATCTATCCAAGATCTTGAAAACAAGCTTGGCAGACTTTTTGACCAACATTCCTCTAGACCATCTGTTTCATTGCCAAGTAACACTCAATCCAATCCGAAACCTTCAAATGATAAGACGTATCGTCCACCCCAAACAAGAAATGAACATATCAATGCTTTTTTCACAAGAAGTGGTATCTTGTACGATCCACCACCTAATCCTAATGCTCCTGTCGCCATTGATAGTGAGGACGAAACCGAAGAGCAAAACACAACTCAAACCACCAAAAAGAAAGACATTCCATCCGTCAAGGCGTATACACCAAAAATTCCTTATCCTCAACGCCTAAAGAAAGAAAAGATGGAAGAACGTTATAAAAAGTTCATCGAAATAATCAAAGAGGTTAGACTCAATGTTCCTCTCGTTGATGTCTTAGCCAGAATGCCCAATTACGGGAAATTTCTGAAAGAACTTCTTAATAACAGAAGCAAGCTTGAGCAAATATCATCAACTTTTCTTAACGAAGAATGCTCAGCTATAATTCAAAACAAAATCCCACCAAAGCTTGGAGATCCTGGGAGTTTTCTTATTACATGTACTTTCGGGAATAATGTTAAATGTGATGCTTTAGCCGATCTTGGCGCAAGTATCAATTTGATGCCTTATTCGCTCTATTCCAAGTTGTGCAAAAACAGCCTGAAACCAACAAAAATGAGTATCCGATTGGCAAATCATTCCTATCAATATCATGTGGTAATCGCTGAGAATATGCTTGGTCAAGTCGGTAAATTCATTTTTCCCGTGGACTTTGTAATCTTGGAAATGGAAGAAGATAATAAAGTTCCACTCATTCTAGGAAGACCTTTCCTAAACACCACCGATGCAATCATCAAAGTGAAAGGAAAAGAACTCAACCTTGGAGTTGGGGATGATCGAATCACTTTTCCAATCGATAAAGCAATGCGCTACCCACATTCCAGTGATGACACTTGTTTTAACGTCGATGTTATTGATGAAGTCACTGATGAGGAATTAGATGCATTACTGAACGAATCCGATCCATTCATGACTACTTCTGAAAAAATCAATGAGACAGATTTTGACAAAGAATTTGATGATTTCATGAAAGTAGAATTCGAAGGAGATAACTCAGAAGAAGAAATGGAGGAAGAGGAAGAAAATTTTGAGGAAATCACTTTCAATGACGAGATGCGAATAAAATCCTCTATCGAAGAACCACCCACGGATATCGAACTCAAACCTCTCCCAGATCATCTTGAATATGCTTATCTGGAGGAGAACTCACTTCTTCCAGTAGTCATATCTTCACTGCTCGAGGATAATGAGAAAGAAAGCTTAGTTTCTGTCCTCAAAATTCACAAACAAGCTTTTGCGTGGAAAACATCCGACATTCCAGGAATTAGTCCCAATTTCTGCAAACACAAAATCAATTTTGAAGAAGGGATTAAACCTGTGGTAGAACGTCAACGTCGACTCAATCCCAACATGAAAGAAGTTGTTAAAAAGGAAATCATTAAACTTCTGGATGCTGGAATCATTTACCCAATTGAGGATAGCCCTTGGGTAAGCCCTGTTCACTGTGTTCCCAAGAAAGGAGGAATGACGGTTGTAACTAACGAGCGAAATGAACTAGTTCCAACTAGAACCGTCACTGGATGGCGCGTTTGTATTGACTATCGTAAGTTAAACAAAGCCACCAGGAAAGATCACTTTCCACTCCCGTTCATGGATCAAATGCTTGAAAGACTAGCAGGGAATAAATTCTTTTGTTTCCTCGATGGATTTTCAGGATATTTCTAAATTCCTATCGATCCTAACGACCAAGAAAATACCACTTTCACTTGTCCTTTTGGAACCTACGCATATCGACGTATGCCTTTTGGTCTTTGTAATGCACCTGCGACTTTTCAGCGGTATATGATCGCCATATTCCAAGACATGCTAGAAACCTCCATGGAAGTTTTCATGGATGACTTTTCAGTTTTTGGAGACTCGTTTGAAGCTTGTCTTTCCAATCTCGATAAAATACTCGAAAGATGCGAAGCTACACATCTTGTCCTTAACTGGGAAAAATGCCACTTTATGGTGACCGAAGGAATTGTGCTTGGCCACAAAATCTCTAGTGCCGGAATGGAAGTCGACAAGGCAAAGGTCGATGTCATCTCAAAACTTCCACCACCAACCAACGTCAAAGCCGTTAGAAGTTTTTTAGGACATGCTGGTTTTTACCGCCGATTCATCAAAGATTTTTCCAAAATATCTCGTCCAATGACGAAACTTCTTGAGAAAGAATTTGTCTTTAACTTCGATACTGATTGCATAAAAGCTTTCGAAACGCTAAAATCTCAACTTACTAGTGCTCCGATCGTGGTCTCACCTAATTGGTCACTACCCTTCGAACTTATGTGCGACGCAAGCGATTTTGCTGTTGGAGCTGTCTTAGGTCAACGCGAAGGAAAACACTTTCGGCCTATATTTTTTGCTAGCAAGACACTGAATAGTGCCCAGCAAAATTATACCGTCACCGAAAAAGAATTACTGGCCGTCGTGTTTGCATTTGACAAATTCAGATCATATCTTGTGCTCTCAAAAACAGTCGTTTTTACCGATCATTCAGCACTCAAGTATCTGTTCACCAAGCAAGACGCTAAACCACGTCTTATTCGATGGATTTTACTACTTCAAGAATTTGACATCGAAATCAAAGATAAGAAAGGAGCAGAGAATCTTGCTGCTGATCACTTATCTCGCCTCGAAAATCCCAATCTTGAGGAATTAAAAGAAGAAGAAATCGATGATTATTTTCCCGATGAAACTCTCATGACCATCGATGGAAATGACGATCCTTGGTTTGCTGACTTTGCGAACTACCTCGCCGGAGGAATTCTCAGAAAAGGTCTAACTCATGCTCAAAGAAGCAAATTCTTTTCGGAACTCAAATACTACTTTTGGGAAGAGCCATATCTTTTCAAAATGTGCCCAGATGGGATGATCCGAAGATGTATTTTTGGTTCCGAAACTCGGAAAATTCTTGACGAATGTCACCATGGCCCAACTGGGGGACATTATGGTCCTTCCACCACAGCTAAGAAAGTTTTTGATGCTGGATTCTATTGGCCAACAATATTCAAAGAAGCACACACACTTGTTCAAAACTGTGACGCTTGTCAAAGAACAACCAATCTCTCTCGAAGGGATGAAATGCCATTAACAAGCATTCAAGTGTGTGAAATATTCGATATTTGGGGAATAGATTTCATGGGACCCTTCCCTAAATCCCACAAATTCGAATACATTCTCGTTGCTATAGATTACGTGTCCAAATGGGCAGAAGCTGAAGCTTTACCAACAAACGATGCTCGTGTCGTCGTTAATTTTCTCAATAAGCTTTTCGCTCGTTATGGAATTCCCAAAGCACTCATAAGCGATCGAGGAACTCATTTATGCAATCAACAAATGGAGAAAACCATGAAAAGATATGGAGTTCATCATCGATTTGCGACTGCTTATCATCCACAAACCAGTCGTCAAGTCGAAAATACCAACAGAGCTCTCAAAAGAATACTGGAAAAAACAGTAAAAGACAATCCTTCATTATGGGCAAGAAAACTTGACGATGCTCTGTGGGCATTTCGTACGGCATATAAAACACCAATTGGCACAACTCCTTACAGACTCTTGTATGGGAAGACTTGTCATTTACCGTTCGAAGTCGAACATCGTGCTTATTGGGCGCTCAGACATTGTATCACCGATCTCAAAATAGCTGGAGAGAAAAGATTCCTGCAACTGCACGAACTCGATGAATTAAGGCTCCAAGCTTATGAAAATTACAAACTGTATAAAGCCAGATCAAAAGCTTATCATGATAAAAAGCTACGAATTCGAAAAGAATTCAAAGCCGGAGATAAAGTTCTGCTTTTTAACATGAAATTCAAATTCAAAGCTCCTAAGTTACAACCAAAATGGTTTGGACCATATGTCGTTAAACATGGATATCCATCTGGGTATGTCGAACTCTATGACAAACAAGGTGGAAGTTTCATTGTTAATGGACACCGAATCAAGTTATACTACGACAAGGAGCAAACGAATGAAGTTTCAGTTGCGACAGTATCCTGGTGATACCATGAGAATGAATTCGAAACTATCACCTTTGTAGCACCATTTCCTGGAAGAATCCCACAAACTGTCCCATGGAAACCAACTGCTGAGTTCGTCTGGGATGATATCGAAGCTACTGGTGAAGAATTCATGTACATCCCCGAACTCTTCAAAATGTTCAAAGATGCCCTTGCGGCTAAATAAATTCCGGAAGACTCGAGTCAGGCTGATGACTCGGTAATAAAACAAGCACTTCTCGGGAGGCAAACCGTGTGTTTCTTTATTTTGATGGTCACTTCCCAAAGTTTAAACCTTCGGTTGAACTTAAGTGTGGGGGAGTGCCATCCTTTTAATAAAACCTTTTGTTTTTTTATAAGATTGTGTGCAGATGATGATTTCTCTAGTGGACGCCAGGAATGAAGAAAGAATTTTAAGCTGATAAACTCATTGACATATCTGGTTTCATCTCTATTTTCCCTATTTCTATACTTTGAAGTTCGTTTTTCATTGAGGACAATGTCTAACTTAAGTGTTGGGGGGGGAGGGGTGAATAGGAAAAATTAGAGTTTTCATGCTTAAATTTAAAATTTTGTTTGCCCTTGTGATCTAGTTGTTTTTACACTTTTAAGATTATCTATTAGGATAACTGGATCATTCCACTGGTAAAATTGGTAATATTTGAAATTTTGAGATGTGTTCCGATTACTATTGCAATCCATTCTGGGATCGATAAACATTTGCTAGCACATATTATACCCCTTTCCACTAAATTGTGAGGATTTGAGCCTATTTCTTATTAGCATACATCTTTTATGCTTGGATCTTTTGCTATGAGTGTGCCGGTGATTTTATTTATTCTAGAATTTGTGCTTGTAAATCATTACCAGACCGCAGTGAGATTGCATTCGTGCGATATAAGTGAATTCATGTGATAAAGAGGCACCTTAGGATTTAACCCAAATGGCCTTCCATTTTACATTTAATGATATATTAGCTAGCCTCATTGGTTAGTTAACCACCCACATGGACCCATTTGTAGTGCTCATTTTTAGCACTAGATACCCCTAGTTACACCTTCTGAGCCATCCCTTTCATTTTTGCTTCACCCAGAAAATACAAAAAGATTTTACACTTTAAACCTTAGCCTATCCCATATCAATGTCTAATGGTTGGTTGCTAGTCACATGGAAAGTGAAGATTGTTCAAATGATTATAAGTACCACATACTATGTGATTGATTGAGCCATGCGTTATGTTATGTTCAAAAAAAAAGTATGGAAATAATAGCCAATGTGCTATGATCGAAGAACAATTGTCATGGCGAAGTGAAAAGCTGTGGAAAGTGAAAAAGAAGAAAGCAAAGCTATAATCATTTATTTGGTTCGTGGAATGTTTGGTAGCTAGCAACATGGGTATTAGACTTGATTTCATTTTTATTTTAACACCAATTTCATAAACATTCCCATGCCTTATCCATACCCTTAACCCTTAGCCATATCATTATAACCCGAATAAAAGCCCTCTTTAGATGTTTTTACTTGGTGCTCACGCCACGTCGGTGGAGTTTTGTTTCTTGTACAAGCTTATGGTAATAATTAAATCATGACTGAGCAATGAGTGTGATTTATCTTGTTACTCCACTAAAAATGAGTGATTGAGTGAATTATATTCCGTTATTTTTCGTGGGGTGTTCTGAAATGTTAATCATGCAAGAAAATCATTGGATATTGTCAAACATCTTGATATTTCACCTTTATAAAGCATAATTGATGAAACCTCTCTCGTATTTATACTTGGTTGATTTGCATCACATTTTTCATAATCACGATCTTGTACCAGTGATGGTTTGTTTTTCCTAGATTTGCTTGAGGGCAAGCAAAGTTTATGTGTGGGGGAATTTGATAACGCTAAGATTATGCATGTTTTTAGTAGCGTTATGTGTGCTTTTATGTCTGTTATTTGGTTATATTTGCGTCAGTATAATGCTTAAACACATCAAAAGATGTTTGTCTAGTGTTTATAACCAAATGCAGGGAAACGAATGGAAAATGAAGAAATATGCAGCAAATCGAAGATTCCCGTTTTCGTAAATCTAAATCAGTATCTCAAGGACCTTTGAAGACCTTAGTGATTGAAGAACCTAGTTCTACAAGACATAGTGAAGAAAAAGATCAAGTTTTCATAACTCAGAAGATCCAACCAGATCCGGTTACAACCGAAACCGATTCGGTTGGAAGGCGGCCAGAAACACTATTTTTGTCATCGCCAACCGATCGGTCGCAACCCGCAACCGGATCGGTCGGCTTGTTGTTATTGAAGACTAACCGGATCGGTTGGTCGTATGACCGATCCGGTTGGAGAAGCTGCAGTTGCCAAATCTTCATCACTAAGCTTCCCCTTTGCATCCAAACGATTCTAGGTCTTTCTCTTGGTGTATTCTAGTCCCTTCCTTGCTCCTTGGAGGCCAAGTTAAGCATTTAACACCCTAGGCCTTGGAATTAGTATAAATAGAGGATAATTGTGAGCATATGAGACATACCTCAATTACAAATCTCTCTACTCATCAAACCAAGCCCTAAGCTCTTAAAATTCGTCCTTAGAAATCCAGAGAAGTTTGGAGTTCCAGAAGTTCCACATTTGGAGGCCAAAACACCAAGAAGTCCACCACGATCCTTTGGGAATCATTACTTCACCATTTGTAATCTTATTCCAAGCATTGTAAGACTTTTAATCATGTTTTCTAATGATCAAAGTTATGATTTTATGTTCATGTTTACTATGAGTGGCTAGTTTCTTTATACACTTGCTTAAATGATGTTGATTATCATATGATTAGTTAGTGATTGTGTTAACATGTTTTAATTCAAATTCAAGTTGATTCTAAGATCCAATTGTGCTAAAGTTTCATAGTAACATTTGTTAATCAAGTTTGGCTAATTGACGATAATCGTTGGGGTCGAAAGAACTTCGTGTTATTCAAATAGTCATAATCATTTTGTCTATGGATGATTGTTTTTACCCATTATTCTTGATTATACAAAGGAACTAAGGTGTGGTTGTAATAGAAACGCTTTTTGATTATCAAATTGGATTGGTTGGAAACATCTAAATGGTCGTAAGATTAGTTGTTGAGAATCAATTGTAGCCTTTTGTCTATGATCGGTTACCTTTTGTATTGAGCATTTCTTAAGCAATTTGAGGAACAAGTGGATGTTTTTGTGTTTAAGTTTATGTATGTAGACTTATGAAACTTGAATTGATCTTGAATTGATTGGTTAAACTTAATGCTTGTTTTTACGAACTAAAATCTTGACGAAGGTTTAACTTGTAAGAACAATAGATTAGTCTTCAAACTAATTGTCATAACCAACATGTTAATAGGTTAACACAATCACATTAATCTATGATATGAAACTAGTTTAAGCAAGTGTAGTTTTTAATCATCTGAATTTCATTATATCTATTTGCTTTGTTATATGTTTTGGATAGACTTCGTTAATTCAAACTTGTGTTTAGATTCACTCAAATCCCTGCGAACGATCCCGACTTACCTTTATAATCTTGCTATAACGGACAAGTATACTTGCTCGTATGTGTTATTGGTAATATTGGTAATTCACCTTTTATAAATTTAAACTTGCACCAACCGGGCACATCATTCCTTAAAAATCAAAAGAAATGAAAAACTAGTTTGCTAAAATTGAGAGAAATTGAGAGAAGTATAGATAACATCAAATAGTCCTGAATATTAAGTGTCAATTTCCCCCGATAATGCTCGTATTTTATATCATTTATATGGATTTACGCTTGTTTTCCTCTATATTTTACATTCAGGTAAATTACGAGCATTGAAGCTAAAGAGACGCGGATTTGGAGATTTATTGAAGATATATCATAGTATGCTCATTTTGAAGCAGTTACGGCGTAACTCCTCTCTCACATTACGCCGTAACTAAAGCGTGGCTCAGAAAACCAACTCAACAGAAGATTACGGCGTAATTCTCCCAAAGATTACGGCGTAACCAACTAGGTCAAATGAGGCTCCACGCCGCTGAAAGCTACGCCGTAACTATTGTCTCAATAACGGCATAACCTAGATTTATTGAAGATACGGCGTAACTCCTTCCATAGTTAGGCCGTAACCAACATTTTTAGTGCAAAATACGAAGAATTGTATGTTATGGCGTAACTCTTAACATTAGTTACGCCGTAACCAGATCTGGCCTATAAATACCCCACGATTTCCAGCATTTCAAAGCATCCCATTTCACACACAACATCAAGTGAACGTGAGAAGAAGTCGAAGGCAGTTCTAGAGGAGCATACGGAGCTATCTCCAAGGGAGAAATCACTCCCCTACAATAATCATTAGCTTTTTATCTTTTCTTTACTTTCAATTCATGTATTTCGTAATGTTAAACATTGAATCGATTGTTTTAGTTAATATGAGCGGCTAAGCACCTTTGGTGCTGGCCTAGTTATGATTCCTTAATTATTTTGTTTGCGTTTACATTGCTTCCGTATAATTATTTCTAAGTGTATGCATGCATAGTTTGTTGGTAGCTACCCTTGTTTTGGTAGTTTTGAATGGCGGTAGTGGCTAGTTACTTAGGAGATATGACCAACTGACCCTAAGTAGGTAGACTGAGTGGGAAGGGTAAGATATGACCAACTGACGACCCTTTCTTCTTGTGCGATTTGACCAACTGATCACCTACCATTTGGATGAACTTAAGAAGTAGGGGGTGAGTGTTTAAGATGCTAGCGCCCGGGCACTCACTGTTATGAATCTAGCATGTAGTGGTACTTAATGACTTGGCTTAGGGGACTAAGAACAACTGGACTTATGACGGGTCACCTGATTTCTCCAGTGGGGCCCTTTGCTGATATGTTAGGACGAACTGACCAAATGTTGTCCTAGCGACTTTGACCCCACCTGAAGTAATTGGAAGTAATTAGGTGTAAACACTACTAATTAGGATGAATAACTAGGTTAGCATCCCTCTCCTCTATTGATCACAACCCTCGCCTTTACTTTCTTTAGTAGTTAATTAGTTAATTCAATATCAAAATCATATTAAACCTGTGACACCTAGACTTAGTTTAAATCCACACACATAGCTCTTGGGACGACCTCGGTTTTGCCGATTACTACACTACACACGACTGGGTACACTGCCCGTTAGTGCATTAGGGTAGACCATATGTTTAACGAGACTTATAAATATTAAAACCTGATCAGTAAAACCTGCATCAAGTTTTTGGCGCCGCTGTCGGGGAGTTATATTTGGATTTTCATTAAGTCTTTCATTCTATTTTTGTTTTAATATTTTTCTCAATTTCTCACGATCTATTTTCAAGTTTCAGCTACCAGGTTGTTAACATTGATGACCTCACTCTCGAGGAATATCTGGCATTGACAAGAGAAGAACAAGAATTGGGGATTGTTAGGCCAACTATTGCCGAAGATGCTCTATTCGAAATCAAACCTCAATTTATGAGGGAGTTGCATGCAAACCCTTTCTCGGGAAGCATTACCAATGATGGTCACGAGCATGTGGACAACGTGGAATACATTGTCAGCCTATTCAAAATTCCAAGAGTTTCAAACGATGTTGTCATGTTACGTGTGTTGTCTATTTCTCTCACTGGAGCTGCTAAAAGATGGGTTGATCGATTACCTGCCGAAACAGTTAACACCTGGCATCTCCTAAAAATTCAGAGATACTGTCCTCCATCCAAACTGCTAAACAACTAGAAGAAATCCATAACTTAAAGTAGGAGGATGATGAAATGTTGTACCAAGCATGGGAAAGGTACAACGAATTATTATACAAATTCCCTACTCACGACCTCAACAGCCAACAAAAGGTGAACATCTTTTACAAGGGTCTAAACATATCCTCAAGGAAAATGATCGATTCTCAAAGACCAATACCTGGAATGACTCCAACATTGGCTCTTGAAACTATTCAGAAGATGGCTGACCACTCTCACAAATGGCAGAATGGAGGGAACAATCGAAGTAAGAGTGGAAATGTGGAAGGCCTTGCAGCAATAAACAACAAATTAGAAAGCATTGGAAGAGACATGAAAAAGCTCAAGGAGAATGTGCATTCCGTACAAGTTGAACAAAATGAACACAATGGTGCTCTCCCTACTAAGGAATGCTCATCCAACGAGGACGTTAAAAGGATTGAAGAAGTAAAATATGGAGGTGGAAGTCCCTTCAACGTATACAATGGTAATGGGGCCAGATACCGAGAAAAGTCCCCAGGGTTCTATACAAGAATCAACAACAATCCTCCTAGACCATGCCTTGAAGAAATAATGCGTAAACATATCGAGGAATATACAAAGAAAAGTGATAGACTCAAGAAATGGATGGTCAAGGTTAAAGAAGACACCAACATGAACTTGCGGAACCAAGATATCGCAATTAAAAACCTCGAAACCCAAATTGGGAAATTAGCTAAAAATATTGAAACCCGTAATGACAATGCCATTTCCTGTAAGGCCATATTTGCGCGAGATAAATAAAAGAAAGAAAAGTGCACCTCTTATGTCACCAATGATCTATCCGGGATTAACTACCTAAAAGAAGATGATAAATCGGAAGACGACGAGGACCTGCCAAGCCAACTTCCTGACAAGGTACACTATCAGGAAAGTTTCCTTCTTTCGTGCACCATAGGTAATCTTAAAATTCCCGCATTAGCTGATTTGGGGGCTGGGGTAAACCTTATTTCTACCTCATTGTTTGATAAAATAAAACTTACCAATTTAAAAGAAACAACAATGATGATCGAAATGGCTGATTCCTCTAAGGCTGTACCTAGGGGAGTGGTTAATAATGTTCTCATTAAAATTGGGAAATTCCTTTTTCCTACTGATTTTGTGGTTATTGACATGGGAAAACGGGAGACTTACAACTTAATTGTTGGAAGGCCATTTCTGGCCACCTGTCGAGCACATATAAAGGTCTTTGAAAAACAAATTTATTTGGGAACTGAAAAAGAACGAATAACTTTCAGTATGAAGGAACAATTAAATCCAAAGTTAGAAATTCCAAATAAAGTTGATGTTGTCAATATTCCGTTACTCAACCCACCTCTATGTTATAATTTTAGTACTAACAATCGTGGAGAGAATTTTGATAGTTGTGAACAGGAACTCGGAAAGATCTTCCCGATTGAGGGGATTAAGGAAGCTCCAGATCCTAACAAACATTACTGCACCCCTATATTAATGGAAGATAACAAATGAATGAAAGCATGGCCCTCGTGTAACCCCTTTCGTGAATTTTGTGATGGATGGGTGGATGAATGGACGCACCCTCACGAGATTGAGAGACTCGATATAAAATTCGGAAAATTATCCTTTGAAGATTGGTACAAGGTAAGATTTGAATTCTTGGAAATCAATATGAGATTAGTAAAACAACTAAAATGCAATTACGATAACTATCATCTTATTGATATAATGACCAATTGTTGGATCAGTCCCAGATAGATCTCACAAGCCTTTAAGAAACAGATAGTAAACCTGTGTAATCACAAGCAAACTATAGAGAACCTCTGATAAACTTATGTCCATGCGGAATATGAACACAAGATCTAAAGAAGACAATAAAACTAAACTCTTGATCCTCTATGGATCTATATTAAATTGCTAAGAATATGTTTTTTTTAAAGCGTACATAAACCCTAGCCGCAGGTTTCTTTTATACTATAAGAAACCCTAATACTGCAGCTTACAAAACACGTAAAAGATATGCATTATCTCTTCCTAAAATAACTCATGCATATCCTAACTAATTACTAATAATTTGGATACTACTATCCGCAGAAACAAACCAATCAGCAGTAACTGCACTATCAACAATAACTATTCTATCAATAGAAACGAAAATAAACTATTAGCAGGAACCTAATCACCAGGAACCATACTATTACAATAACTCCTAACAATCCTCCCCTAAACTTGAATTTGACTTGGTTAACTTCAAGTTTCTAGATAGATCTTAGTACAGCACGAGGATTGAGTCTTGCAGTAACTGAAGCTATGGTAGTAACCAACAACAACTCCTAGAACCACGAGAAACCATCAATGAAGTCCATGAATCCATCAGCAACTCCTATGTTAGCAGCATCAGGATCCAACAACAACATTAACCTAAGTAGATTTGATAATCCTTTACCAAGTAGCTACTCACTCTTGGGCTAGGTGGTTCTTTGGTGGAATCATGACATCACCCTAGTAAACCAATAACCAGTCCAACACTTAGAACGTGAATCAATGGTGTGTTGGAAAACCCTAATGGTTTTTGGCAAACCATCACAACCATCAACGGATTTGAGTTGTCTTTACCTGAAGCCGTTAACTTAGGACTAGCCATGGTATTCCACTGCCTCTACCACAAGCCATGAACTCGTGGGCTAGCCAACTCTTCATCTCTGAGGACATGGTGAGTTGAGCACCATACAATTTATTGGCAAATTGTCAACCATCCAACGAATTTGATATCTCTTTACCCGAGCCGTTTGCTCATGGAGTAGCCAATGTTTGGTGTGTGAGACCAGGGTACATTGATAACCCTCTGATTTTTAGTAAATCGGCAACTATCAACGGATTTGAGGACTTCCACCAGAGCTGTACCCCCATGGTGAGTTAACTCTTTGTCACTTAAGACATGGTGAGTTAAGAACCATAGGTGGGACAATACAAAACTACACAACATGATCCTCAAATAGAAAAGTGAGCACACAAATAATATATACAAGGGTTTCTTTTTTTTTTTTAAACTAAAAAAATAATATACAACAATAATACAAGATACCATTCTCATGATGTGGCAGTAGCATTGGCAGCAAGAATTATGTCCTTAATAAGCTTGACCAACTGCTCTGCATGCAGCATATCATTTCCAACAGGTTCAGAAGAAAGCACTAGCTTGTGCTTTAACATTTGTTGCATAACCTGCACAGACAAAGGATATTGCAAATCCGAGAACATATATACATAATGACCACATACAGTCTGCAAAACATGCACATGTGCCAAAGGATAAAACTCCCAATGCCATACTCTCCAATTAGCCTGACTATCCTAAATCTAGAACCCTTTACAATCCCGATAGATATAGTCACACAACACATGTAGATCACCCGGCAAGAAGAGACCAACACCAGATGCAGGATGAGTCTCAAAATACTTAGTAACCAATCCATACAACTTTATGAGATCCTTTCTATATATACTAGATGAAGGATTTCACTCAGAAAGGAAAAATGTTTGAATGAACCATCTCTGCTATAGATTGTATTCACTACCACCCATAAACTTTGTAAGTTCCCATCTATCTAAAAGGGACCACACAACTGTTTCCTCATCAGAATCATCAGGATCAACAACCTTGATGAATGAACTTTCAGAAGCATTCAGATCAAATGCCCTAGAACTCCTCTTCTTAGCCAGAATCTTTCATCTTCCACCAGGTGTGGAAGAAGGAGAAGAAGCACTTTGGAGCATCTGGAGTAGCATCTGGTGAATAAGCACCTTCCTTAGTATCAGCAAAAATAGTCTGAGGTGCATCAGTGGAAATAGGTTTATCAGCCTCAGTAGGAATAGTATTTCCAGCATCAGTAGAAACACGTATAGCTCCATCAGGGGAAACAAATGTTGCACCTCTAGCAGGAATAGGTTCAGGAATATCAGAAGGATTCCTTGATGGATCTTCAGGGGGAATACTCTGAGATTCTTCAGCATTTGTAGTTGTTTCTGCCGGTGTTTCCAAAGGTGTGGGAACTGGTGGTGGATTCCTAACAGTGTTGTCGTGTGTAGTTGATACTCCTCATTCAGCACTGTGGAATCCTTAGGAGTCTCTTTAGGAGAACAGAAACATCTTCAGTTGTGAGCAGAATGTCATCAGAAGCATCAATATATTTCAACTTCTTAGTCTCAGGCCCTTCCAAGGTAGAATGATGTGTCTTCAACCTTGTATATGGATTGATGCCATCCCTATTCAAATGATTGAGAATCCTCTCATATACAATCTTTAATTGTTCATCCTTTAGTGTCTTTACATATGTCATTGTCCAACCAGTGTTGTAGATTGTAGAACTCATGTTCCTCACAAACTCCCTCATGTGCTGCCTTTGTTCAGCTTGAGTAGGAGGCTTATCTCTCTTAACCTTATCCTTCCTTTCTGCATCTGCTCTCTTCCTCTGATGAGCAAGGGCAATCATGTTACAAGAAAAGTTGTCAGCGTCAAATGCATCTCCCAAGATGGACTGATCAAGTGATGTATTTGTTGTAACTTTACCCACAATCTGTTGCTAAGTAGCATCAATGAAATGTAGAGAGGCCTCATCAAGCTCTTTCTTTCTTTGTGGTGTTATATCAGGAACTGTGTGAGTTTGACTTTGAAATTCTGCATTATATGCTGCTTGAACCTTTTCAACCACCTCCCTGTCACCCTTCTCAATTTCATGGAGTCTAAACATCCTTTCCTGTTCAGCTTTGAATGTAGCAGGATCCATTTCTTCTTCAACAATTGGAGTCTTTCCCTTATCCACTGGTGGACTAGATACTGGTACATCATCATAAGTATCCTTGGGATCAGAAGAAACAGAAACTGGTATCTCAGCTGCATTAGATGGAATTGCAGCCGGAACAGACTTATCCACATCAATGGTATCAGGAGGATTAGGCACTGTGTGTGAGGGAACCTTCATCTTATCAACAACAATGGAATCAGAAGGATCCATAGAACTATCAGCAGCAACAGACTTAAACTTTTCAAATGCTGATAGTCTAGAAGTTTGCTTAGTTTGTTTCCTTTGGGTCCTTCTCCGTATAAAGACCTTTATATCTGGAGTGACAACAGGCTCAGACTCATGATCTTTATTTGTTGGAGTATCATCATCCAGAGAAACAGAAGCCAAGACATGTAAAGCATCTAAATCAAAATCCTCCTCATCCTTTGACTTAGAAATCACAACCTTACTTCTTCTCTTATTCAGCCTATGTTCCAACTCTTGCACCCTTCGAACCAATTTAACAATTGCGCCACCAAGAGATTGCTTAGTCTCCTTAAGCTCTGCCTCAAGATCATCCACCTTTTGAACATACCTGTTAAGCAAACTAGACATTTTCATCAGCATAACAAAATCCTCAGCTCCACCAACAGGTTTTCCTGAGGTGTTAGGAGCATCATTGGACCTGGGAGGAGAAATATAAAAATCACCACCAATATTGGTGTCATCCTCAAAAGTATGACTAGGTGGACTTAAAGGTTGGTCAAATGATTGGTCAAGATTGACCACAGTCTCAACAGGAGTTTGTTCCTGTGATTCAGAGGCAATGACAGGCTCCTCAGGAGCAACAACTCTAGGTGATGGTGGGGCAATAGGTGTAGGGGATGGGGGTCACTGGCTATCAGTGGCAACTGATGCAGATGCATCAGGAGCAATGGAGGCCCCAATATCAGCTGTATCAGATGTAGAGGCACCAACAGCATTAGGAATGGATGACATAGTGTCACCAGCAGCCTCATCATGAGATGGCTCATTGCCACCAGCAGTGTCAGCTGCACCAACACCTTTATTGCCAGAGGTCTATGCTCTACATCAAAATTGGTTCTCATTGTAGCAAAAAATTTAGCACTCAATTTACCAACTGCTCTAGGGGTTTGATCTGAGGTTTCAATACCTAAAACTATTTGAAGAAATCAGGGATACATTAAAAATTTATGTTTGGTATCCTTTATGTTTTTAAGCATTTCCTTAAAGATATATTTTGAAAAATTATAATCTCTCCCCTAAGCCAAACAAATTATAGCTGTAGCAATTGAACTTGGAGGTCCTAATGGTTCCTTTCCCTGTTATCCTGCCATCTCCTCCTCTAAAAGTAACAGTGCCTCCATGAATAGGGACAAAATCATGCAATCTTTCCCTGTTCCCTGTCATACTCCTAGAACACCCACTATCAACAATACCTAAATCTTTATTTATATGAGGATCATCCTACAAGTTAAAAGATATACAACAACATTAGTATACATGGAGACCCAAGTCATTACTGACTTGGGCCGGCCTTGTGGATCATAGATGAAAAACCTGCAGATTGATGAGATCCACCATTGTTCTTGGATTGAAGCAGTCAGCTCTGCCTGTTATGTTTTGAACAGGGTATTGATAACTCATCCTCACAATAAGACACCTTATGAACTTCTGACTGGGAAGATTCCTACCATTAGTTACTTTAAGCCTTTTGGTTGTCATGTGACTATCTTAAACACCAGTGATCATTTGGGCAAATTTGAAGGGAAAGCTGACGAGGGTTTTGTAGTAGGATACTCTACTCATAGTAAGGCTTACAGGGTGTATAAGATATCTGCCAAGAGGATAGAAGAAACACTGAATCTAAGATTTCTGGAGGATAAACCTAATGTTTAGGGAGCTGGTCAGGAATGGTAGTTTGATCTTGACTACTCAACTGATCACTTAGTTTATACTCGTTACAAATCTAATCATTTTGCAGGTCCACAATTTTCACAAACTAACATTGCAGGTTCCTCAGACGATGATTCAGATTCAGATTGTTATGAACAACTTATTGTTGTTCCTTCTTTTCCTACTAACCACTTTTCAGGTACTGAGGACAAGGATTCTTCTGGTGAAAAACAAAGTGATTTAGAGTATGCAGAAGAACTTGTGAAGCTTCAACGTCAAGAGCATGCAGCTAAGGATGATGCTGAAAAGTATGGTTATGAATTCTCCAAAGACACTGAGGAACTGTTAAGGCAGGAAACTATTGAAGCCCGCAGGAACCTGGAAGCTGCTGATAATGCATCTGTTCCTGCTGGTAATGTTACTGATCCTGCTGGTTAGAATGCTGCTGATACAGTTGTTTCTACTGGTAATGGGCCAGTTGCCATTGATCTTAATTCTGCTGGTAGTGTTCCTGTTCCTCATGCTAGTGATATTGTTCCTGCGGTTCCCTCAACTACTCCATCTGTTGATACTCTGGGTTTAGATGATTGTCCCACTAGATTTCCAAGTCCATCTGATCTGGCCAATTCCTAATATTCAAGCTCTGAATTGGACGGCATTCATCATTTATCAAGAACAGGAATATTTGATTCTTCTTCCTATGATGATGACTTTGGCCCAACTCTTAATAACTTGTCTACTTCAATTGATGTTAGTCCTAATGTTACAAAAAGGGTTAACACTGTTCATCCACAATCTCTGATTATTGGTGATCCTACTTCATCTGTTCAAACTAGAAGTAAGGTGAAGAAGACAACATTTGGAGAAACTGCATTTCTCAGCTACATTCAGGATCAACATAGGAACAATCACATAGACTATCATCATTGTCTATTTGCTTGTTTCCTCTCTCAAGTTGAACCTACCAGTGTTGCACATGCTTTATCAGATGAAGATTGGGTGGCTGCTATGCAAGAAGAAATGCAACAGTTTTTGAATCAAAATGTTTGGGAGCTTGTTCAGTTGCTTGCTGGGAAGTATGCAATTGGAACAAAATGGATTCTGAAGTGTAAAAGAGATGCAAGGGGGATTGTGGTGAGGAATAAGGCTAGGTTGGTTGCTCAAGGTCACAGGCAAGAATAGGGGATTGATTATGATGAAGTTTTTGCTCTTGTAGCAAGAGTTAAAGCAATCAGACTCTTCTTGGCTTTTGCTTCCTACATGGGCTTCATGGTTTATAAGATGGATGTTAAAAGTGCCTTCCTATATGGTGAAATTAAAGAAGAAGTGTATGTGACTCAGCCCAAAGGCTTTATGGACCCTCATATTCCAGATATGGTTTACAAAGTGGTTAAAGCACTCTATGGACTTCATCAAGCACCAAGAGCATGGTATGCCAGGCTCTCATCATTCCTGCTAAAGCATGGTTATAGGAGAGGTGCTATTGATAAGACACTATTCATCAAGAAGAACTCTAGAGATATTATTCTTGTCTAAGTATATGTGGATGACATTATCTTTGTCTCTACCAAAGAAGCTTGGTGCAGGGAATTTGAGGAGCTGATGAAAAGTGAGTTTGAAATGAGTGCTATGGGTGAGCTTACTTTCTTTTTGGGCCTACAGGTTAAGCAACAGCCAGATGGGATTTTCATCAGTCAACAGAAATATGTGCAAGACATCCTCAAGAAGTTTGATTTAGAAAATGTGAGGACTACAACTACTCCTTATGAAGCTCCAAAGCCTAAGTGAACTAATGAACCAGATGTTGCTGTTAATTTACATCTGTACAGATCTATGATTGGTTCATTAATGTATTTGACAGCTTCAAGGCCTGATATCATGTTTACAGTGAGTGCTTGTTCCAGGCATCAAGTCACCCCTTTGACTTCCCATTTAAATGCAGTCAAGAAGATCTTCAAGTATCTCAAAGGTCAACCTAAGTTGGGTCTTTGGTATCCTAGAGATTCTGTATTTTAGTTGGAAGCTTACAGTGACAGTGACTATGCGGGTGCCAACTTTGATCAAAAATCTACTACTGGGGTTGTCAGTTTCTGGGAAGGAGATTGTGGAAAACTAGAAGGGGGGTTGAATAGTTTTGCCGATTTTAAGTTGATTTCAAAAACTTTAGATTCGATATTATGTGAAATCGTATGGATGTTGAGAACGTATAGATCTAATGATAATGCAAGAAAATAAATAAAGATAAGGGATAGAAATGACACAACCGATTTATAGTGGTTCGGCTACAAGGACACCTTCCTTGCCCTACTCCACTCCCCGAGTCACCTACTCGAGAGTTCAAGCACTATGTCAACAAACTCCTTCACTTGGCGGAGAAGCCTTCACAACGTTGCTTACACTTTTTCCTGTACAAAGCTAGATACCGAGTCCGTAGCACGGTGGACCAAACCAACACAACTATTACACAACAAATATGTGAAATATCAAATACAAGATCTTCGCTACAGAAATCTTGCGGAGTGACAAATCAATCAAGGACCCCTTGCTTGGATGACTTGTAGAATGCTCGTGATCTCGCCTTAGAGAAGGACCTATATGAGAATCACAAATAGAAAGAAAGAAGAACAACTCTCTAGATCTAGTGATCTATATGTTAGAAGAGAATGAGAGTGTATGAGAGATTTAGTAAGAAGAGGGGTGAGTTAGAATGAAGAAATGGCTCTCTATTTATAGGCAAATTTCCTCACTGTTCTCACGGATCCCACGGATCCCTTCCACTTGGGATCCGGCTAGCACAAAGCTAGGGATCCGTGGAACGCTCCTCTTTGCCCATGGGTTTTTGGTTATGGGTCATGGGTTGGTCCATGGGTTTTCTTTAGATTCAATGTATCTAAGTATACATTGTATCAAGTCTCTTTGGGTATGGGTTAAGATCCATGGGTTGTGATTTTTACCCATCCTAATTAACTATTACAACAAATGCTTTAGTTACTACATTTTCGTATTTAAAAGATTATATGTAAATGCTTTACAAAAATAACATGTATCCTTATAATTATACTTAAGACAACATTATATATGTTATCAACAAAACACAAAGAGATCGCAAAATATTAATAAACGTTTTTACGGTTTATTTGTATTAACAGAGATTAATCTCCTGGCAATGCAAGGAGCATACCATTGTGGCTACATCTTCTACTGAAGCAGAGTATGTTGCTGTTGCTAGTTGTTGTGGTAAGGTACTTTAGATACAAAAGCAGTTATTAGATTATGGTTTCAATTTTTGAACACTAAAATCTTTATAGACAACCAAAGTACAATTGCATTGTTAAAAATCCTATTTTTCATCAGCGAACTAAACACATAGAAATTCGACACCATTTTATAAGGGATGCTAATGAAAAACATCTTATTTGAGTGGTTAAAATTCACACTGATGATAATGTGGCTGATTTGTTGACTAAAGCTTTTGATGGGCCTAGATTACAATTTTTTATTGTCCATATTGGCATGATCAACCCTTGATTGTTGTGTTTGAGGGGAGGATTATGCCTAAGGGTAGGTTTTTGGATTAAGGGGAGGATTTAATAATGTATATTTGTATATATTTGTATATTCTCTATATATTCTGTGTACTACTAACCATTTTGCAGATCTAGTGTCAAACACACAATCAGTAGCAAAGAATAAACTAAAAACATAAAAGTCTTTTCTTGATATATAAAACACTGCATTCTAAGATGCAGTGTAAGGTTACAAGACTTTTCATTCCTACTTATCATTACATCAAGACATCATCATAACAAGCTTCATCAACATAAAAGATTCCCCCAGACGCCAGCTTCCATCCCCAAGACACCTACTCAGGCCTCCTCTTTGCCCACTCTGGCATCCTCTGATGCTGTTTCTGTCACACCCCCAAATTACCTGTTTTGCAGCGGAATGGAATACCTGGGGGATGACTGTCATAGCATTAAAGTTATAGTTAGATCGAACGACCTAAAGTGTCGTTTTGAAAATATCATTTGATTATGTAAAATAATCAGAGGTTACAAAACATAGGTCCCAAAAGATTTCCAAAAGTACCAACATGAGTTTGTTACAATCAAATGATAGTTAAGTGCATAAAATCCATGTGAGACGCGTCAACTCAACGACTCCATGCATGCCATGATGATATGCTAAATACCTGAGATAAAACATGCTTAAAAGTGTCAACACAATGGTTGAGTGAGTTCATAGAGTTTGTGTTATCCTGAAAAACCTTTAAAGAACGTTCATGTAGCAAAGGCATTGCAAATCCACTCAGTTCCAAGTTCCTCCCATACAAAACTTGCAACTTGTGTGTTTACAACCCACTGCCAAAATATGTATAGTTTATGTTCAAGCACATGTCATCAAATGAGTTTACAATAGTACCTAACTTAATGTATCAATGGTCAATTAATATAGCACATAATTCGACGTAGAACAATAGCACGCAAACAAGAACAATTGATATAGTACAACATTCGGTTTTGAAACAATTGTGATGATGATAGAAGTTATCCTTAAAAATATAAAGTACTTGTGAAAAATAGTTAAGCATGTATCTCCCCCAAAATAGTTCAAAACATATAAAAGTAGGGGCTACGAAACTCACAGTAACATGTAGAAGTTAAAATAAAGCAAGTAGTTGAGCATGTATCTCCCCCAAAAGTAGTATAAAAACAATTGAAAATGGGGCTATGGAACTCACCTGATGCAATGATTATGATGACAAAAGTGGATACACTGAAATGAGACGCAAATCTCTAACCACGACCTATTATGAATGATATGATTCTAACATAAGTCATGATGTAATGTTATGCATGCAACTCATATGATATCCATACCACTTGTGCATTTTAGAAAATAAATTTTATCGTCGAAAAATAAGTTTATAACGTCTTGACAAGTTATAAATTACTTTACAAGTACTTACGTTGAAATGATATCCTACGATAGTCATTTAGTGATTTATTATGAAATTATAGTTTTTCGTCGTAAAACAATACACTTGGACAATTCATGAAAATGACCAATTTTGAGTGATCGTAAATTATTCATTATAGATTCGCTTGACAAACGGTTAAACGTTTTGGAAAATAGAATAGGCGAACTCACTTTTACTTGAAGACATAGTTTACTCAAAACTATTCTATCGATATGAAAAATAGCTCCAAACACGGTCACTAGCGATGACCACTTTGGTCTAGTAAAAATATATAAGTGTTATACTTGTGTAACATAGTTACGATATCCATATTTAAAATGTGTATAACTTAGTCGTTATAAGTCCGTTTTCTACGTTTTATATATCATTGGTTTCCTGTTAAAGTATACTAATATATTTTTGACAAATCGACTCATTTAGACAATGTTTAAAACTCGTTTTTGCCATTTAAATAACCCTTGTCAGCTTACCATTTTTCAGAAAATTAGTTTTTGCCACTAAACTTGAAAATAGCGTATCTCCTTCGTTATAAGTCCGTTTTAACCCGTTCAAGCGACCACGGTTTCGTTTTAAAGTATATTTTCTGAATATCTAGCCCAAAATAATTTATAACCTGTCGAATTCTCCAGATTTTAGAAAAATGATCAGACCTTATTTTTAAGTCGTCGAAAGTGATTTTTCGTGCGTACTACTTATTTCAATCACTTCAAATCAACACCAAATCTATTCTAAACCTACCATACACTTTCTTAGGGTGTCATGGGTTCCTAAAAATCATCAATATTGATATGTTTCAAGGGATTAATTATAGGATGTGTTATACTAATTATAAGTACTAAAAACAATAAAAGTGGTATAGATACACATGAAACTTGCATGTTTTCTTTCAAGCATGATATAAATAACTTAAGTATGAATATGAAAGATTAATAATGATCATGAAATGCTTACTAGTATGATGATGAGGTTTATGGAACAACGTGATTGTACAATAGATTGCACTACCAGGCTTCGATGATGATCAAAGGTATGAGGGGTGTATGTTCCAGCCAAGACTTGCCTTTCACCTGAGAATAAGAAATACGAAACACTATGTTAAGTGATTACGCAGGGGTATGACCCTGCGAACCACCTCTGGCGTAAGAGTAAGTATGAGTTATGGTTGTATAAGTGTGTGTAAGTAAAGAGACGAGTGTGAAATGAGCATACCATAATCCATTGCCCGTCCAACCTATTTATAGTGGATGAAATAGGGTTGAAAGCACTTCTGCGTGAATGTCGGAGATCATGGGGGCGTCCCATGATTGTGGGTAACCGCTTGGGTTCCACGTTGTCAGACTTGACGGGGAAGCCAAGAGAGAGAGGGAGATCGTGGGTTTGACCAAGTCAGGAGGTTCCCCTATCCAGTGCTTCTTCCTCAGCCATACCCTGAAGGGCTTAGGGCTTCGAATGGCGAATTCCCCTGAGGTAACCTTCGTGATAACGAATGGTTTGATGCCTACGGATATTCTGGAATCCTAACTTGGGCCTTCGAATTGAAGGGCTTCGACACGTCTCGAAGGAGTGTCCTTCGAGCTATCGGAGGGTACATCATCAAGCCCCCCAGTCGAAAGTGATGTATATGAGCAAAGAGGCATTGCTTTCGACTTCATGCTTCGAAAAAATTCCATCCTGCTGCTAATCGTATTAGTTGGAAGATAACTATGCAACTAACTAAGCGCATTTAATGCTAATTAAACCTTTTGGCTGCCCGCTACAGGAATCACATTTCCCCAATTTACCCGGAGACCAAAAGTCTTCTTTTCAAAATTTAAAAACAATTTAAACCGGATAAGGGTAAGTATTAGTTACACGTGTGCGGCTAGGAAAGCGGTAAAAAAAAGTATTTAAGGAGGGGTTGTTGAAACCCTAAAACATTTTCACTCTCTCCGACATATTTTTCATGCAGTAAAACTTGATCGCCACCACTTCGAAATCAATAGGTAAACCTTCCTTCTCACTGGTAGCTTGTTTTTTTTTAAATTGATTCCAAGTTTATCATAAAACACCAGAAATGTACATTGTCTGCAAAAGATTTACATGATCACTTAGCTGATTAACCAATCCCACGAGAGCACAAATTGATGTTACCCAAGTCTAATCAGGGTATTTTTTATGCTCTTCAATTTTTTGTAGGACTATATACTCATGCATTTAGCCATTCTAACCTTAGGATTCCACTGCACCCACTTATATTAGAGTTTATATAATACTACAAGGTTCATATCTCTAGGTTCAACCCCTTTGGTTTAGCCAAACTGACCACATTCATAGTGATGTGTAAAGCGTACTGCTATGAACCAACATTAAAGGTTTTAAGAGGTTTTCTGAACTTGTATCCTGGGGGCAATTGGTTAATTTTAGCAAAAAGGCGTGAATCGGATGTGCCAAACCTGTTTGGGAGGGTGTATACCAATATAACAGGTTGTAAAGGTAGCTTTTTCTATGTGCAAGATACTATTGTTCCCCCTAATTATCCAGAGTTGCTGAATAAGGAAAATATGTTTGATGCAAAAAGGTACAATAACCCTTGCCATATGAGGTGCGAAGGGATCCCTGCTATCAACGTTTGGCTAGATACCCTGTTGATGTGCAAGTGTTCCCCGAAGCCATCTTATACATGGCTAGGATTGCCCAGAGCTGGGAGGGGTCTCCTAAGAAGCATGTTATCATGTACCATGGACAAAGTATGTTTCTCTACTTCTGTTAAAGTAGGACCAATGTAGCACTGATATTTATTTCCTTTTGCTTCTTTTTTGCAGAGATGTAATTCAGAAACTTCATGTACCAAGATTTGGATGAAGACTTAAGCTTTATGCCGGCTGATAAGGCCGAAGAGTTGTATGGTGTTGGCTCTTCGTCTACATCTATCAATAATGAGGTGGATACCCCGAAGCCGGAGCTTATTTCATCGGCACCCCCACAAGCTGCGCTAAAGGGCCCTACCCAACTTGTTGAGAATGTTGGTTATTCGAACGATCCTGTGGAAGAGGATGTCCAGGTTGTAGGTTCCACCGAGATAGCTGACAGATTGAAAAGCTGAAAAGGAACAGCAGCCAAGGCTGTTAGGTCTACCAACAAGAGGAAAAATCCCCTACCCGCCTCTGGAGGCAGAGTTGTGAAGCAGAAGAGTGTTGAAGGCAGAAAGTTTGTGAAGTTAGCCTTCGAATTGCCAGATGAATCAGTGGAGGTGCATGGTAAGCAGTTTCTCCTTATAAAATATGTGAAGTCATAATTTCCACAACTAACTTAGCCTTTATACATTGTATTGGTCGTAGGCCTTCCAGAGACGAAGGAGCTTCCCAATGCTTTGATCTATCACCGGATTGTCAATCATGTCACCCCTCTTAAATGGAAAGGTATGCTGGAAAATATGTCCATTGAAAGGTTTTGTGATATGCATGACAATGGGGTTGCGAGGCAGGAGGTATTGGATAATCACTTAAATGCCAGAACCAGAGAGTTGCTCAGAATTGTGGCCAAGCTGGAGGCTAAGTGTGAAGTGATTGAGGGGAATGTTGAGAAGAACCCCATCGTCCAAGACCTTCGTGGAAAGGTAGCCAAGTTGACAGTTGAACTCGGCAATCTTAAGTTGTAAGAAGCCAAGGTCATCACTCTAACAGGTCAGAATGCTGTTCTTGAGGCGAAATGTGATGGGTTGGAAAGTTAGAGGGCTAGGCTCGGAGAGGTAGAAGTGAAGTTAAGGGAGGAAGTTGATGGCTTGCAGATGAGGTATAAGATGCTACAAAAGGATCGTGCGGAGGTCGTTTCAAAGGTGGTGCCTTAAATAGCCATGGAGCTGTACTACAGTGATGAATTGGGAGCTCAGATGTGGAAGGTCATCAAATCAGCCATTTTTCATGGACGGTGCTTGGCGTTGGAGGAGGCTGCCAAAACAGGTAAGCCCGTGGACCTTTCCAAGATTGAATGCTACCGTCCCACTTTGAAGGCTGAGTATGATGAGGCAGGAAATGCATTCGCAACCGCAGAGTACTCCTTCCTTGCTGAGGCTACCAAAGATCCTATGGCACCCCTCGAAGACCTCCTTTCCAAGAAACCTCGAAAGCTGAAGCCTACTACTCCCACCAAGAAGACTATATCTACCAAGCCTGTCTTAGTTCAACCATCCCCTACTATATCTCCAAAAAAGCAAGAATGAAGGCTGCCATGTCGGCAGTAATTTGGTTTCAAGGGTGGCATGTACCCTTTAAAAAAAATTTTGTTCTTAAACAATGCTTGTCTTGAACAATTTAAATATTTGTGATGTGATGTATGGCCTTAGGCCAAAGACAACGTAACTGGGGCTTCGGTCCCTTAGGCAGGTGTAAGGGCATTAGCCTTTATTTTGAATGGTAAAGTGTGGGGGAATACCTCTACACACTTAGTTATTATTTTTTTTTGTCTTTGTTAACTTCTCGTACGCCATTTTTCTGACGCTTAAGTTTTACAATCTAAGGTTAAACAACCTCATTGCGTGTAAATTGCAGCACCAAGAATATAATGACCAAATTTGATCGTTGACAGAGGGTCGCGACCCACTCTATCTCAAATCCTTTAAGTAGTATGACTTTGTATTTATTTTTACAAGCACCAAAAACTACTAGGAGAGTTAATGTGAATGTTAAAGTTGGCTTAAATGATAAGGTGTGTATTACACCATGAGCCATTTTATTCGACATTGAAACTCATTAACGACTTGGCTAAAAATATTTTTGTGTTTAAGAAATAAAGCAAGAGATTTGTGGGAAATGTCTTATTTATCATTGAATTGGTAGGGAGGATTACATCATTCTTGAAATGAAAACTAAGACAACTACCAATAATGTTTGCTTTCCCTTGAGAAGCTTCCAATTACAAGAAAAAAGTAAAAGTACTTCTTAAACATAGAACTTTCGAAGGTTCGTACCATTCCATGTCCTGTCGATGGGTTCTTCGAGAAGAGTGGCCAGTTTTTAGGCTCCGTTGTCGTAGGCCTCAGCTACCATGTAAGGTCCTTCCCAAGTTGGTCCCAGCTTTCCCTGGTATTCGGCTTTGCTTGCACTGTTGAGGCGTACCACATATTCCCCAGGCTTGAAAGTGGAAGGTCTGACCCTTTTGTTATAGTAGCCTTCGATCTTATTTTTGTGTATTGCTTCTCGGATGGAGGCTATTTCTCCTCTTTCTTCTAGCAGATCAAGGTTTTTCCTGATCCTTTCGTCATTTTGGGAGGCATAATATGTTACCACACGCTTCGTGTGTACACTTAGCTCCGAAGGGATGACCGCTTCTGTTTCGTAGGTTAGGCTGAAGGGAGTTTCTCCATTGCTTGACTTAGGGTGTGTTCGATGGGCCCATAGTACTTGAGGGAGTTCATGTACCCATCCATGGTGAGTTCGTCCCAGACTTTTCTCGATCCCTTTGACGATGTCTCTGTTTGTAACATCCACTTGTCCGTTACCTTGTGGATGGTAGACGGATGTCCAAGACTTCTTTATGTTGAGCCCTTGACAGAAGTCATAGAAGACTCCTTCGGCGAATTGCTTCCCGTTGTCAGATATGATTATGTGGGGCACTCCGAATCTGCACACAATGTTAACCAAGGTGATAAAAATGACCTTCTATATAGGGTTTCCCCTATTAGCCGGTACTACGGGGACTTAACCCGAACCTTCCTTGCTAGCTTAGGATCTTCACGGAGAAGACCGCTTATCAAATATTCCCTGATGGGAGTCATCCATGTCTCTCCTTCCTCGTGAACCATATATGCTACCTCCTTGCGAATGATGGATCTTTCAGGTAAGACTTCGACAAGTACTTCTTTGGTGAGATGAGCGAAGGCCATGGAAGCTAGCTTGCTTAGTGCATCTGCCTTCTTGTTCTGATTCCTACGAACATATTGAATGGTGTAGGATTCGAAGCTCTCCAGCATCTCCTTTGTTTTTTCCAAGTATTGTTTGATGACGGGCTGCCTTGCTTCATAGGAGCTTGTCACTTGGTTTGCTATCAATTGGGAGTCTATAAAAACAGCGAGAGCTTTGACTTCCAAATCTTTAGCCAATCAGAGGCCTGCTAGCAACGCTTCATACTCCGCTTCATTGTTTGTGGCTTCGAACTCGAAACGAAGAGCATACGTATGCTCCTTCCCATCACGGCTGACCAACAGAACCATTGGAGCCGGATGCTCCGTTTGTATAAAGTTTCCAATCATCCTGCACTTGAGTGAGTTTAGTTTTGGGCTCTTCCTTTTCTACGTCAGGCTCGGAAGGTGTTTCTGCCAAGAAGTCTGCGAGAATTTTTCCTTTAATAGAGTTTCATCCCTTGAAATCTATTTCGTGCTCTCCAAGTTCAATAGCCCATTTAGCCACCCTCCCAGACTTTTCAGGTTTCGACAAGATCTGTTTGAGTGGCTTTTCGGTTAAGACTGTGATTGGCTGGGCCTGGAAATAGTGTCGGAGCCTCCTTGCTACATAGATAAGGGCGAGTATTAACTTCTCCAATGTCAGATAGTTGATCTCCGCCCCCTGCAAGACCCTGCTGACAAAGTAAATGGGGATCTGTCGTGTTTTTAAATGATAACTTTTGATTATTTTTAAATCAAAACTCGTGTTTTTAGAGCAAAAATCTTGTGTACGCTTCAGTGCACTACATTTAAAACTGGTAAGAAATCATCATCCTCTTGAGCACCTTTTTTTCAAGATTGTTCAAAAAAAAATTTCAAAATCTTTCAAAATATTTTGTGCTCAAGATAACTCCCTCTAAACCCTTTAATTGATTATGCTTTATTGTCACACCCCCAAAATATCGCAGCGGAACGATAGTGTCATTGGGGTATGACGTCATAGCACAAAGTATGGATACAGAAAACGACCTCTATAATGAGACGTTTTGAAAAGTTTACCATTCGATAAATAAGTTAATGTTTACACCACAAGAAATCACAAGGTTTGATAATACATAAAAAGTTTACAAAACATGTCGAATGGTAATTGTTAAAAGCACAAGACTCCAATGTATGCCATGCGACCCAAAAGCTCCATGAATTGCTATCACCTTAAGACCTGAGATAAACATGCTAAAAAGTGTCAACACAATGGTTGGTGAGTTCATAAGTTTGTGATGAAATGTAAAGCCTTTCAAAAATTGTTTATGCAGCAAAGGCATTGTAAATCCACTCAGTTCCAAGTTCCGCCCATACAAAACTTGCAACCTGTGTGTTTACAACCCATTGCCAAAATATAGAATTGTCAATCTTGTTTGTAAGTAGGACATAGGTGCATACGATATATACATGTACTTAATGCAAAGAATCACAGCCAACTGAACCTCTTGACGAGTCTAACTTGTTTGATATGTTTCATTGAATAACAGATTATATTCACCCCAGGTCGCGTCATCAAGGACCCAAGGGTGGGGGTGTCAGCCCGATAGTACTATCAATACCTCTCCGCTGGCTCCGGCAGGAGTTAACCAGTTGCTAAAGTTTGTATGTTGATGCATAATTGAAAACTAGTTTAGCACATTAAGGCACATATCGCAATAAACCACACATAATGTCCAAAGTGTATAAGAAGTATATTGTAACACAATTGTATAAATGGTTTGAGTATTCGCAAGAGTGAAACAAGTATTTAAGCATGTATCTCCCCCAAATAGTTTGTAAGAATTTAAACGAGTAAAAGTGGGGTATGAACTCACCTGGTGTGATTGATATGCTAACAAAATGAAGTGCACGAAAGTGAGACTCGGAAACTATCCGCGACCTAGAATGAATGTTATGATATGTAATGAGTTATGATGTTATGTTATGCATGCATTTCGTATGTTATTTATACCATTTGCGAGTTTTGAAAATAATATTTATCGTCGAAAAATACTCTTTTGACGTCTTGACCATTCTTAAATCACTTTATAAGTATTTACGTCAAAATGTCATCCTACAATGGTTTCGTAATGATTTATAGTGAAATTATCACTTTACGTCGTAAAATAAAGTCGTTGGAAATTTCATGAAAGTGACAAAAATGGCTTTGAAAAACTAGTCGTAAAATGGTGTACGTCGATCGTTAGGGAACGAACTCGACGGTTTTGGAAAGCTTGTATCAACATCTAAAAGTTTCAGTTCATGAGTTTTCGTCATAGAGGTCTTGATCATAAAGATAATAAGGGTTAAAGATGGTGATTTTGTCTACTTGTTGTGTAAAAAGTGAGTTTCGGCCAAGTTTAAGCATCCGTAAATATTTTATTAAAACTCCGCTATACAAACAGTTGGTCGTTTTGAAAAATATGCTTGGTGATCTTGATTTTATTAGAAGACATCTCGTTACAAAAAGTTCCACATCATCGTTAAAAACAGCCCTCAATATGGTCATTTTAGTTACCGTAATACTTATCTCGTAAAATAATATAGTTTTTCTGAAAATAATAGTTACGGCAATTTTATGAAAACGTGCATATCTTAGTCGTTTCAAATCCGTTTTCTACGTATAATATGTCCTTAGCTTCGTATCGAAGTATACTAGTATATTTTTGATAAGTCGAAATAATTTGTGAAGCTTAAGGCTCGATTTTAACTCGAAATAACCAAAAACATGTTGCTGAAATTTCAGAAAAAAATATATTTCGTCGCCAAACTTTAAAAATTCATAACTTCTTCGTTATAACTCCGTTTTTATCCGTTCAAGCGGCCACGGATTCGTTTTAAAGTATATTTTCTAAATATCAAGGCCAAAAATTCGTGCCTACTGTCGGATTTTCCAGAAAAACAAAATAAGGACAGAACACTTTTTATACTTATCGAAAATAGTTTTTCTCGTACCAAACCTATTCTAATCCCTTCAAATCAACTCCAAAGCTAATCTAATCCTACCATACACCTTCTTAGGGTGTCATGGGTTCCTAAACATCATCAAGAACAAATTATACCAAGGGGATAATTATAGGATGACTTTATATATATATATTTCTAAAAATCATGTAAAAATGGTATAAACAACACAAATCATGCATGCTTGCTCCAAAAATGAAGAGATACTTATGAAATGAAAAGGAGATATGAAAAATATAAATGATATGCTTACAAGTAGACTTGATGAGGTGCAAAGAACAAGGTTTAGCCTAAACACTCTTGGTTTTTGTTTCAAAACCTAATAAAGAGTGTCATTCTAGATTGTTTATGCTTGCTTGAGAAATTTTTGGATGATCCCTTGGTGACTCCTTATGTGGCCGGTTTGTGGAGAAGAAAACAAAGAGAGGAAGAAGTTTTTAAGTGATCTTGAATTATTGTTGTGTAAATGAATGAAGTGTGATATTTTTGGAGTATGGATCTAGCTTTTGTAGAAAATAAGTCACCAAGCCATAAATGTATCCACCCTCCCCCCTAGGGCCGGATTTTGGGGAGTGTTTTTCAACAAAATTTATATATATTTTTTTTTTTATATATTGTATATAAATGGGTAAGTAAAAAGGTGTAAGTAATATAAATATAAGTTGAGGTAACTTGTAACCTTTATATACACTTGAGTAATTAGGGTAGTATTGGCTAAAAGTAATTTTTAATGTATCAAAGTAAAATATATTGAGGTCATAAAAATTGTAAAAATACATTTCTTGAAAGATTTGAGTGAATAAATATTTATCGGGTTGAATTTAAAGAAACCGTCGTAATTATATAAATTTAACAATTTATAAACAAAATATATTTAAAACACTAGGTAAACTCAAAATATAGTTTTTATAGACTAAATGTAAGTATAAAAATATGTCGGGATCATTTTTTTTGGAAGTATCGGATTAAATTTAAAATAATAATAACTCACGCGATAACGTTTATTTAATATAAAATTTACGCGTTTAATGTGAAATGCAAAAATCATGAATGAACCGTTATGAAATGGTGAATATGGAGTATGAGGAATGACCGGAATTTGAGAATTGTGACATTTATTAAAGGGGGAGTATAAAACAAAATGTTCCAAATTCATGCTTTAATCAAATCCGTTTGTCTCCCCAAAAGATTCTAAAAATGATGTTTAATCCGTTGATATCAAAAATTTCACGAATATGCTATTTTTGAGGGGGAGGAGACGTGATTAAAATGTGATCAAAAAGTTTAATGATCGTTGTTTGATTCTCAAAAGAGCTCGACTCAGTTGAAACCATTGAATTGACGAGGAATCAAAGTCAGTAAATGTACCATTTCAAGAAACTCGTGATAGACATGCACTTTCATGGGCCTAAACTTCTTTTCAAGAAGTGTTTAAAACTTCAAGGTAGTTATTAGAGCTAGTTGTCACCTAAAAACTGTGAATGGAACTCTCTAACTAAGCAACGTAACCGTGTCTCGTGGGGAATTGTCTATCATGAGCCGATCAATTCAAAAAGTGCGAACTCTACCCTCTATGTGCAGATTTCTATCAAAAATTATAAGCACATGTGAAGGAGGAGTGTTTCTGAAAATATAAAACTCTCAGAGTGTTCCAAACATGTTTTCCATCATAAACACTTTGAGAGATTTTCAAGAAAAATGGTTTTATGGCAACATGGGACAGTCATGGAGTTATAAGGTGACTAAGGATAGGTAAATCCGTCCTATGATCCGCCAGAGCCGGAGGGATCTACCCAAGGACATCACAAATAGTTAGTATTAGAAGTCCTTAGGAATGATTGAAAAAAAAGGAGTAATGTTAGAAAGGAGAAAGAAGGGGTTGAAGAATTAAAAAGAAAAGTAAAAGAAAGGGTGAAAAGAAATAGCCCTCCATAATCAACCTTAGGGCAGAAACCGGGTTCAATACATACGCTACTGGTTGTCACTTAGATGACGCCGGTATTGAAGACAAATACGTCATGGACCCAGTGACGCACTGCACTAAACCTTCTAGCCACTCAATTCCTCTTAAAAGGATTTGTTTCATCCTCACTGGGAACCCTACGTAAACTATCAGCTTTCTCTTAGAGATTATTGGTATTGAAGAAGGAGACCCTCTCTCTAGTCTCCGCTTAGGAAACCAAAATGCACTAATTAAGTATAGAGCCACGAGATTCATCAAAAGATCTCATAGGAACACTTGACATAACATCGCTTGTTGTTCATCAATAAGGACACAAGTGACATACTCTAGAGTCCTACGCAGATCTTAGCAATCTGCCAAAACATTTATGAGAAGTTTCACATCTGTGATCTTCAATGACTGAATGGAAACTCCTGCCAGGGTCAACATCAAGCAGCCCTGACAGCAGGTCACTTCGGTAACTCCCCGTGGATTACGCTTAGTGTGTCTCGAACGGTCTACAGTCGTGGGGTGATACTTCGGTCTACCTCAACGATTCACCTGAACTGTAGGTGTGCTTCGGTACATCGCGTTATCTCACTTGTGGGACTCCAGTTCAGGAACGGCCTTTGTGAGAATTAGAGACGTGTTTTCACACTATGCTGTTAACACACTCGAAATTCAAACTTGTAAGCGCTGGATTATTTCTAACCCATGTTTTATGTTTTCTTCTTGTGGATGCTCAATGGAGGAAGAGATCGTGCAGATTCTCCACATGCTCATACCAACAACACATGAAAGTTCTCATCAAAATCAAAGGCAACACAAAGTTAAATATGATTCTTCGTCAATGTCAAAGAATCTACATAGTATAAAGACTCGAGAACTACATCATTGGCAATTAAACGTCAAATAGAAGTGTGAGCATGGTGGAGAAAGATGTGGAGTCACCTAACCAACTCGTGTTTTTAGAGCAAAAATCTTGTGTACGCTTCAGTGCACTACATTTAAAACTGGTAAGAAATCATCATCATCTTGAGCACCTTTTGTTTCAAGATTGTTCAAAAAGATTTTTCAAAATCTTTCAAAATATTTTGTGCTCAAGATAACTCCCTCTAAACCCTTTAATTGATTATGCTTTATTAAAGGGGGAGTATAAAACAAAATGTTCCAAATTCATGCTTTAATCAAATCCGTTTGTCTCCCCAAAAGATTCTAAAAATGATGTTTAATCCGTTGATATAAAAAATATCACGAATATGCTATTTTTGAGGGGGAGGAGACGTGATTAAAATGTGATCAAAAAGTTTAATGATCGTTGTTTGATTCTCAAAAGAGCTCGACTCAGTTGAAACCATTGAATTGACGAGGAATCAAAGTCAGTAAATGTACCATTTCAAGAAACTCGTGATAGACATGCACTTTCATGGGCCTAAACTTCTTTTCAAGAAGTGTTTACAACTTCAAGGTAGTTATTAGAGCTAGTTGTCACCTAAAAACTGTGAATGGAACTCTCTAACTAAGCAACGTAACCGTGTCTCGTGGGGAATTGTCTATCATGAGCCGATCAATTCAAAAAGTGCGAACTCTACCCTCTATGTGCAGATTTCTATCAAAACTTATAAGCACATGTGAAGGAGGAGTGTTTCTGAAAATATAAAATTCTCAGAGTGTTCCAAACATGTTTTCCATCATAAACACTTTGAGAGATTTTCAAGAAAAATGGTTTTATGGCAACATGGGACAGTCATGGAGTTATAAGGTGACTAAGGATAGGTAAATCCGTCCTATGATCCGCCAGAGCCGGAGGGATCTACCCAAGGACATCACAAATAGTTAGTATTAGAAGTCCTTAGGAATGATTGAAAAAAAGGGAGTAATGTTAGAAAGGAGAAAGAAGGGGTTGAAGAATTAAAAAGAAAAGTAAAAGAAAGGGTGAAAAAAATATAGCCCTACATAATAAAACCTTAGGGCAGAAACCGGGTTCAATACATACGCTACTGGTTGTCACTTAGATGACGCCGGTATTGAAGACAAATACGTCATGGACCCAGTGACGCACTGCACTAAACCTTCTAGCCACTCAATTCCTCTTAAAAGGATTTGTTTCATTCTCACTGGGAACCCTGCATAAACTATCAGCTTTCTCTTAGAGATTGTTGGTATTGAAGAAGGAGACCCTCTCTCTAGTCTCCGCTTAGGAAATCAAAATGCACTAATTAAGTATAGAGCCACGAGATTCATCAAAAGATCTCATAGGAACACTTGACATAACATCGCTTGTTGTTCATCAATAAGGACACAAGTGATATACTTTAGAGTCCTACGCAGATCTTAGCAATCTGTCAGAACATTTATGAGAAGTTTCACATCTGTGATCTTCAATGACTGAATGGAAACTCCTGCCAGGGTCAACATCAAGCAACCCTGACAGCAGGTCACTTCGGTAACTCCCCGTGGATTACGCTTAGTGTGTCTCAAACGGTCTACAATCGTGGGGTGATACTTCGGTGTACCTCAACGATTCACCTGAACTGTAGGTGTACTTCGGTACATCGCGTTATCTCACTTGTGGGACTCTAGTTCAGGAACGGCCTTTGTGAGAATTAGAGACGTGTTTTCACACTATGCTGTTAACACACTCGAAATTCAAACTTGTAAGCGCTGGATTATTTCTAACCCATGTTTTATGTTTTCTTCTTATGGATGCTCGCGGGAGAAAGAGATCGTGCAGATTCTCCACATGCTCATACCAACAACACATGAAAGTTCTCATCTAAATCAAAGGCAACACAAAGTTAAATATGATTCTTCGTCAATGTCAAAGAATCTACACAATATAAACACTCGAGAACTACATCATTGGCAATTAAACGTCAAATAGAAGTGTGAGCATGGTGGAGAAAGATGTGGAGACACCTAACCAACGAAGTTGACAACGGCAGACAACCAAATTAATTGATCACTGATATGTGCAAAAACACATATCATTTCTTTTCTAAAATAAACCCAAAATAACCAAGAAAGAGCCGTTTATTGCTAATATTCGTTGTTTTCTTGAGTTTGTGCTTGTGCAGGTACGGATATGGCAAAACACACAAAAAGAAGCCAAATCAGACGAAAATCCAAGCACGAGAGATTAAAGAGTGCTTAAGCTGAGCCGGAAGATCAGAGTTGTGCATCTGTGAAGATTTTCATGCTGAAAAGATAATTTCTGAAAGACATGATCAAGTTTGAAGAATTGTCAGAATTAGTCCCTCAACTTTCAGCATTTGGCAGAATCTACCCTTAAGTTTCAAAAGTTGCAAATTCAGCCCTTGGATTATTCGAGATTGCCAAAAATTTCCCTTGGAAGATATTTTCAGAATTTACATCACTGGTCCCTGGGATTTCAGAAGTAACACCTTTAGTCCTTAAAATTACACATGGGTCCTAAATATAATCCTAAGTCCATTTATACTAAGGCCCAATATCAAATCCCATACCCGGTTCACAACCATACCCGTTTAATACCCTGGTCAAACCACTTAATCGGTAAAAAAAAACGAAGAATAATAAAAAAAAACCAAATGAGCGCCAAAAATTTACCCCAAATCCCCAGCACACATAAACCCTAGATTGCCCTTTCACTAATTAAGTACAATCAATTAAATCAAAGGGTAATTTCATACATTTCTGACACCACCTGACACGTGATTAGTGCCAGGTCACTGATCCGTTTGTCACACCTGAAAAGCTGCTCTCTGATTGGTGCAAGAGATGTAGCAGATTCGATCCAAGGGCAGATATTGATGGGATGATGTATTAGTTGATCCAAGGGCTCCAAATGCACTCAAAGAAGCACAGATGGATACATTCCAGATCCTTCCAAGGCATAAGCTAGGCTATATATACCCTTTCATTTCTCACTTGTATTCATGTAGAATTTGAGTAGAATTTAGTAGCTTATAAATGTTTTATGTTTAAATTTCATTTATGTATTTTCTAAATTTCAGTTTCCATTGTAATCTCAAGTTTTATTAATTCAAGTAATTTCAGCTTTTGTCTTCAATTAATTTTAATTACTGTTTAATCATTTTCAGTAGCTTATTAGTGTTCTAATTACTCAATCTAGTTTATCTCAAATCATTTCCAGCTTATTCTCTCTATCAAACAAAAATCACAAAAAAATAAGAAAAATACTTTAAAAATCAAAAATATTTCAAATCTGTTATTAAGCTGCAATCAGCTTGTGTTTATGTTTCCATAAGCTCTCTTAAGGTCTCCTATAGCTTAATCAGTGCTAGTTTAGACTACTACTCAGTTCTACATAAAAAACTAGTTCAATTCAGTCAAATACCTTTGCATTTGTACTGTGGAAAGCATAGGAAGTGGCTGTAATGGATTAGCCAGAAGGACTTATACTCTAGCTTATTAATAAGCTAGAGAGCTTGTAGCTGCCATTTATTTGGTTGATCTCTGTTCAGCTAAGATCCAAAGTGAGTTTTGCTCAGTTTTTCTTAATTCACTGTTTCATTGTGATAGATCTAGTATAATTAGCTTAATATTGATAGTTTAGCTTAATTGAGATTGTATTTAGCTTATTGTGAAAGTTCTAATCATTGTTTAGCTTATTTGTCTAATCTGCATTTTAATCTGTTTTAAGTCTGCATAAGTAGTTCAGATCTGTTTTAGTATAATATAGCTGTGAAACTTGTTATAGATAGGTGTGCTTAAGTGATTTGAATCTGAATAAGGGATTAGTGAAGTTTGGAATTGTGTTTTGGTTAGAAGATTGGCACATCAGTTGCTAAAAAAGTGTTTGGATCAGGTTGTGATTCTGAATTACAGTATCAAGCATTAGGATAGTTAGGTTGCATTAGTATCAAATTGCATAATATAGTCTTATTCAGTCTTTCACTTGCATTTTAGCACTGAGTTAGTCAAAATTGCATGTTATCTGCTTCAATTTCAGTATTAGTTGGAATCAGTTGGTAAAATTTAGCACATAGATGTAGAATCTTATAATTTAGCTTGCATCAGTGTTATTTCTTCGCAAAACATCAAAATCAGTCAATAAATTGGAATCAAAACTCATTTTAGTCAAAATCCTCAAAACTGTCAAATAGTCAAAATTAGAAAAGTCAGTTTTTACAAAACTTCGTGGAATTTTCATAAGCTCATTTCTGATCAAAAGCTTTTGAAATTTTGGGATTTACAACTTCAGTTGGTCAGTTTTTCAAAAGACATTTTTGTAGAATTTTGTGAATTTTATATAAGCAGTTGATAAGCTCTTAATTAGGACTGATTTGTCCTGTGCACACTCAACAATTACTGAGTTGTGCACAGGCTTCTTACAGAAGCTCTCAAGGCTTCAATTTAGCTTATCCTTGCCTCAAAATTGGTTTGTGTGATCTCTGGTTGGTCTTCTAGTTAATCTCATTTCTGGTTTTCCATTTAGCTTATTAGGTAAGCTTGTGCTTTAGCTAGAAGTTAGGAGGAAAAACTGTTTTGGCACTTAAGCTTTAAATCACCAAATCATTGTAGCTTATAATTCAGAGGTTAAGCTTAGTTACTTTAGGTGCACTTAAGTTGATTTTAGCTTAGAAAAGCTTCTGGTAGCTTTCGGTTCAGTAGAATAGCTTTTAGCTTAATCTTAGTAGCTTAATTATGGTAGTTTACACTACAGCTTCATATTTTCTCACATAAGCCATAGTTTTTATACTTTTCATAAAATTAGAATAATATTTTAGACTTTTACTGAATTTTTCCTAATTTTTCATCACTGTTTAGTATTTTTCCTATTTTAAAACAGTTTTTAGTACTTTTTAAATAGCTTTTATTACAATTAAATCAGAAAATATTCAAAAAAAATAAATTTTCAATTTTCATAGATTAAAATAAATACAAAAAGCAAAAAAATAATTTTTCTAGATTTTTCCTAGCTTATTTTGTAATTTTTAGCCATTTATTAGTTTTAAATAGTTTTTAAATTCGTAGAAAATAGAAAAATCATCAGAAAAATACAAAATTAGTTTTGAAAATTCTCTTTAGTTATTTTAGATTTTTTAAAAATAGTTTCATAATTTTCACCTTAATTTTCATAATTTTTAATATTTTAAATTAGTTTGAAAAGTTAAAAATTAGTTTTAAATCCAAATAAATTCTAGAAAAATCCTAAAAATTAGTTTTAATTCATAAATAGTTTTCAAATTGAATTTTTAGAGCAAAAGTAATTTTAGGTTATTTTTAGGATATAGATTAGACGTAGTTGCATTTTATTTACGTTTCGTTTATTACGTTTTAGTTAATTCTCGTAATTAGGATTTCCCGTAGATTAGATTTCCTTAATTACTTTCCCAATTCCCGTAGTTTTTAATAAAATCAAATTCAACAAATCAAAACATCGAGCATTAAAATTCCAAACCAAAAAACGACGTTGGCAATTCACGCCTCGTTGGGAAACGATTCGGGTTGACTAATCCGTATCACGATCACACACGGGATTTGATTTAATATTCTTTTTCCTAAAGGAAGTTTTAATCTATCTTCGTGATTATTTTTGATATCGGTATTGTAGTTTTATCCATACACAAATACCCCTAAACCTACAATCGAATCAATCACAAACCATGAAGGAACATAGAATCAAGACTATTCTATATCTACACGTAAAGTTCAAGCTCGAGGAAAGTAAAGACCTAATCAAGTGGAGCATCTTTTGAATGACCACCCCTTAGGGGGAGATTGTTAGCCGTAACATTTTATTTAGAAGTGATGGTCATTCACGTTTAGGAACTTTGTAACGTGTGTTAGATATCGTGCTAGAATAGTCGACGGGCTCATGGATTGGGCGAAGCTAAATGGCTAAATGTTATGTTAAGCTAGCCTTGTATAAGTTGTCATCCAATCCAAGTCCAATCCAAGCCCATCCCAAAGCCTATTAGGGCATATGTACTTGTAGTATAAATACACCTCAAATGAGTCATTTGAGGTATGTGCTTGAGTGTGTTTTGTGTGTGTTTTTCTTCATGGTATAATAAGTTTCCTTTCATCTTATTTCTCTCTACACACATATACGCATAACATATTTGTCTAACATATATCAAGTCACCACTTTCCTTTCTTCTTCTTAATCTTTACGCATACCTTGTGTTTGGGTTTTACGTGTGTTCTACTCATTTGGTAACGTGGTATACGCGTAAGGTTGATGTAAAAACAAGGTCCTACAGATTGTGTGATGTATGTGTTTGTAAGATAATATCTAGTAATATGAAATATCTTAGCCTAATATGTAACATGTGTACAAGCTAGTAATATGGAAGATATTTTTACAAAAATGGTGAGTCATGGGGAGGGAGGTGGCCGGCCAAGGGTATTTAGGGCGGGGGGGGGGGGGATTTGATGTATTTTGTAGTTAAACGTATTTTAATGTTAAGTATAATGTGTAATTTGTGAATATAATTAGGTATTTAGTGTAGCGTTAATTAAAAATAGATTTTAACGGAACAAAATAAAATATATCGAAGTCGTAAAAATTATAAAAATACATTTCTCGCAAGAATTGAGTGAATAAATAATTATCGAGTTGAATTTACGAAAACCGTCGTAAATATATATACATAACAATTTATATACAAAATAAATTCAAATCATCGGGTAAACTAAGAATATAATTTTTATAGTCTTAAAATGAGTATAAAAATATACCAGGGTAATTTTTGGAAGTGTCGGATCAAATATTTAAAATAAATGATTAAGCGATAGCGTTTATTTAATAAATAAATATACGTTAATGAAGTATGCAAACCAATGCATGAACTAATATGATGATGACATTACTGATGATATGTAGACTAAATCTAGTCTATATGAAATGTCATTAATGATTTTTCATGAATTCGCAGCTAAACCCTTACGGTTACGCAAATTTGATACTCGTAAACCTAGTTTACAAAAAAATGATTAATAGTGAATCATGAATAGTGATTTTTATCCGGGAATGAATAATGTTTCGTGAATAGTAAAATTTTCAAATAACCTCTCAAAGTCGTAAACTGACTTCAAAAACGATGAATAGTAATCAATGAATAGTAAATTCCCGAGATGAATAGTGAAATTTTCAAAGTTTGTAAAATGACATGAAATTACGAGTTGTCACAGTTTCCCCCATCTAGGGATATAGTCCCACACTCTGGGAGCAGCAAGACCAACCACTTGGCTTATTTTCTTAGGGGTTGGGTTGGAGGGTCCTGGCCTTGAATGAGAAGGGCCTACAACTAGAACTGAAGAAGGTGGTACAACAGCCAGAGGAGCTACATTCACTGCCCTGGAAGATCCACCATTCTCATCATCAGTGTCTGAATATACTGAGATAAAGTTGGGCATGGAGTTTAGCTCAGAACTGGTATGACTATACCCCAAGCCTGAAGGTGGGTTAGGCAGATCCTCTGAAGAAGTTCCAAGGGGTCCTGGTGATGGTGGAGGGTTTGCGGACATGAACCTCAGGTTGGTGTAGTTGGAAGGAAAGTAGTTTAACCATCCATCATTGGATGACAATTCCTTAGAGGAGTCAGAAGATATCTCAATCGAATGGCTGGGAGAGTTACTCATGGTGATATTTGTGGTGATTGATTGTTGTGTTAGGGCTGTTTGGTTTGTATGTGATTTATGTGGCAAGGGGTAATTTATATACTCAAAGTCAAGGTGCATTCTTTGGTTGTTAGAATTTATGGAAGTAATGACTTGGTTGGTATTTGAATTAATAAGGGTTAAGACTGCAGACTTTTAATGCGCAGTTAAGTACAACATAGTTTACTTTTCTTCATTTCTGCTGGTTTCATGGGTGTTTCTGCTGATGGGTGATGGTTTCTGCTGGTAGAATCAGAATGATAACAGTGGTCAAAATTTCAATTGTTCCTGCTGGTTGACTAAATGGTTTCTGCTGAATTGACTTTTGATTGCTGGTGGTTTCGTATAATTGGGAATTTAATATGGGATTTAATTAAAGTCAAAATTGGTCAAAGATTCATTGCAGTTTTTTGCCGATTTAAAAGGTTCTTTTAAGTAACTTACTTAAATAATCAATTATTGTTATCCCACGAACTAATTGCTCAATTCCCTCTCATTTTGAAACCAAACCCATATTCAACCTTCTGAAATCATTCGATGACGACACTTGCATTCAAAGGAGATCACAATAAAGTTTCATTCTTGGAAAAATCCAAAGGAAGTGATTTATATGATTCTATGACCGATTTTCTACTGCATTCCAAACTCAGGTATGCACTAACCTTTTGTCCTTCTATTGTTTATGACTCCTTAGTCAAGCAATTTTGGGCCACAGCTTATGAGCGATCTCCTGAGGGTCAACCCAAGGAGATTGTGGCCACTATAGATGGACAGGAGTGTGTCATTACTGAGTCTCTCATAAGGACTCAGTTACAATTAAATGATGAAGGAGGTGTCTTTGATAATAATAGAGAAGAAATAATCATTGGTTGGGCTAGTTTAGGGTATCCTACTGATGGGAAGTTTATATTGTATAAAAACAAATTTTTCCCTAAATGAAGATTTCTTGTTCATACCCTCCTTCAGTGTTTGAGTCCTAAGTCTGGGGGTTGGGATCAGTTCTCTAGATAGATCTCACGAGCCTTTAAGAAATATATATTAAACCTATGTAATCACAACTATAGAGAACCTCTGATAAACTTATGTCCATGCGGAATATGAACACAAGAGTTAAAGAAGACAATAAAACTAAACTCTTGATCCTCTATGGATCTATATTAAATTGCTAAGAATATGTTTTTTTTAAGTGTACATAAACCCTAGTCGTATGTTTCTTTTATACTATAAGAAACCCTAATACTGCAGCTTACAAAACACGTAAAAGATATGCATTATCTCTTCCTAAAATAACTCATGCATATCCTAACTAATTACTAATAATACGGATACTACTATCCGCAGAAACAAACCTATCAGCAGTAACTGCACTATCAGCAGTAATTGTTCTATCAATAGAAACGAAAATAAACTATCACCAGGAACCTGATCAGCAGGAATCATACTGTTACAAAAATTTGGAACATGTAGCATCGGGAACTCAGCAAGAAAAAAGGTTTTTATCGCATGGATGAATGATTGCCGCCAAATAATGGAGGAAGTTGGCAAAGTTCAAAGGCCACCATAAAGCCCCGAGGCTCTGAGTCTAACTTAAAGACTCGTAAATAAAGAAAAGTGCTCTTTCGGGAGACAACCTGATGATGTATCCTCCAAACAGCTCGACGGACAACCCTTCGAGATGCGTCGAAGCCCTTCTATACGAAGGCCCAAGTTAGGTCTCCTGAATTTTCATGGGCGTCAAACCATTCGTGCACACGAAGGTTACCTATGGGGAATTCACCATTCAAAGCCTTAAGCCCTTCGGGTATGGTTGACGAAGGAGCAACGAATAGGAGAACTTCCTGACTTGGTCAAACCCACGATCTCCCTCTCTTTCCTGGCTTTCCCGCCACGTTTGAGAACGTTAGTCACTAAGCCCTAGCGGTTACCCACAAACATGGGACACCCCCATGTTCTCCGACATTTGCGCAGAGGTGCCCTCACCACAACTAACACCGATATTCTCACCCCCATAACTGCCTCCACCTTCACTACACGATCTCGCCTAGAAACCAGTCCCATACATCATGCCTCAACTTCTACTAAACCTGTTCCAGAAACTAGCCCTGCCTTCGTTGAGGCAAACATCGAAGCGTTAGAGTCCTTGCTGAGGGCTCACAAGAGGCAAGTTCGCAACACTGAAATGCGAAGGGAATTGGAGTATTCCAGTGAGGAATATGATGAAGAGATCGAGGTAGATGAAAGGCCTCGACCAATTATCAGGGGGCGTTCGGCCCTACGAAATGGTTCTCCTTCTATAAGGAGACCCAATGGAAGAACTGTTGGTTTTGAAGAAGGTCCCGGAGGAGATCCGGGAAGAAGGGAAAGGGTGCAGGGAGAAAGAAGGAATGAGAACTCCAACAGAGGAAGCAACCCAGAAGGAAATGGAGGGGTAAACCTACCATCTCTCCTGGCAGCCCACTTAGGAAGACAGGGGATGGGGGTTCTGATACCTCCATCATACGTCTCGAGTGTTGGAGGACCTCCTCCATACTCTGGGATGAACCAGCTACCCCCTCAAGGCATGAGTCCCTACCTACCTGCTCAGTCCTATATTGCCTATCCTCCAAATGGGTCTCTCCACAACTAGAGTTACCAGCAAGTGCCATACGAACACCTTCATGTACACCCTACACAACCGATGGGGGGAAACCCTTCGTACCAACCTCCTGCGGCCTACGCTGCATTCTCACAACCACTTCCTAACCCGTACAACCCTACACGTGTTTATCCACCTCCATACAACCCTTTCTATGCGGAAGCTTCTAGAGCTTGCACACCTTTTGTGAAGTGGATCGAAGACTACCCTCTACCGGATGGTTTGAAGATGCCTACTCACATAGGCACCTACGACGGGAAAGGCGATCCCGGCAACTTCTTACACTTGTTCAAAGGAGCTATCAAGATGGAGAAGTAGGTTATACCTGTAGCATGCCACATGTTCACATACACTCTCTGAGACTCTGCATGAATATGGTGGAGTGGGCAAAAGGTGGGAAGCATTGTAAGTCTGGATGATCTCAAGGCTAAGTTCCGATCACACTTCAGCCAGCAGAAGAAGTACACCAAGACTCATCTAGCTGTGCATACCATTAAGCAAAGGGACAACGAAAGCACAAGGGCCTTCGTCACAAGGTACACCGATGAAACTTTGAAAATTTTGGGGTTACACGGAGAGCAAAGGATTTCTGGCTTCGTACATGGCTTACGAACTCGAAGCTTGGTGGAGTTCCTGTCCACCGACCTTCCTACCACTTACAAGGCACTCATGGAAAAGACATACACTTGGATTGAGTCCAAGGAAGTAGCAGCTGATTCGATCCCAAACCGTCAAGTTTTCTCACACAAGCTAGCCACTTGTGAATGGCTAACCGTAAGAAACTTAAAACAGTCTAGAAACAAATACAATGAAGATCAGGAGAGTATAGTTTTTCCCCAGGTCGTTATGTCCCAACGAGCTGTGCGAGAATAGTCAAACGTATAGTGATCGAGACGATTTGAACGGAAAAGAGTTTTGATTTATTATAACTAAAGAAAGAGTATACAAATTACAGGGGCTTAAATGCAAATTAAAGAAAATTAAAAAGATAAATTCTATTAAATAAACGCTATCACTATTTGTAAAATGAAGTTTTTGATTTTTTTCTTTTACAAATTAAAATTAAAAAAAACTACGTGACGTACAAAAGAAAATGTGAAACTGAACAATATTAATCCTAAAAATATTAAAATGACATTTTTACAAACCTAATGATAAGAGAAAATTTTAAGAAAAAGAAAATTATTTTTAAAACTATTTATCTAATTATTATTAATTAAAAACTAATTTTAACTATTTAATTATATCCTAAAATACAAGAAAATATGAAATAAAGCTAGAAAAATGAAATTATGACTTAGAAAAATCTAAAATAACTAAAAAGAATTTTCAAAACTAATTTTGTATTTTTCTGATTATTTTTCTATTTTCTATGAATTAAAAACTATTTTTAACTAATTAAATTGCTAAAAATTACAAATTAAACTATGAAAAATCGGGAAAAATATTTTTTTGACTTTTTATATTTATCTTAACCTAGGAAAATTGAAAACTTATTTTTTTGAAACATTTCTGAATTAATTGTATTAAAAGCTAATTAAAATTACCTAAAAACTGTTTTAAATAGAGAAAAATAGCAAACTGACCTAGAAAAATCTGAAAAATTCAAGATAAGTCTAAAATAATATTATGAATCTAATAAAAGTATAAAAACAGTGGCTTGTGTGCAAGAATATGGAACTGCAATGCAAAGTGCTTAGGAATAAGCACTTGAAATAAGCCAAAGAACACAATAAGCTACCAACTGATTACAGAAGCTGTAATAAGCTAAAAGTACCCAAATGAAACAAGTTACAACTATCCTAGACCTCTGAAATACAAAATGCACAGATTTGATGATTTGAGCTTATGTGCGAAAAACAGATTTTCTAGCTACTTTGTGGCTAATGCAACTGCTTTTTGAGAAAGCTTATGTGAAAAGCAAAAACGAAGAACTCAAGATAACCAGCTTAACTATCTCTAAAACAAATCTAAGACCCTAAGGATCTAAAACCAACCCTATGCAGGGTCTGCAAAGTGCCTGTTCACACTCAGCTAATACTGAGTGTGCACAGGGCACATAAGAGCTTATTGAGCTGCTTATTTGGACCTCAAAGAGCTTTTGGAAAAATTTGAAAAAATCATTTATGGAAAATAGACCAGCTTAAGTTTTTAAACCCAGAGTTTCAATGAATTTGACCCAGAAATGAGTTAATTAAAAATCACCCAAGGTTGGGTGAAAACTAGATTTTCACTTTTTGACTTTTTGACAGTTATGAGATGTTGACTTATTTGAACTTTGCAACTAATTTAAGGACTGAGATTGATGTTAAATGATGAAATGAGACTACTGTAAGCTATTTCTATATAATGCAAACACAAAACAAGCTTTTGACTTAACAAAATTCCAACAGTTGTGAGATTAGGACAGTAGAGAGGTGATTTTGACTTTGGCTTATGTAGTGAGTAATATGATGACCAAAATGATTCAAAGGGACTATATTAAGACTGATTAGTCAGATATCAAGCACAGACAAGAGCTCAAGCTCTTGTAAACCACTGATCCAAACACAACTTTTGCAACTAATTTAAACTTTTGACTGAGCTAACCATTGAACTAGTATGTATTATCACTTAAGCTAATTCTAACTATCCTAATTACAACTAAATAGACAGGTTTAAGATACTTAATGACTACAAATTCCAATCCAAACACAATATGCAATATTGTATTAAAAATGAAAATGAGATAAAACTCACAAGTGTCCAGCTTGGTAGTGCAACTTAAACCAGAGCCAATCCTACACTAAACTAGTCTAATCCAACCCATCCAAGCTCTGCATCAACCCATATCCAATTCCATAACTGCTTGAACCAATTTTTCTTCTCAGTTTGACTTTTGTTGACTAAATACCAAGGTTGCTTAAAACTATTTTCCAAGCTTACCAAAAGCTATAATAAGCTTGAGTAAACTTGTTTGAACTTAAAAACAGGCTATTGGAAGCTTGAATTCAAGAGTTTGAAACTAACTTTTTCAACAGTGAACATGTAAGCATGAAACTTAAATGAAACTTTGAATTAGGACTTGAAATGAAATTACAATGATTTAGTGGCTTAGTTTTAGTACTTAGAAACAGGAAATTACAACTTTTAACTTAAACTAAAACATTGAGACTAAAAACGACATACATAAAATTTTAAAAACTAAGTACTCCTTTGTATCTTGCTTCTTCTTCCTCTTTTATACACCATAAAGCTTCCACGTGTCCTCTGAGCAAATCCCACTAATAATCTTAACCATTGGATGATTTGAGTGTATATTAGCCATTTCATCTATTTTTGGCGCCAAAATGGTTTTGCCAGTTGGAGAGGTTGAGTGTTAGGTTGAAGAAAGCATTTAATGCTTCTTGGCTTGGGTTGTTTGGAGGGTAGGAGTAGGGTGTGATGATGGAGAGTGGTAGGAGTTGCAGGTGATGATGAGGGGGAAGGGGGAAGGGAAACCCGTGAGGGCGGGCTTTGACCATATTTGACTGAGGATTATATTAATAGAGAAAGGGTCAAATGGAAGGGGTCAAAAATAAAGGGGTCATGGTTAATGGCAGGGTCCAAAGGGTATATGGCAGGGTCCAAATGGGTTTAAAGGTTATGTTATTAATACAAGGACCTTTATGCAAATTCTGAAAATACAAGGACCAATGCTGCCAATTTTGCAAAGTTGTTCCAAGGGACAAAAAGTGACAAACTTCAATAGTACAAGGACCAAAATAGACATTTTCAAAATTCCAAGGACTATTTCTGCCAAATTTGAAACTTGGAGGACCAAACTTGTAATTTCTCAAAACTTTTGACATTTTTCACCAAAGGACTAATTTTGACAACTTATGATTTTAAAAGGACCTTTGGTGATTTTTCTTTTGAAATTAAGTGCTCAGGGACTATATCTAACAACTTTTGAAACTTGGGGGACTGAAACTGCCAATTATGCAAACTTAGCTCATTTTTCATCTGATTTTAAACATTTTGCATCTGAAACATATAAAATGCAATTTTGAGATATTTTCAGTATTTTGATGCATTTCTGAGCATTTTTAAATGTTTTGCAGTTCAGATTTAACCAAAAATGATGAGTATTTACACACTCATCAATCCTCCACACTAAACTATTGCTAGTCCCTAGCAATCTTTTGAGAAAAACTTAATAGATTTGAATCTCTTTACCAAAAGCCATTACTTCTGGAGTAGCCAAATGTTTTAGTTCAAGTAAGAACTATGGTACACTGATAACCATGTGATTTTGAGCAAACCACCAGCTTCCAACGGATTTGATTTGTCTTTACCAGAAGCCGTTTGCTTCTGGACTAGCCAACTCTTAGATAAATTATCAATATTATCTTTGGTGAGCTGATTACCAATTATGGTTTTCCAACTGCCTTTACCACAAGCCATAAACTTGCGGGCTAGCCAACTCTTCACTTTTAAGGATATGGTGAGCTGAATACCATACAATTTTGGGCAAATTGCAAGCCGTCAACGGATTTGAGATATCTTTACCAAGAGCCGTTTGCTCCTGGATTAGCCAATCCTTTTGTTTTTTAGACATGGCGGACTGATAACCGTATGTTGAGTAAGTGCAAAACACTTACTCTCAAAAAAAAATTTTGGCCAAAAATGGGGGAATTAGGCGGTATAATTACATGATAAAATTCGTGAGAATTCCCCCCCACACTTAGAAATGAATATTGCCCTCAATATTCAAAGTACCGGCTGTTATGCCGAAACTGAGAACGTAAAAGTGAAATACTACGGCCATTATTTTGATTTTTTTTTTTTTTTTTTTTTTTTTTGAAACTTATATACAAGTGTGGGGCATCTCCCCCACACTAGGGTGCTACACACGGGTGAAAACCCATGTAGCATGCTACTGTTTTTGATCCCCGGCAGCGGCGCCAAAATTTGATTCGATCCCAAACCGTCAAGTTTTCTCACACAAGCTAGCCACTTGTGAATGGCTAACCGTAAGAAACTTAAAACAGTCTAGAAACAAATGCAATGAAGATCAGGAGAGTATAGTGTTTCCCCAGGTCGTTATGTCCCAACGAGCTATGCGAGAATAGTCAAACGTATAGTGATCGAGAGGATTTGAACGGAAAAGAGTTTTGATTTATTATAACTAAAGAAAGAGTATACAAATTACAGGGGCTTAAATGAAAATTAAAGAAAATTAAAAAGATAAATTCTATTAAATAAACGCTATCACTATTTGTAAATTGATGTTTTTGATTTTTTTTCTTTTACAAATTAAAATTAAAAAAAACTACGTGACGTACAAAAGAAAATGTGAAACTGAAAAATATTAATCCTAAAAATATGAAAATGACATTTTTACAAACCTAATGATAAGAGAAAATTTTAAGAAAAAGAAAATTATTTTTAAAACTATTTATCTAATTATTATTAATTAAAAACTAATTTTAACTATTTAATTATATCCTAAAATACAAGAAAATATGAAATAAAGCTAGAAAAATGAAATTATGACTTAGAAAAATCTAAAATAACTAAAAAGAATTTTCAAAACTAATTTTGTATTTTTCTGATTATTTTTCTATTTTCTATGAATTAAAAACTATTTTTAACTAATTAAATTGCTAAAAATTACAAATTAAACTATGAAAAATCGGGAAAAATATTTTTTTGACTTTTTATATTTATCTTAACCTAGGAAAATTGAAAACTTATTTTTTTGAAACTTTTCTGAATTAATTGTATTGAAAGCTAATTAAAATTACCTAAAAACTGTTTTAAATGGAGAAAAATAGCAAACTGACCTAGAAAAATCTGAAAAATTCAAGATAAGTCTAAAATAATATTATGAATCTAAGAAAAGTATAAAAACAGTGGCTTGTGTGTAAGAATATGGAACTGCAATGCAAAGTGCTTAGGAATAAGCACTTGAAATAAGCCAAAGAACACAATAGGCTACCAACTGATTACAGAAGCTGTAATAAGCTAAAAGTACCCAAATGAAACAAGTTACAACTATCCTAAACCTCTGAAATACAAAATGCACAGATTTGATGATTTGAGCTTATGTGCCAAAAACAGATTTTCTAGCTACTTTGTGGCTAATGCAACTGCTTTTTGAGAAAGCTTATGTGAAAAGCAAAAATGAAGAACTCAAGATAACCAGCTTGACTATCTCTAAAACAAATCTCAGACCCTAAGGATCTAAAACCAACCCTATGCAGGCTCTGCAAAGTGCCTGTTCACACTCAGCTAATACTGAGTGTGCACAGGGCACATAAGAGCTTATTGAGCTGCTTATTTGGACCTCAAAGAACTTTTGGAAAAATTTGCAAAAATCATTTATGGAAAATAGACCAGCTTAGGTTTTTAAACCCAGAGTTTCAATGAATTTGACCCAGAAATGACTTAATTAAAAATCACCCAAGGTTGGGTGAAAACTAGATTTTCACTTTTTGACTTTTTGACAGTTATGAGATGTTGACTTATTTGAACTTTGCAACTAATTTAAGGACTGAGATTGATGTTAAATGATGAAATGAGACTACTGTAAGCTATTTCTATATAATGCAAACACAAAACAAGCTTTTGACTTAACAAAATTCCAACAGTTGTTAGATTAGGACAGTAGAGAGGTGATTTTGACTTTGGCTTATGTAGTGAGTAATATGATGACCAAAATGATTCAAAGGGACTATATTAAGACTGATTAGTCAGATATCAAGCACAGACAAGAACTCAAGCTCTTGTAAACCACTGATCCAAACACAACTTTTGCAACTAATTTGAACTTTTGACTGAGCTAACCATTGAACTAGTATGCATTATCACTTAAGCTAATTCTAACTATCCTAATTACAACTAAATAGACAGGTTTAAGATACTTAATGACTACAAATTCCAATCCAAGCACAATATGCAATACTGTATTAAAAATGAAAATGAGATAAAACTCACAAGTGTCCAGCTTGGTAGTGCAACTTAAACCAGAGCCAATCCTACACTAAACTAGTCTAATCCAACCCATCCAAGCTCTGCATCAACCCATATCCAATTCCATAACTGCTTGAACCAATTTTTCTTCTCAGTTTGACTTTTGTTGACTAAATACCAAGGTTGCTTAAAACTATTTTCCAAGCTTACCAAAAGCTATAATAAGCTTGAGTAAACTTGTTTGAACTTAAAAACAGGCTATTGGAAGCTTGAATTCAAGAGTTTGAAACTAACTTTTTCAACAGTGAACATGTAAGCATGAAACTTAAATGAAACTTTGAATTAGGACTTGAAATGAAATTACTATGATTTAGTGGCTTAGTTTTAGTACTTAGAAACAGGAAATTACAACTTTTAACTTAAACTAAAACATTGAGACTAAAAACGACATACATAAAATTTTAAAAACTAAGTACTCCTTTGTATCTTGCTTCTTCTTCCTCTTTTATACACCATAAAGCTTCCACGTGTCCTCTGAGCAAATCCCACTAATAATCTTAACCATTGGATGACTTGAGTGTATATTAGCCATTTGATCTATTTTTGGCGCCAAAATGGTTTTGCCAGTTGGAGAGGTTGAGTGTTAGGTTGAAGAAAGCATTTAATGCTTCTTGGCTTGGGGTGTTTGGAGGGTAGGAGTAGGGTGTGATGATGGAGAGTGGTAGGAGTTGCAGGTGATGATGAGGGGGAAGGGGGAAGGAAAACCCGTGAGGGCGGGCTTTGACCATATTTGACTGAGGATTATATTAATAGAGAAAGGGTCAAATGGAAGGGGTCAAAAAGAAAGGGGTCATGGTTAATGGCAGGGTCTAAAGGGTATATGGCAGGGTCCAAATGGGTTTAAAGGTTATGTTATTAATACAATGACCTTTATGCAAATTCTGAAAATACAAGGACCAATGCTGCCAATTTTGCAAAGTTGTTCCAAGGGATAAAAAGTGACAAACTTCAATAGTACAAGGACCAAAATAGACATTTTCAAAATTCCAAGGACTATTTCTGCCAAATTTGAAACTTGGAGGACCAAACTTGTAATTTCTCAAAACTTTTGACATTTTTCACCAAAGGACTAATTTTGACAACTTATGATTTTAAAAGGACCTTTGGTGATTTTTCTTTTGAAATTAAGTGCTCAGGGACTATTTCTGACAACTTTTGAAACTTGGGGGACTGAAACTGCCAATTATGCAAACTTAGCTCATTTTTCATCTGATTTTAAACATTTTGCATCTGAAACATATAAAATGCAATTTTGAGATATTTTCAGTATTTTGATGCATTTCTGAGCATTTTTAAATGTTTTGCAGTTCAGATTTAACCAAAAATGATGAGTATTTACACACTCATCAGCAGCCAACGGAGCTACGATCGAGCAAAGAGAGGCCTCCGACAAATTCTCCAGAGGTTCCTCCTGGGAAGGATCCAAAAATAGGAAGAAGAGCAGAGACCGCTTAACTCCATATAACAAAGGATCGAATCATGGACTCATAGCAAACTTGGTCAAATCTCCTAGGGAAATCCTCGCTACCAAGAAAGCTGCAAAGTCCTTCGACCCACCACCTCAAATGTCAGCACGAAGCAAAGCCAGGGACATATCGAAGTACTGCCACTTTCACGAAGACCATGGGCACGACACTAATAGCTGCAGAGAGCTAAAGAAGAAAATTGAAGAGGCAGTATGCTCCGGGGAATTGGCGCATTTGGTTAAAGGCATTAAGAAGGGGAAGGACAAGCTCTCCGACACTCAGTTGGGTGAGTGGAAGGGAAACAAAAAGGAAGCCACCCCTGCAGAAGCTCCGATATTGATGGTGCACATACAAAATCCAACCTTAAAGCGGAAAGAAGCAGATAGAGAGCTGGGAAGTGTGGGGGAGATAACGTTCCCGTCCATTCTGGGGCGGACGCCTTCAACGGATCCCGTAGTCATCAAGGAATAGGTCTCCAACAGGGAGGTAAACCAAGCCTACATGGATTGTAGAAGCTCCTGCGAGATCATCTATGAGCATTGCTTCCTAAAGCTCAAACCATCGATACGCTCACAAAGGGTAGACTCAAAAGTACCCTTGGTAGGGTTCTCCGGCTAACACTCATGGCCTCTCAGAGAGGTACCTTTGGAAATCACTATCGGAGAAGGGCCCTTGTCCCACACAGAAACCCTCACCTTCATTATAGTCAGGTCAGATTCTCCTTACAATTTACTGATAGGGAGAACCGCTACGCAAAAAATGGGCATTGTAGTCTCCACCATACACGCTGCCATCAAGTTCCAAACTCCCTTCGGAGTGGGAACTGTTCATTCTAATTATGGGGCAGACAAGGGGATATATGGTGTCAAGAAGGTCAAAGAAGGGCCAGAGGAGCCTCCGATGGCCATTCTCAGCTGTACGGATGTAGAAGAATGGGTCGTATTAAACCCTAGCTACCCCGAGCAAACAATGGTGATAGGAAAGCAGCTCCCAGCGAATTTCAAGGAGAAACTCACAGAGCTGTTGCAAACTAACCTTGATATTTTTGCATGGAATATTCTGACATGACAGGAGGCCCAAGAACGTTGCTAATAGACGAAAAGCCCTTCGACACGGAACACAGGCTCAACGAATACAAACATGTTGAGCCCATCAAATAGAAAAGAAGGAGCCTAGCCCCCGAAAGAAATGCTGCCGCCTGCAAGGAGGTGGATGAGCCGACACAAGCAGGCATTCTAAGGGAAGTCATGGTAAAGAAAAGCGACAGAGGGTGGCGCATGTGTGTTGACTTTACTGACATCAACAAGGCATGCCCGAAGGACTGATACCCCTTGCCAGAAATTGATTGGAAGGTAAAGTCCTTAGCAGGCTTCCGACTGAAGTGTTTCCTAGATGCCTATAAAGGGTATCATCAAATTTAGATGGCAAAGTAGGACGAGGAAAATACAGCCTTCTATACAAGCAAAGGTGTATACTGTTACAGAAAAATGCCCTTCGGATAGAAGGACACAGGGGCAACGTACCAAAGGCTTGTAGATAAAGCCTTCAACAAGCAAATAGGCAGATCTCGAGGCCTACGTTGACGACATGGTTATTAAGAGCAAAACGGAGGAGGACCAACTCCTTGATGTCCAAGGGACCTTCGACCAGCTTCGTGCGATCAACATGAAGCTAAACCCTAAGAAATGCTCTTTTGGTGTCGAAGAAGGGCAATTCCTAGGGCATTTGATTACAAAGCAAGGGATAAAAGCTAACCCTTCTAAGGTCAAGGAAATTACAGATCTCCAGGCTCTGAAATGTTTAAAGGATGTACAAAGCTTGAATGGGAACCTGGCTGCGCTAAGTCGATTCTTGTCGAAGGGGGCTGAAAGGTCCCTACCGTTATTTAAGACGCTTAAAGGTTGCGTTGACAATAAAACATTCCAATGGAGTCAAGAGGCGGAAGCCGCCTTCCAAAAAATGAAGGAGTTCATAGAGATACTTCCAACACTTACAGCCTCAATCATAGGCGAAGTGTTATTTATGTATATGGCATCCTCAATGGAGAGTATTAGCGCGGTCGTAATGGCAGAAAGGGACAAAAGGAAAATTCCTATTTACTTTGTTAGCAGGGTCTTGCAAGGAGCAGAAGTTAACTACCCCACATTGGAGAAGCTCATATTGGCTCTAATCTACGCAGCAAGAAGGCTTCGGCGGTATTTTCAGGCCCACCCGATAACAGTCTTAACCGACAAGCCACTCAAGCAAATCTTGTCGAATCCTGAAAAATCTAGAAGGGTGGCAAAATGGGCCATTGAGCTTGGGGAGCATGAAATAGAGTTCAAAGGTCGAAACACTATCAAAGGGCAAATTCTTGCAGACTTCTTGGCGGAAACAGCTTTTGAACCAAGCAAAGAAAAGGAAGAACCTATGGCTAAGCTCATCGAAGTACATGATGATCGGAAGCTTTATACAGATGAGGCATCAAGCTCCGATGGTTCCGGAGCAAGCCTAATGCTGTTCAGTCCTGAAGGGAAGGAGCATACATATGCCCTTCGGTTTGAATTCGAAGCCACCAACAACGAAGGAGAATACGGAGCCCTACTAGCAGACCTTCGGCTAGCCAAAGATATGGAGGTCAAGGCTCTCGCCATCTTTGTAGATTCTTAGTTGGTGGCAAAAGTGACCGGCTCCTATGAAGCAAGGCAGCCCGTCATCAAGCAATATTTGGACAAGACAAGGGAAATGTTGGATTGTTTAAACTCCTACACCATTAACCATGTTCGCAGAAACCAGAACAAGAAGGCGAATGCACTAAGAAAGCTGGCCTCTATGGCCTTCGCCCATCTCACAAAAGAAGTACTAGTTGAAGTTCTGCCTGAAAGGTCCATTATTCGTAAGGAGGTCACTCACGTTGTTCATGAAGAAGGAGACACATGGATGACTCCCATCAGGGAGTACCTGATAAGTGGTCTTCTCCCCGAGGACCCCAAGCTAGTAAGGAAGATATGGGTTAAGTCTCCACAATACCGACTAATAGGAGAAAACTTGTACAAAAGGTCGTTTCTCTCACCTTGGCTCAGATGTGTTAGACCTAAGCAGGCTTCGAGCATCATCGCAGAAGTTCACGAAGGAGCTTGTGGCCTCCACGCAGGGCCTCGATCAGTTGTCTCGAAGATAATGAAGTTAGGCTACTACTGGCCTTCGATGCATAGGGATGCTGCGGACATCATTATAAAATGTGAAGCTTGTCAGATACATTCAAAGGTTACCAAGCTCCCGAAGCAAGATATGACAAGTGGTACATCCGCATGGCCCTTCTCCCAATAGGGAATTGATATCATAGGACCTATGCCTGTGGCTCTTGGTGGGGTCAAATTCTTATTCGTGGCAATTGATTACTTCACATAGTGGGTCGAGGCTAAATCCTTGGCTTCCATTACAGAGAAACAGATTGAGAAATTTGTATGGGAGCACATCATATGCAGATTCAGAGTGCCCCACATCATCATATCCGATAATGGCAAGCAATTTGCCGAAGGAGTCTTTTATGATTTCTGCAAAGGGTTTATGATAAATATGTCTTGGACTTCCGTTTACCATCCACATGGAAATGGGCAAGTGGAGGTCACTAACAGAGACATCGTTAAAGGAATTGAGAAAAGGCTGGGATGAAGCCATCACGGGTGGGTAGATGAGCTTCCTCAAGTGCTATGGGCTCATAGGACCCACCCCAAGTTAAGCTATGGTGAAACCCCGTTCAGCCTAACATACGGAACATAAGCGTTCATCCCTTCGGAGCTAAGTGTGCACACGGGGCGTGTGGCCATGTATGAAGCCTCTCAAAATGATGAAAAGATCAGGGAAAACCTTGATCCGTTAGAAGAAAGAAGACAGATAGCCTCCATCCTAGAATCCATGCACAAGCATAAGATCGAAGGCTACTGCAACAAAAGGACCAGGCCTTCCACCTTCAAGCCTGGGGAATATGTGCTACGCGTCCACAGTTCAAGCAAAGCAGAGTACCAGGGAAAGCTAGGACCTACTTGGGAAGGACCCGACGTTATAGCTGAAGCCTACAGCAATGGAGCCTATAAGCTGGCCACTCTTCTCGGAGAACCCATCGACAGAACATAGAATGGTACGAACCTCCGAAAGTTCTATGTTTAATAAGTATTTTTTACTTTTCATTCTTGTATTCAAAGCTTCTCATGGGAAAGCAAGTATTATTGGTAGTTGTCTTAGTATTCATTTCAAAAATGATGTAATCCTCCCTACCAATTCAATGATGAATTATATATTTCCCACAAATCTCTTGCTTCCTTTCTTAAACACAAAGGTTTATTCAGCCAAGTCGTTTGTGAGTTTCAATGTCGAATTAGAAGGCATACGGTGTAACAAACACCTCATACCACTAATTGAGCCTACCAACACATTTACATTAACTCTCCTAATAAGTTTATGGCAATTATGAAAATAAAAACAAGCCATGTTACTTAAAGGACTTAAGAAAGAGTGGGTCGCGACCCTCTGTCAATGTTCAAAGTTGGTCATTAAATTCTTGGTGTTGTAATTTACACACAATGAGGTTGTTCAACCTTAGGTTGTAAAGTTTAAGCGTTGGAAAAATGGCATAAGAGAAGTTCACAAGACAAATATAATTAAGTATGTAGGAATATTTTCCCACATCATACCATTCAAAAGAAGGGCCTACGCCCTTATCCGAACATACGAGGCTGAAGCCTCGTTCAAATTGTCTTTTGGCCGAAGCCATGCATCACAAACATCAAATTGTTTAAAGTAACAGACCAACAACATAAGAAACATTAAATTTTTTTAAAGGGTACATGCTACCCTTGGAACCCAATTACTGCCAATAGGGCAACCTTCATTCCTGCTTCTGAGGAGATGGAGTTGGGGATGGAAGAGCTGAGGTAGGCTTGGTCGAGGCTGTCTTCTTTGTTGGGGTCCCAGTCTTGATCTTGCTGGGATTTTTTCAGAGAAGGTCTTCAAGAGTTTCCATGGGATCCTTGGTAGCTTCAGCAAAGAAGGGGTACTCTACGGTGGCAAAAGCATTTCCTGCCTCTTCATATTTGGCCTTCGATGAAGGACGGTAGCAGTCAACTGTGGAGAGGTCCACGGGCTTACGAGTCTTAGCCACATCCTCCAAAGCCAAGCACCGTCCATGGAAGATAGCTGCCTTGATCACCTTCCACATAGCAGCACCCACCTCATCACTATGATATAATTCCATGGCAATGTACGGAACCACCTTTGATATGACCTCAGCACGGTGTTTTTGGAGAATTTTATACCTCATCTGCAGGCCATCCATTTCCTCTCTCATTTTAACCTCTAGCTCTCCAAGCCTCACCCTTTCACTTTCCAAGCTTGAACACTTAGACTCCAATACAACATTTTCACCAGTGAGGCTCACCACCTTGGCCTCCTCCAACGTACCAAAGGCTCGTAGATAAAGCCTTCAACAAGCAAATAGGCAGATCTTGAGGCCTACATAGACGACATGGTTATTAAGAGCAAAACGGAGGAGGACCAACTCCTTGATGTCCAAATAGACCTTCGACCAGCTTCGTGCGATCAACATGAAGCTAAACCCTAAGAAATGCTCTTTTGGTGTCGAAGAAGGGCAATTCCTGGGGCATTTGATTACAAAGCAAGGGATAAAAGCTAACCCTTCTAAGGTCAAGGAAATTAAATATCTCCAGGATCCGAAATGTTTAAAGGATGTACAAAGCTTGAATGGGAAGCTGGTTGCGCTAAGTCGATTCTTGTCGAAGGGGGCTGAAAGGTCCCTATCATTATTTAAGATGCTTAAAGGTTGCGTTGACAATAAAACATTCCAATGGAGTCAAGAGGCGAAAGCCGCCTTCCAAAAGATGAAGGAGTTCATAGAGATAGTTCCAACACTTACAGCCCCAATCATAGGCGAAGTGTTATTTATGTATATGGCATCCTCAATGGAGAGCATTAGCGCGGTCTTAATGGCAGAAAAGGATAAAAGTAAAATTCCCGTTTACTTTGTTAGCAGGGTCTTGCAAGGAGCAGAAGTTAACTACCTCACATTGGAGAAGCTCATATTGGCTCTAATCTACGCGGCAAGAAGGCTCCGACGGTATTTTCAGGCCCACCCGATAACAGTCTCAACCGACAAGCCACTCAAGCAAATCTTGTCGAATCCTGAGAAATCTGGAAGGGTGGCAAAATGGGCCATTGAGCTTGGGGAGCATGAAATAGAGTTCAAAGGTCGAAACGCTACCAAAGGGCAAATTCTTGCAGACTTCTTGGCAGAAACACCTTCCGAACCAAGCACATAAAAGGAAGAACCTATGGCTAAGCTCATAGAAGTACATGATGATTGGAAGCTTTATACAGACGGGGCCTCAAGCTCCGATGGTTCCGGAGAAGGCGTAACGTTGTTCAGTCCTGAAGGGAAGGAGCATACATATGCCCTTCGGTTTGAATTCGAAGCCACCAAAAACAGAGAAGAATACGAAGCCCTACTAGCAGGCCTTCGGCTATCCAAATATATGGAGGTCAAGGCTCTTGCCATCTTTGTAGATTCTCAATTGGTGGCAAAAGTGACCGGCTCCTATGAAGCAAGGCAGCCCGTCATCAAGCAATATTTGGACAAGACAAGGGAAATGTTGGATTATTTTAACTCCTACACCATTCAACATGTTCGCAGAAACCAGAACAAGAAGGCGGATGCACTGAGCAAGCTGGCCTCTATGGCCTTCGCCCATCTCACAAAAGAAGTACTAGTTGAAGTTCTGCCCGAAAGGTCCATTATTCGTAAAGAGGTCACTGACGTTGTTCATGAAGAAGGAGACACATGGATGACTCCCATTAAGGAGTACCTGATAAGTGTTATTCTCCCCGAGGACCCAAGCAAGTAAGGAAGATACGGGTTAAGTCTCCACAATACCGACTAATAGGAGAAAACTTGTACAGAAGGTCGTTTCTCTCACCTTGGCTCAGATGTGTTAGACCTAAGCAGGCTTCGAGCATCATCGAAGAAGTTCACGAAGGATCTTGTGGCCTCTACGTAGGGCCTCGATCAGTTGTCTCGAAGATAATGAAGTTAGGCTACTACTGGCCTTTGATGCATAGGGATACTGCGGACATCATTATAAAATGTGAAGCTTGTCAGATACATTCAAAGGATCCAAAGCTCCCAAAGCAAGATATGACAAGTGTTACATCCGCATTACCCTTCTCCCAATGGGGAATTGATATCGTAGGACCTATGCCTGTGGCTCTTGGTGGGGTCAAATTCTTATTGGTGGCAATTGATTACTTCACAAAGTGGGTCGAGGCTAAATCCTTAGCTTCCATTACAGGGAAACAGATTGAGAAATTTTTATGGGAGCACATCATATGCAGATTCGGAGTGCCCCACATCATCATATCCGATAATGGCAAGCAATTTCCCGAAGGAGTCTTTTATGATTTCTGCAAAGGGCTTATGATAAATATGTCTTTGACTTCCGTTTACCATCCACAAGGAAACGGGCAAGTGGAGGTCACTAACAGAGACATCGTCAAAGGAATTGAGAAAAGGCTGGGACGAAGCCATCACGGTTGGGTAGATGAGCTTCCTCAAGTGCTATGGGCTTATAGGACCCACCCCAAGTTAAGCTATGGTGAAACCCCCTTCAGCCTAACATACGGAACATAAGTGGTCATCCCTTCGGAGCTAAGTGTGCACACGGAGCGTGTGGCCACGTATGAATTCTCTCAAAATGATGAAAAGATCACGGAAAACCTTGATCTGTTAGAAGAAAGGGGAAAAATGGCCTCCATCTGAGAATCCATGCACAAGCATAAGATCGAAGGCTACTACAACAAAAGGATCAGGCCTTCCACCTTCAAGCCTGGGGAATATGTGCTACGCGTCAACAGTTCAAGCAAAGCAGAGTACCATGGAAAGCTAGGACCTACTTGGGAAGGACCCTACGTTATAGCTGAAGCCTACAGCAATGGAGCCTATAAGCTGGCCACTCTTCTCGGAGAACCCATCGACAGAACATAGAATGGTACGAACCTCCGAAAGTTCTATGTTTAAGAAGTATTTTTTACTTTTCATTCTTGTATTCAAAGCTTCTCATGGGAAAGCAAGTATTATTGGTAGTTGTCTTAGTATTCATTTAAAAAATGATGTAATCCTCTCTACCAATTCAATGATGAATAATATATTTCCCACAAATCTCTTGCTTCATTTCTTAAACACAAAGGTTTGTTCAGCCAAGTCGTTTGTGAGTTTCAATTTCGAATTAGAAGGCATACGGTGTAACAAACACCTCATATCACTACTTGAGCCTACCAGCACATTCACATTAACTCTCCTAATAAGTTTATGGCAATTATGAAAATAAAAACAAGCCATATTACTTAAAGGATTTAAGAAAGAGTGGGTCGCGACCCTCTGTCAATGATCAAAGTTGGTCATTATATTCTTGGTGTTGTAATTTACACACAATGAGGTTGTTCAACCTTAGGTTGTAAAGTTTAAGCGTTGGAAAAATGAAATAAGAGAAGTATGTAGGAATATTTTCCCACATCATACCATTAAAAAGAAGGGCCTACGCCCTTATCCCTGCATATGAGGCTGAAGCCTCGTTCAAATTATCTTTTGGCCGAAGCCATGCATCACAAACATCAGATTGTTTAAAGTAACAGACCAACATCATAAGAAACATTAAATTGTTTTAAAGGATATATGCTACCCTTGGAACCAAATTACTACCAACTGGGCAACCTTGATTCCTGCTTTTGAGGAGATGAAGTTAGGGATGGAAGAGCTGAGGTAGGCTTGGTTGAGGCTGTCTTCTTTATTGGGGTCGCAGGCTTGATCTTGCGGGGCTTTTTTGAGAGAAGGTCTTCAAGAGGTTCCATGGGATCCTTGGTAGCTTCAGCCAAGAAGGGGTACTCTGCGGTAGCAAATGCATTTCCTTCCTCTTCATATTTGGCCTTCGATGAAGGACGGTAGCAGTCAACTGTGGAGAGGTCCATGGGCTTACGAGTCTTAGCCACCTCCTCCAGAGCCAAGCACCATCCATGGAAGATAGCTGCCTTGATCACCTTCCACATAGCAGCTCCCGCCTCATCACTATGATATAATTCCATGGAAATGTACGGAACCAACTTTGATACGACCTCAGCACGGTGTTTTTGGAGAATTTTATACCTCATCTGCTGGCCATCCATTTCCTCTCTCATTTTAACCTCTAGCTCTCCAAGCCTCGCCCTTTCACTTTCCAAACTTGAACACTTAGACTCCAACACAACATTTTGACCAGTGAGGCTCACCACCTTGGCCTCCTCCAACCTGAGTCTGCCATACTCTGCTGTCAGCTCTGCTATCTTGTATCGGAGGTCTTGGGTGAGAGGATTCTTCTCAATATCCTTTTCAATTTCTTCACATTTTGCCTCCAGCTCAGAATATTCCTGGTCCCTGTGCTTTTCCCTCCAGCATCACATCTATTTCTTGCCTTGCCTTTGTCACTGTGCGAAGCAGCTCCCTTGTACAAGTATTCAAATGTTTGTCCAGGAAAGCCTGCCTTGCGACGCTTTTGTCATGCACGTCGCAGACCCCTTCGAAGGACAAATTGTCCAACAGTCCCTTCCAATTGGGAGGGGTGACATGGTCAACGATGCGGTGGCAGGCTAAGGCATTCGGAAGCTCTTTCGTGTTAGGAAGGCCTTCGACCAATATAGTATATAAGGGCAAAGTTAGTCATGGCAATTAGTATTTTCTATAACTCAAAAATCAAATGCTTACCATGCATTTCCTCAACATCACCCTGCAATTCAAAGGCAGATTTCACAACTTTTTTGCCTTCGACAATCTTCTGTTGAACTGCCCTGGACCCAGATGCTGGAAGAGGAGTCTTTCTCTTGTTGGCAGACTTGACGGCTTTGCCAGCCGTTCCCTTCCTACTATTTAACCTCTCAGCTATGCCTGTAGAGCCTGTGATTCGAACTTCATCCTCCATATGATTTTCCGAATCTGCCACATTCTCAACCAATTGGGAGGGACCCTCCAACAGTGCTTGTGGGGGTGCTGAGGCAACATGCTCTATCTTGGGAATGTCTACGTCGTTGTTATTGACAGAAGTACAAGGTGAACCAACACCATAAGACTCTTCAGCTTTTTCCGCGGGCATAAAGCTCAAGTCTTCCTCAAAGTCTTGATGCATGAAGTTCCTAAACGCCATCTCTGCAAAAAGGGAACAAGAAAAGATAAATATCAGCTCTACATTGATCCTACATAAATTAAAGTGGAAGCACATACTTTTTCCATGATAAATGATCATGGGCTTCTTGGGAGACCCCTCCCAGCTTTGTACAATCCTAGCCATATATAGAATTGGCTCAAGGAAGGCTTGAACATCAAGCAGTAACTTGACGGAAGATGTTGGGATATGAAAGTACTGAAGATTGATAAAAGTACTGTAAGCTGCAAAGTACTGGAAAAAGTCAAAGAGTCAAAGTACTACTAAAGACAAAGTCAAAGTACTGCATAACGAAGTCAAAGTACTGCAAGAACAAAGAACTGTTATATTTGTTTATGGAAAGTATTGTAACTCTAGAATATTCTATGTTTAGATTACTTGTCGTACAAGGATACAAATTGTAAACCGATTAGGATATCCTTGAGCCTATAAAAGGACTCCTAGATTGGCATTAGAGATGTACGAGTTTATGAGTTTTAGAGTTTACGAATTCACAAGTTATTTAGTGTTTTAGAGAGAAGTTCGATAATCTTAGAGTTGTTTAGAGTATCTGCATAATAAGCAGATTTAGAGTTTATAATAAAAGTTATTCTTCCTAGCTTTGTTAAGTAAATTCCGCGTACTTGATAAAGATTGCTCAGTGTTTCTTTGTTAATAATTTAGGATTTATCCGAGGTTATTAAACCTTAACAAGCTAGTTAAAGTTAGTTTGATTAAAGTATATCGATCCAACAAGTGGTATCAGAGCTTGTGTGGAAACTCTGACTAAGAAGAAAATCGATTTCACAGCAAACACTAAAGATGTCAACTGAAGCTGCATCAACTCCTATCACCGAGGTATGTTCTAAGTGTCATGATTTTTATCAAAAAGTACTTAATGCTTATGTTTACGAAAGAGATAATTGTGTTAGGGCTAGGTCTGAGGTAGCTGGTTACCAAATAACCTTAGAATCTATGGAAGCCAAAATTTTAGCACATGAAAGTAATGAAGTAGCTTGGGCTAAAAAATATGAACAACAGGATTACCAGTTAAAACTAAGTGAATGGAAATTAAACTGTAAAATTGCTGAAATTAAGAAAATAACTAAGGAAAGAGATGATTTGTTAGCTAAGTTTGATGCCTGGAAAGAATCTGGTTTGTCACATGTTTCTTATTTTCAAAAACAGCAAAGAGCCTACCTTAAAACTGGATTAGGTTTTGGAATGGATTTTAGTAAACTAGAAGAAAACCAATCTAGTGATCATGATGAAGGTGATTTTGAGGACATAACCACTAGTGATGATGAACTCATTAATTATGTAGACTCATCTAGTAATGAAGGTTCATTAAGTGATACACCTCCTGAGTATAAGAAAGATAATGAGTATCATGCAGTTCCTCATCCTACTGGCATTCATCAACCCCCTAGGCCTGATGTTTCTCGTTTTAGAGTAGACAGTCTAGAGTTTAGGAAAAAGCTTGTAGCTCAATCTAGGTCTGAAAAACCCAAAGAAGCTGTTGAAAATAATGTTCAAAATCAAGCAATACCTTTAAATCAAAGTACTGCTCCACAAGCAGTACCTTCTGCAAAACCTTTTCAAAACAGTACTGCTAAACCTTTTTGGGATAACTTTGGTCAAAACAGGTTTCATCATTCACCAAGAAGGAAAATAATTTTGGGCATAGACATAGAAGAAATCACTTTGGAAGTATGGGTCAAAAACTGTGTTTTGTGTGTTTTAGTCCTACTCATTTAATCAAGGATTGTGAACATCACTCAGAATACCTTAGCAAATTTCCAAAGAACAGATTTGCCAACCACAAACCTAGAGAGCACAAACCAGTTTGGAATAATTCAAATAGGGTTAATCACAGAAACTTCACACCAGATCATAGATACCCACATCAGAGAAGACCTTTTTCAAAACCTTCAGTATCTAACAGTACTTTCCAAAGTACTGCTCAGCCAAAACAAGGTACTGATCACACTATTTGGAATAGGAATCCTAGGAGATCTCTCTATCAACCTAGAAGGTATTACAATTCACATAGGGGATCTAGATCACAGGAACCACGTGTTAAACTAGAATGGGTTAAGAGAGAAAGTACTGCTAAGGGACACACAGTACTTTCAACAAAAAGTGAATATGATGTTTTTGTGATACAAGAAAAAGCTAATAATCTTGTAAAAGAGATTTATGTTGAAAAATCAGAAAGTTTTGAAAATCCACATGCTAAAGATCAAAAGATAATTCTGGATCATCATTTAAAAAATAGTGGGAATTACATACTCAAAGAATTTGAGTTTGTGACTCCACAAGGGGAACACAAGTCAGTAATGGCTTGGGTTCCTAAAAATCACTAACTCTTTTCTTTGTGTGCAGGGCAACCCAGAAGAGGAGCTTAAAGATCATCTAATTGTGGATAGTGGTTGCTCTAGAAGCATGACAGGAGACAAAGAGATCCTGTCTGATTTTAGAAATATTAGTGGAGGAAGAGTTGCATTTGGGAATGATCCAAATGGAGGAAAGATTACTGGTAAAGGAACTATCAAAGCAGGGCTTATAGATTTTGAAAATGTTAGATATGTGAAGGAGCTTAAGTTCAATCTATTATCTGTTTCTCAAATATGTGATAAAAAGCATCCTGTGTTATTCACTGACACAGAATGTCTCATCCTTTCCTCTGAATTCAATCCTGTTGATGACAACTTGGTAGTGCTTAGAGTACCAAGGACAAATGATGTGTATAGTTTAGACATAAAGAGTCTACATTCTTATGGAAGAGCCACATGTTTGGTGGCTAAAGCAATATCTGAAGAGGCAAATCAATGGCATAGAAGATTGGGCCATGTGAATTTCAAGAATATCAACAAACTGGTCAAAGGCAATCTAGTTAGAGGTTTACCTTCAAAGACTTACAAGAATGATCAATCATGCTTGGCATGCAAGAAGGGTAAACAACACAAAGCTTCCTGCAAGAAGCTTGAGGAGAGGACTATTAGAGAACCATTGGAGCTATTACATATGGATTTGTTTGGACCTCTCTCTGTGGCAAGTTTAAACAAGAAAAAATACTGTTTGGTTGTTACAGATGATTGCAGTAGATTCAGTTGGGTTTTCTTTTTGGGTTTTAAAGATGATACTTTTGATGCTATTCAGACACTGATTATAGCACTTGAAAACCAATTGAGACTCAAGGTTAGAGGTATTAGATGTGATAATGGAACTGAATTCAAGAACAAACTTATGGATGAATTTTGTGCAAACAAAGGCATAAAGAGGGAGTTTAGTATTGCAAGAACACCACAACAAAATGGTGTTGCAGAGAGAAAGAATAGGACTTTGATTGAAGTAGCAAGAACAATGCTAGGAGATTCCCATCTACCTATTCAATTCTAGGCAGAAGCTGTAAGTACTGCGTGCTATGTACTTAACAGAGTCTCTGTCACCAAACCACAGATGAAGACACCCTATGAATTGCTAATGGGCAATAAACCCAACATTCGTTTTATGAAACCTTTTGGATGCCCTCTCACTATTTTAAACACTATTGATAATCTGGGGAAGTTTGATGGCAAGTCAGAAGAAGGATACTTATTGGGTTATTGCACTAACAGTAAAGGCTTTAGAGTATACAACAGAGTTACTAAGAAGATACAAGATTGTCTTCATGTTGAGTTTTTAGAAGATCAAGACAATGAGAAAGGTAAAGGTCCTGATTGGATGTTTGATCTTGAGGTTTTAACTCCTTCAATGAATTATGTACCTGTTAGAGAAGAAAATCAACCTGTGCACAATGGAGAAGATTTACAATATGTTGTTCATGGAGTTCATATTAGACCGGATGCTGTTCCTGATGAAGATCCTGTTAGTCCAAAACAAAGTACTGATGTTCCCAAGCAAATTATTGATACTCCAAAACAAAGTACTGTTGCACCACAATCCTCATTATCTACTGAGGATCAATCTATTCAAGAGAAACTTAATCAGATGCTTCTTCAAGATGTATTAGCACATTCTTACACTGATGAACAAAGGAGAGCTTATGAAGAGGCAAAGAAGAAGAACAAGACTGCAGATTACTCTCACAGTACTTTTGACAGTACTTTCGACCAAAGTACTGCTGCACCTATTGACAGTACTTTAGATGATTTGGATGATCCTACTATGCCTGGATTAGAGGAAACTGATGATGAGTTTGCAGATGAAGGTATTTTCTCAGATTCCAATGATGATGCTGATTATACTAACTTGGATGATGCATATGGAGTTCCATAGTCTCCAATCTTAAGGATTCATAAGAATCATCCTACTGATCAAATCATTGGTCCTTCTACTTCTGGAGTGATGACAAGACACAAAGCTAAGAGTTTTACTAAACCTCATAATGCTTTACTTAGCTTTGTCTACAAACAAAACAGGCTGAATCATAAGGACCATCAAACCTGCCTATTTACTTGTTTTATCTCTCAAGAGGAACCCAAGAACATTGCTCAAGCTTGGACTAAAGAAAGCTGGGTTGAAGCTATGCAGGAAGAACTTCTTCAATTTAAACTTCAAGAAGTTTGGGTTTTATGTGATCTTCCAGATGGGAAGAAAGTTATTGGAACCAGATGGGTTTTCAGAGTCAAAAGAGATGAAAGAGGTAATGTTATCAAGAATAAGGCAAGGTTAGTAGCACAAGGCTACAGACAAGAAGAAGGAGTAGATTATGATGAAGTGTTTGCTCCTGTAGCAAGAATAGAAGCTATTAGGATATTTCTTGCTTTTGCTTCTTATATGGGATTTCAAGTTTACCAGATGGATGTCAAGAGTGCCTTTTTATATGGCAAGATTACAGAGGAAGTATATGTCAAACAACCTCCTGGTTTTGAAGATCCTAAACACCCAAACAAAGTCTACAAGGTGGTTAAGGCTCTTTATGGCCTTCATCAGGCACCTAGAGCTTGGTATGAGAGGCTCTCTACATTCTTATTGCAACAGGGATACAGGAGGGGAGCTATTGACAAGACTTTGTTTATCAAGAGAGACAAGAAGGATATCATGTTAGTTCAAGTCTATGTTGATGATATCATCTTTGGGGCTACCAAACAGTCCATGGTTAAGGAGTTTGAGCAGCTGATGCAGAAAGAATTTCAAATGAGTTCAATGGGAGAGTTAACTTTCTTTTTGGGACTTCAGGTTAAGCAGTCAAAGGAAGGAATTTTTATCAGTCAAGACAAGTATGTAACTGACATACTTAAGAAGTTCAATTTTGATGATATGAAGACTGTTACTACACCTATTAAATCTATCAATTCATTGGGCAAAGATGAAGATGGACAACCTGTTGAAGTCAAGTTATACAGATCAATGATTGGCTCTCTTATATATCTTACTGCATCAAGGCCTGATATCATGTTTGCAGTTTGTTTATGTGCAAGATATCAAGTATCCCCAAAGATCTCTCACATGAATGCAGTGAAGAGAATTTTCTATTATTTGAAACACCAACCTAAGTTAGGGTTATGGTATCCAAAAGAGTCACCTTTTCACTTAGAAGCTTTTTCAGATACTGATTATGCAGGTGATAACTATGATAGAAGATCAACCACTGGAGGATGCCAATATCTTGGAAGAAGATTAGTCTCCTGGCAATGTAAGAAACAAACAATTGCAGCAACATCCTCTACTGAAGCTGAATATGTAGCTGCTGCAAGCTGTTGTGGACAAGTTTTGTGGATGCAGAATCAACTCTTGGACTATGGGTTCAATTTCAAAAATACTCATATCAATATTGATAATGAGAGTACCATTTGTATTGTGAAGAATCCTGTGTATCATTCCAAGACCAAGCACATACAGATTAGGCATCACTTTATCAGAGATTGCTATGAGCACAGGCTCATTAATGTGGTTAAGGTTCACACAGATGATAATGTAGCTAATTTACTCACCAAAGGCTTTGATGTTTCACGATTCACTCACTTGGTGGTGAGCATTGGTATGATTAACTACTGAGCTACATTTAAGGGGAGGACTACTTATTATTAGTTTAGTCATGTGTATTGTTTAAGGGGAGGATATTTGTGTATACTTAGTTTATACAGAAGAATTTGGAAAAGTACTGTTTTTCCTGAAAGTACTGCTTGGAAAGTACTACTTGAGAAAGTACTGCATACGTGGAAAGTACTGTTTGCCTTATTAAAGTACTGTTCCAACAGTTATATTGAGGGGTAATTAATGCTAACGGTATTTTTATTATGGGCTGTGATTTTTCAAATCTCACCTATAAATAACTACTTTCCGATTTTCCCTCTTATATTGATACCTTAGCATCTTTTCCATATTTCTCTCATTCTTATTCGATTCCAATTCTTATTGTGCTTACATAAATCACCAATGGCGAATCGACCTACTGTTTCAAAGCACAATATGGTGGCCAATTTAGACAAGACTGAAGATAATGAGGCGTTTCATGATTTTATTGATTATCTCACTGGGTCGCCAATCAGTTATGCTCTTTTAGTGGAGCCGGATATCATTGAACCTTGGATTCAAGAATTTTGGGCTACTGCAAGGGATAATATGGAGAATGATGAATTTTATATTAGAGCTACAGTTGCTGGAAGAACTGTGAAGATTACTGAAGCCTCCATTAGAGAAGACTTGTTGTTTAATGATGACGATGGGGCTATTCATTTTTCTAAGGAGTTGATTTGGGAAACTTTTGGACATTTTGGTTATGAAGGGTCTTTAACAAAACAAACTTTTCGGAAACAACTATTTTGTCCTTAATGGAAGTTTTTAATACATGTGTTGCTACATTGTATTAGTGCTAAAAGTACTTCTTGGGAGCAGTTTGGGTCAAATATAGCATCTGCTATGGTGGGATTGGCTACAGATCGTGTTTTTAATTTTTCAAGGCTGATTCTCGATGGCATGCTTTCTCACATCAATCATGGATCAAAATGGTTAATGTATCCCAGGTTTATACAAGTTTTCTTGAACAAACAACTTGCTGATGTACCGAAGCCTACCGATTTACTTCCTGTTATTGTACAACAAGCAAAGATTTTTACTTTTATGGCGAGAAGAAGTGATCTATTCAGAGGTCCATATACGCCATTAACTACTTCTATGATGGAAGTTGTTCAGGCTGTTAGAGCTGATGTTGAAGATGCTGCAGTAACTGAAGGTACTGCACCTGCAAGTACTGCTTCTCAAGAAGGTACTGTATCTCCACAGGGTACTGTTTCCCCAAGTACTGAAGTTCAGGAAGATGTTGCGGTTTCACCTTCTCCATCTCCACAACAATATGTTCCTGCTTCTCAATCAAAGGAACATTCATCAATTAAAGGAGATGATTCACATACTATACCCCCTGAAGAAATGACATTGGACAATTATGTTTTAACAAGGGAGTTGGTTAAGTTGCAAAAGACTACTAAGGCTCAAGCCAAGCAGATAAAGAAATTGAAGCTCAAATTCAGAAGGCTAAAAACTTTTGTCTGGCCTTTGGTTCAAGAATTTCGTATCTGGGTTAAATTAAAGAAGAAAGCGCAAAGGCAGTCTAAGAAAAGTAAACACCAAAAGGTTCCTCAACAATCTTCTGTCCAATTGGGGAGGAATTTAGAAGAAGAAAATTTGAAAGAAGATGTTAAGGAGAAAGAACCTGAAGGTACTGAAGAACATGAAAAGTATGAAAAGACTGAAGAACATAACATTCAAGATACTGAAGAGCAAGTTCAAGGTACTGAAGATCAAAGTACTGAACAACAAAGTACTACTCTTCAACAACAAAGATTCTTCATACAAGAGTTAATAACTCCAAGAACATTAGACTTTGATGAGGAAGCTGGTCCTTCAACAACTGTACATGAAGAAGTTGTTGGTCCCTCAACTATTTTCCAAGAGGAGGAAGCTATACTCAAACCCATCGATTCTGCAAGTGATGATGAGCTCATTGTTGTACTTTTAGAAGATTTATCACAACCAAGAGGTGGTGTGACTATTCGAGAAGTACAAGAAGAAGAAGAACAAAGAACTTCTCAACCTGCAATTGATCCTAAGGATAAAGGGAAAGGTGTTTTGGTAGAAGTAAAGAAAAAGAAGTTAACTTTGGCAGAACTTAGAGAAATTGAAGTTGCTAGGAATGAAGCTGCAGCTAGAAAGCTTCAAGAAGAGTTAGATGCTAAAGATAGAGAAGCTCAGGAAGCTCAAGAAGCTCATAGTAGAGAAGCAGCTAAGAAGTTACAAGATAAATTAGATGTTGAAGCTGCTGAATCATTACAATCACCTACTCCTGTTAGATATATGTCAAGAAGACCTGATTTAGCTAAAGAAAGGAATGCAATGATGGCGTATTTGAAAAGCAGAGGATATAAAGGATTGCAGAAGCTGAACTATGTTGATATGAAAAGACTATATGATGCTGAAACAGTGGCTTATAAGAAGGATGTTGCAGGCATCAAAGACTTTAGAGAAGAAGCTACTTGGACTGAAGCAGAGAGAAAGAAAAGTTTGAAAAGAAAAAGGAAAACTGAAGTTGAAGATAAACAGTTTTCAAAGAAAGAAAAAGTTGAATTAAGATCTGAGACTAAGGATGAATTAAGTAATTATCTCAGAGTGGTAGATTTTGAATATTCAAAAGAAGATGCTGACATGAAGATGAACATATCACAGATTAGTGCTTTTGAAGTTGTGAAATCCAAAGATAGAGATTATATGATTTTTCATAAAGAAGATGAAAGCTTCAAAGTTTTCAATAGGCTATGGAACTTATTACACATTATAGATAGAGTAGATCTATTCTATTTATATCATGTGGTGAAAGCTTACTTTGAACATAATCCATTAGAAGGGATTGGTTTAGTTTTACAGGGTGATCTCATAACTGTATGGGAAACTGAAGAAGAGAGCACTGATGATATTTGGAAGAATCAAGAAAATTGGGAAATTGTTTGCTGGAGATTCTTTGAAGAGTCTGGAGTTCATGTTTTAGAGCTGGAAAATGGAACAATGATACACATGTTTGTAAACAGAAGATATCCTCTCACAGTTGAGCTTATGAGAAGAATGCTAGAGCATGGAATGGAAGTAGAAGAGGATAATGAAACTGCTTGCATGGTTATCAACTTGTTTATCAACTGGACTACCATTGTTGAAGATGATGAATAAACTGGTATGAGACTTAATTGAATAAATTTTTTTTGATAAATCAGTACTTTATTCAAAGTACTGCTGATCAAACAGTACTTTAATCAAAGTACTGCTTGCAGCTTTTAACTAGTTAAGTGAGTTTTTGAAGAAAACTTTTTTTAAGTAACAAATATTTTTAAACAAAGGTTGAATAAATGGTTTTTGAGATAATAATATCAATAGGTTATCAATCCACCATGGTTACAAAAGGATTGACTAATCCATGAGCAAACGGCTCTGGTAAAGATATATCAAATCCGTTTTTAGTTGACAACTTGCTAATAAGTTGGATGGTAATCAACTCACCATATCAGTAATGTGAAGAGTTGGCTAGCCCACAAGAAAATGGCTTGTGGTAAAGGCAGTGGAAAAACAATTATTGGTAATTAGTTCACCATTAGATAGAAGAACTAACTAGTCCAGAAGGGTACAGCTTTTGGTAAGGACAACACAAATCTGTTGATAGCTGATGATTTGCTAAAAATCATATGGTTATCAATGTACCATGGTCTTACACACCAAAACATTTGGCTACTCCAGAGATAATGGCTTTGGTAAAGAGATCTAAATCCATTAAGTTTTCAATGATTCACCTCTCACAGGAGTTAACACACCTGGAAGTGATGAGAATAGTATGCAACTTTAATTGAATTAATGTACAAATTGTCATGTTGCTGTGTTGCTGAAAAGATGGAGCTTGCTGGATGCTGCTGTGAAAGAATAATTCTAGAGATACTTTGACAAGCACAGACACTACAAAGATACAATCCAAAGACTAAGAAACAATCTGTCCTTAAAGATGAAACTGTTAAAGATAAATTTACAAAGGAACTTGAAGTCAAGCAAGTAGAATTCAAGTTAGGGGAGGATTGGTGGGATATGAAAGTACTGAAGATTGATAAAAGTGGTGTAAGCTGCAAAGTACTGGAAAAACTCAAAGAGTCAAAGTACTGCTAAAGACAAAGTCAAAGTAATGCATAACGAAGTCAAAGTACTGCAAGAACAAAGAACTGTTATATTTGTTTATGGAAAGTATTGTAACTCTAGAATATTCTATGTTTAGATTAGTTGTCGTACAAGGATACAAATTGTAAACCGACTAGGATATCCTTGAGCCTATAAAAGGACTCCTAGATTGGCATTAGAGATGTACGATTTTATGAGTTTTAGAGTTTACAAATTCACAAGTTATTTAGTGTTTTAGAGAGAAGTTCGATAATCTTAGAGTTGTTTAGAGTATCTGCATAATAAGCAGATTTATAGTTTATAATAAAAGTTATTCTTCTTAGGTTTGTTAAGTAAATTCCGAGTACTTGATAAAGATTGCTCAGTGTTTCTTTGTTAATAACTTAGGATTTATCCGAGGTTATTAAACCTTAACAAGCTAGTTAAAGTTAGTTTGATTAAAGTATATCGATCCAACAGAAGAATTCCAAAACAAACCACGGACAAATTTTCTCGTTAATACCGAGAAGACCTTCTAGTCCTATGATGCGGAATGAGGTATTGATACCTTCTTGGTATAGTAGAGGTGAGTCAACAACACGTCCTTCATGGAAGCAACGAGTTTCGAGATTATTGAACCCACGAACATGGTTGCCAGGTGTGTTAGGCTCAAGAGAAATATTAGGAATGTAGACACAAGTGAGTTGATGATCGAACTCATACTCATGAGTCATGATGAGACCTATAGACATGAAATGAATAATTTACAAAAGTAAGTTAAGATGAGGTAATAAACAAGATAAACTAAGACATTAATAATATTTCATTTCAACACTAAGAGCAATACAAAGGATTGGATATATGATACAAATGTAGATCAACAAGACAAAGTACATGTCTCCATTGAAAACTTGATCATGGGATACACAAGAGCGATGAGTGTTATAATGATGATTAGGAAGGCGATGTAAACCATGATGATGGAAATCTTCCTTGGTTTTGAGATGAGGAAGAAGATGAAGTTTGAATGAGAGGTATTTTGAAAGTGGAAGATTTGAAAAAATGAGGTTTGGTGGTGTTGGAACGGTCGGAAGAGGAATTTATGGGGAAGGAGGAATTTTTAAGATTTGTGTTTTGTTTTATTACTATTTAGAAGGATTTGATTTTTAGGTTAAGATAACACATATTTATATACCTAGGTTTAGACGGAAGAAAAAGACGTATGCACAAAGGTTTCTAATGAAGCCACGTATATTACAAAAGCATATATTATAAATAAAAATATAACTATATAAGTTCATATGCAAGTATACTTATTCTTAGCTAATGTTATTTAGAGATAAATAGGAAATCATACCTCTAATGTAACTTTGAGTGTCCCTTAGTTTTGACAAATTGTATCAACAGACAACCCCGGTTCCTTTGAGATCTAGTTGGTAGGATGTTAAGATACCTTATTTGAAAAGGATATCTTATTACCACGGAATCTTGATGGCTTCCTTAATAAGAGTTTAACTAAACAAAATGACAAGAAATGTTAGTGCATTTTGTAAGACAAAATAAGATAAAAAGAAATTATGTTTTCATCCAAACAACATCCAGCAAAAGTGTTCTTAAAACATGGTGTTTGTTTTTATAAAGTCTTCTTTGTACTTTTCAATCATACACAGATGGTATCAAGTTTTTAAAGTACAATATACTTTAAAGAACTTGGTAACGAAGCTCTGGTACCAACTGTGGAAAACTAGAAGGGGGGTTGAACAGTTTTACCGATTAAAACTTTGTTTTAAAATATTTAGGTCGACTTATGTCAATATATTTAGTGTGTGTGTTAGATGTTGATAGATAAGAATATAAACATGTAATGCAAAGATAAAGAGTAAGAAACACAAAACCATGACGCGAGTATTTATATTGGTTCGGCTACAAGGACACCTTCCTTCCCCTACTCCACTCCCCGAGTTCCCCACTCGAGAGTTTGTAAGCACTACGCAACACAAGCTCCTTAATGTGGCGGAGAAGCCTTCACAACGTCGCCTACTCTTTATCCGGCATAAGGCTAGACACCAGGTTCTTCCACGAGGTAGAACCAAACCTATCACAACGTCGCCTACACTTTATCTGGTACAAGGCTAGATACCGAGTTCCATTACAAAGGAGGAACTACTACCCAACACTACACCAATACACAACAACCCCAAAGGAGACAAACTCCTTATTACAACAACATAAAGGATATCAATATCCTTTAACCCAACCTATCTATCTTGTACATCGATGCACCATATCGAGTGTACTCCCTCGGCACCTTTCACTAATGCCTTGGACACGACCCTTTGGCACCTTTCACTAATGCCTTCGACTTGACTCTTTGTCACCTTTCACTAATACCTTCGACACGAACCTTCGGCACCTTTCACTAATGCCTTTGACTTAGATCATTGGCACCTTTCACTAATGCCTTCGACACGATCCTTCGGCACCTTTCACTAATTCCTTTGACACGAACCTTTGGCACCTTTCACTAATGCCTTTGACAAGGACCTTCGGCACCTTTCACTAATGCCTTCGACACAACACTTCTAATGAGGGAGGAAAGAACTATTAACAAGATAACTTCAGTAGTCTTGATGATGACAAAGCTTGGCAACCCATGGACTTGAGCTTGCTCGACTTCAAGAGGTGGTGATCTCGCCTTTAAAAGGAACCTAGAGATTCACACAAATACAAAACTACATAGAAATATCCTTTGGATCTGAGGTTAGAGAGTTTACAATACTAAGAGAGAGTATGTGTAAAAGGGGTAAGTTGTAAGAGAGAAATGGCTCACTATTTATAGTCAAATTTCTCTACTGGCCAGTGCAATCCAAGGGATTTGCCAGTTGGGTTAGCTTAAATCCGGATTTTGGGTTGCAAACCGGGTTATGTGTTATGGGTTATGAACCATGGGTTATACAAGATGCAATGTATCTAGACATAGGATCATGGGTCATGAGTCATGGACCATGGACAATACCCAACATGACTTCATACATGATGTCATGCAATGGGTCATGGTTTATGGATCAAGCTCCATGGGTATGGGTCATGTATTTTTGGTTTTACCCAACTACAGTCAATGTATATAGTCAATGGGTCAAGGACTTAGATTTTTACCTATTACATTACCCATTACAATATAAGTATGCACATTTCCATATTATGTAAACACTAGTTGTTATACATATGTATTTCTATAAAATGTAAACACTATTACTTGTTTAGTGTTTTATATGAAAATGTAAGTGTGTTAGTAAACTATTGGCTCAAACTATTTACGTATTTTATTTGTTTCGTTAAAATGATTTTACGTTTGTTATCCACAAAACAATAGAAGATCATAAACTATAAATAAACGTTTTTACGGCTTATTTGTATTAACATATATTTTATTTTATAAACTTGAAACGATCCATGGATTCCGAAAACTTTAAAGAATGGCAATCTATGCAAAGACCACCACTCTTTGAAACCAATGGATTTATCTATTGGAAAAACCGTTTTGAAACATATGTAAAATCAAAAGATATAGATCTTCGGTTTGTTATTATTAAAGGTGGTTTTAATCCTACAACAAAAAATATTTCAAGTGATGAACAAAAGAAATTAATAGCTAAAAATAATATTATAAAGCTTTACCTAAAAAATAATATGAAAGAATTTTTATGTGTGAAACCGCCAAAGATATTTGAGAATCTTTAATTATTACACATCAAGGGAATTCACAAGTCAAGGATAATAAAATTAATCTTTTTGTTCAACAATGTGAACAATTTGTTACCCCTGAAGATGAAACCATTGATTGTGGATTTGCCCTCTTTAATACTATTGTTACTTCTCTTAAAGCACTTGATGAATCTTTTCGTAGTAAGAACTTTGTCAGGAAATTTCTTAGAGCACTCCGTCCGAAGTGGAGAGCAAAAGTGATGGCTATTGAGGAATCAAAATATCTCTCAATAATGTCACTTGACGAGCTAATCAGAAATCTCAAAGTACACAAAATGATGATGGAGAAAGATTCGAAGATCATCAAAGGAAAAAGAGAGAAAGTCAAATCAATTGCTCTAAAGGCAAGAACGGAATCTAGTGATGATGAACAATCTTGCTCAGATAATGAAGACGCATAGTATGCCATGGCCGTAAGAGAATTCAAAAAGTTTTTTAGAAGAAGAGGAAAGTTCGTAAGGCAACCCCAAGATGAAAAGAAGTCATTCTGGAAAGACCGAGATGACGAAAAGGGAAAAGGTGAAAGGAAGTGCTTTAGATGCGGTGATACAAGTCATCTAATAGGAGATTTCCCCAAGCCACCTAAAAGCAAAACTCAACGAGCTTTTGTAAGCGGTGCTTGGAGTGAAAGTGATGATGACGAAGAATCAAGTAAGGATGAGATCGCTCTCATGGCACATGAATCAAATGAGGTATATTGCGACTCATCTTACTCTTCTGTTGATGATGACACATTTCAAAAACGATATAATCAATTGTGTGAGCTTAGCTAAAAAATCATAACTAAAAACAAGTTTTTAAAGACCAAAAAGGAATTTTTAGAAAACGAAGTTTATGAGCTAAAAGAAAAAGCAAAACGATTAGAAAAAGGCAAGGCAAATGACAATGATTGTAAATCATGTAAAGAGCTTAGTCTTGAAATAGAAAAGCTAAAACTCACACAAAAGCTTCTCATCGAACATAACTCTAAATTTAAAAGATTTAACAAAAACATTTCTTATGCTGATGAAATAGTATGAATTCAAAAAGTACCAGGAAATACAAGTGGATTAGGTTTTAATGAAGTAATGATTCCAAGTAGTCAAACCAAAACGGCCGAAAAAGACAAACAAACTGTCACAACTGCAACAGTACAACACGGACCAGACAGGCCCAAAAATTTGGTTCCGTCCATTGAAAAAATTGGTTCCGTGGTGTCTGCAGTAGGACAGCAGGTTTGCAAAACGGACCATAGTGAATTTGTCAAGGTAACTAAAAAATATAAGGATGTTGTTAAACTAAAACCTTCTGTTACATTAGGAGTAGGACTTGCTAAAAATGAATTTAGATCTAAAACTACTTAACAACGGCCTAAAACACCTTTTGCAAAACACCCTTTTCCCAAAAGCAACTACAACATACAACCCAACTATCAACACACCGGTTGGAATCAAAACTACCCTAGACCATATCAAATTCCAAATTACATGCCATGGAACCCTTAACCATCATTTCCATACATGAACCAAGTAAATGGTATGTTTAACCCAAACGGACCCATGAGATATTGGGGACCAAACGCTTGAGTTATTTGTGTCATAGGTATGCTTGAAAGTTGTCTTAGAACCTGATGAATGGATAAAAAATAGTGGATGCTCAAGACACATGACGCATAACAAAAGTCTCTTCTCAACATACCAAGAGTATGACGGAGGTAATGTTACTTTTGGTAACAATCTCAAAAGCAAAATCATTGGAAAAGGTACGATCGCTCATAACTCCTTAACTATTGAAAATGTTGCTCATGTTGATAGATTAGGATTTAATCTACTTAGTATTAGCCAACTATGCGATAAAAAGTATAAAGTACTATTTGAAGAAAATGGTAGTAAAATACTAAAAGATGGTATCACCATAGCTAAAGGAGTTAGGAAAAATAACATATATGTCATGAAAATACATAGAACATCTAAAGACAAACATTGCCTAACAACCTTAGATGATAACTCTACTCTTTGGCATAGACGATTAGGTTATGCTAATATGAGACTCATTCAAAACCTATCCTCAAAAGTGCTAGTTAGAAACCTACCCAAATTGAAATATGACCAACACTTTTGCGATGCTTGCAAAATTGGTAAACAAATTTATAGTAGCCATAAGGCTAAAAACATAGTTTCCACATCTAAATGTCTAGACCTTTTGCATATGGACTTGTTTGGTCCATCCGCTATAAGAAGTTATGGAGGCAACCTCTATAGTTTGGTCATAGTAGATGATTACTCAAGGTTTACTTGGACAATGTTTTTGAAAAGTAAAAACGAAGCCTTTGACAAATTTGAAATGCTTAGTAAGAAAATTCAAAATCAACTAGGTGTTAACATTGTGTCGATCCGAATGGATCATGGTCGCGAGTTCGACAATGAAACACAATTTGGAAACTTTTTTGATACAAATGGTATAACACATAACTTCTCGGCTCCTCGAACACCCCAATCTAATGGGGTTGTAGAACGTAAGAATAGAATTATTCAAGAAATGAGTAGAACAATGCTTAATGAACAAAACATACCTCAAAAGTTTTGGTGTAATGCCGTTGGCACTTCCACATACATTTTAAATAGAGTTTTAATACGTCCTTTCTTGAACAAAACACCTTATGAAATATATAAAGGCAAAAAGCCTACTTTAGGATATTTTAGAGTGTTTGGACGTAAATGTTTCATTCTAAATACCAAAGACTATCTCACAAAATTTGACCCAAATTCTTATGAAGGTGTGTTTCTTGGTTACTCACAAACTAGCAAAGCATACATAGTTTTAAACAAATAAACAATGAGAGTCGAGGAATCTTTGAACATAACATTCGACGAAAGTCCACCTCCCTCTAAGACATCACCTTTGGTAGATGATGACTTAGTTGAAAGTCAACTTGTTGAAAGTCAATAAATTAATGATAATGACAAGGAAGATAAACAATTAAATAAAGAAATTATAAATATCAAAGAATCCAAAAGTCACCCCTTAGAAAAGGTCATAGGACAACTAAACCAAAAAACACTATGATCACAAACCCAAAATCAAAGTAACTACTTTTGTTTTGTGTCGTCCGTTGAACCGAAAAACATAAACGAAGCAATAAAAGACGAATCTTGGGTAATTGCTATGCAAGAGGAGTTAAACCAATTTGTTAGAAATGATGTTTGGAAATTAGGTCCAAAACCTAAAAAACAAACTATAACTGGAACGAAATGGGTTTTTCGAAATAAAAGGACGAAAACGGTGTAGTATCTAGAAACAAAGCTAGGCTTGTAGAACAAGGCTATAATCAACAAGAAGGAATTGATTACGACAAAACTTATGCACCGGTAGCTAGGCTTGAGTCTATCAAAATCTTACTTGCATATGCATGCGCTCATGACTTTAAATTATTCCAAATGGATGTTTAAAGTGAATTTCTAAATGGGTTCATTAACGAAGAAGTATATGTCGCACAACCTCTGGATTCACCATCTTTGAAAAACCTCATCATGTTTTCAAACTTAAAAAGGCATTATATGGACTTAAGCAAGCACCGAAAGCTTGATACAATCGGCTTAAGAATTTCTTAGTTGAACACAAATACACCGAAAGCTTGACTCAACGAGCTTTTGTAAGCGGTGCTTGGAGTGAAAGTGATGATGACGAAGAATCAAGTAAGGATGAGATCGCTCTCATGGCACATGAATCAAATGAGGTATATTGCGACTCATCTTACTCTTCTGTTGATGATGACACATTTCAAAAACGATATAATCAATTGTGTGAGCTTAGCTAAAAAATCATAACTAAAAACAAGTTTTTAAAGACCAAAAAGAAATTTTTAGAAAACGAAGTTTATGAGCTAAAAGAAAAAGCAAAACGATTAGAAAAAGGCAAGGCAAATGACAATGATTGTAAATCATGTAAAGAGCTTAGTCTTGAAATAGAAAAGCTAAAACTCACACAAAAGCTTCTCATCGAACATAACTCTAAATTTAAAAGATTTAACAAAAACATTTCTTATGCTGATGAAATAGTATGAATTCAAAAAGTACCAGGAAATACAAGTGGATTAGGTTTTAATGAAGTAATGATTCCAAGTAGTCAAACCAAAACGGCCGAAAAAGACAAACAAACTGTCACAACTGCAACAGTACAACACGGACCAGACAGGCCCAAAAATTTGGTTCCGTCCATTGAAAAAATTGGTTCCGTGGTGTCTGCAGTAGGACAGCAGGTTTGCAAAACGGACCATAGTGAATTTGTCAAGGTAACTAAAAAATATAAGGATGTTGTTAAACTAAAACCTTCTGTTACATTAGGAGTATGACTTGCTAAAAATGAATTTAGATCTAAAACTACTTAACAACGGCCTAAAACACCTTTTGCAAAACACCCTTTTCCCAAAAGCAACTACAACATACAACCCAACTATCAACACACCGGTTGGAATCAAAACTACCCTAGACCATATCAAATTCCAAATTACATGCCATGGAACCCTTAACCATCATTTCCATACATGAACCAAGTAAATGGTATGTTTAACCCAAACGGACCCATGAGATATTGGGGACCAAACGCTTGAGTTATTTGTGTCATAGGTATGCTTGAAAGTTGTCTTAGAACCTGATGAATGGATAAAAAATAGTGGATGCTCAAGACACATGACGCATAACAAAAGTCTCTTCTCAACATACCAAGAGTATGACGGAGGTAATGTTACTTTTGGTAACAATCTCAAAAGCAAAATCATTGGAAAAGGTACGATCGCTCATAACTCCTTAACTATTGAAAATGTTGCTCATGTTGATAGATTAGGATTTAATCTACTTAGTATTAGCCAACTATGCGATAAAAAGTATAAAGTACTATTTGAAGAAAATGGTAGTAAAATACTAAAAGATGGTATCACCATAGCTAAAGGAGTTAGGAAAAATAACATATATGTCATGAAAATACATAGAACATCTAAAGACAAACTTTGCCTAACAACCTTAGATGATAACTCTACTCTTTGGCATAGACGATTAGGTTATGCTAATATGAGACTCATTCAAAACCTATCCTCAAAAGTGCTAGTTAGAAACCTACCCAAATTGAAATATGACCAACACTTTTGCGATGCTTGCAAAATTGGTAAACAAATTTATAGTAGCCATAAGGCTAAAAACATAGTTTCCACATCTAAATGTCTAGACCTTTTGCATATGGACTTGTTTGGTCCATCCGCTATAAGAAGTTATGGAGGCAACCTCTATAGTTTGGTCATAGTAGATGATTACTCAAGGTTTACTTGGACAATGTTTTTGAAAAGTAAAAACGAAGCCTTTGACAAATTTGAAATGCTTAGTAAGAAAATTCAAAATCAACTAGGTGTTAACATTGTGTCGATCCGAATGGATCATGGTCGCGAGTTCGACAATGAAACACAATTTGGAAACTTTTTTGATACAAATGGTATAACACATAACTTCTCGGCTCCTCGAACACCCCAATCTAATGGGGTTGTAGAACGTAAGAATAGAATTATTCAAGAAATGAGTAGAACAATGCTTAATGAACAAAACATACCTCAAAAGTTTTGGTGTAATGCCGTTGGCACTTCCACATACATTTTAAATAGAGTTTTAATACGTCCTTTCTTGAACAAAACACCTTATGAAATATATAAAGGCAAAAAGCCTACTTTAGGATATTTTAGAGTGTTTGGACGTAAATGTTTCATTCTAAATACCAAAGACTATCTCACAAAATTTGACCCAAATTCTTATGAAGGTGTGTTTCTTGGTTACTCACAAACTAGCAAAGCATACATAGTTTTAAACAAATAAACAATGAGAGTCGAGGAATCGTTGAACATAACATTCGACGAAAGTCCACCTCCCTCTAAGACATCACCTTTGGTAGATGATGACTTAGTTGAAAGTCAACTTGTTGAAAGTCAATAAATTAATGATAATGACAAGGAAGATAAACAATTAAATAAAGAAATTATAAATATCAAAGAATCCAAAAGTCACCCCTTAGAAAAGGTCATAGGACAACTAAACCAAAAAACACTATGATCACAAACCCAAAATCAAAGTAACTACTTTTGTTTTGTGTCGTCCGTTGAACCGAAAAACATAAACGAAGCAATAAAAGACGAATCTTGGGTAATTGCTATGCAAGAGGAGTTAAACCAATTTGTTAGAAATGATGTTTGGAAATTAGGTCCAAAACCTAAAAAACAAACTATAACTGGAACGAAATGGGTTTTTCGAAATAAAAGGACGAAAACGGTGTAGTATCTAGAAACAAAGCTAGGCTTGTAGAACAAGGCTATAATCAACAAGAAGGAATTGATTACGACAAAACTTATGCACCGGTAGCTAGGCTTGAGTCTATCAAAATCTTACTTGCATATGCATGCGCTCATGACTTTAAATTATTCCAAATGGATGTTTAAAGTGAATTTCTAAATGGGTTCATTAACGAAGAAGTATATGTCGCACAACCTCTGGATTCACCATCTTTGAAAAACCTCATCATGTTTTCAAACTTAAAAAGGCATTATATGGACTTAAGCAATCACCGAAAGCTTGATACAATCGGCTTAAGAATTTCTTAGTTGAAGACAAATACACCGAAAGCTTGACTCAACGAGCTTTTGTAAGCGGTGCTTGGAGTGAAAGTGATGATGACGAAGAATCAAGTAAGGATGAGATCGCTCTCATGGCACATGAATCAAATGAGGTATATTGCGACTCATCTTACTCTTCTGTTGATGATGACACATTTCAAAAACGATATAATCAATTGTGTGAGCTTAGCTAAAAAATCATAACTAAAAACAAGTTTTTAAAGACCAAAAAGAAATTTTTAGAAAACGAAGTTTATGAGCTAAAAGAAAAAGCAAAACGATTAGAAAAAGGCAAGGCAAATGACAATGATTGTAAATCATGTAAAGAGCTTAGTCTTGAAATAGAAAAGCTAAAACTCACACAAAAGCTTCTCATCGAACATAACTCTAAATTTAAAAGATTTAACAAAAACATTTCTTATGCTGATGAAATAGTATGAATTCAAAAAGTACCAGGAAATACAAGTGGATTAGGTTTTAATGAAGTAATGATTCCAAGTAGTCAAACCAAAACGGCCGAAAAAGACAAACAAACTGTCACAACTGCAACAGTACAACACGGACCAGACAGGCCCAAAAATTTGGTTACGTCCATTGAAAAAATTGGTTCCGTGGTGTCTGCAGTAGGACAGCAGGTTTGCAAAACGAACCATAGTGAATTTGTCAAGGTAACTAAAAACTATAAGGATGTTGTTAAACTAAAACCTTCTGTTACATTAGGAGTAGGACTTGCTAAAAATGAATTTAGATCTAAAACTACTTAACAACGGCCTAAAACACCTTTTGCAAAACACCCTTTTCCCAAAAGCAACTACAACATACAACCCAACTATCAACACACCGGTTGGAATCAAAACTACCCTAGACCATATCAAATTCCAAATTACATGCCATGGAACCCTTAACCATCATTTCCATACATGAACCAAGTAAATGGTATGTTTAACCCAAACGGACCCATGAGATATTGGGGACCAAACGCTTTAGTTATTTGTGTCATAGGTATGCTTGAAAGTTGTCTTAGAACCTGATGAATGGATAAAAAATAGTGGATGCTCAAGACACATGACGCATAACAAAAGTCTCTTCTCAACATACCAAGAGTATGACGGAGGTAATGTTACTTTTGGTAACAATCTCAAAAGCAAAATCATTGGAAAAGGTACGATCGCTCATAACTCCTTAACTATTGAAAATGTTGCTCATGTTGATAGATTAGGATTTAATCTACTTAGTATTAGCCAACTATGCGATAAAAAGTATAAAGTACTATTTGAAGAAAATGGTAGTAAAATACTAAAAGATGGTATCACCATAGCTAAAGGAGTTAGGAAAAATAACATATATGTCATGAAAATACATAGAACATCTAAAGACAAACTTTGCCTAACAACCTTAGATGATAACTCTACTCTTTGGCATAGACGATTAGGTTATGCTAATATGAGACTCATTCAAAACCTATCCTCAAAAGTGCTAGTTAGAAACCTACCCAAATTGAAATATGACCAACACTTTTGCGATGCTTGCAAAATTGGTAAACAAATTTATAGTAGCCATAAGGCTAAAAACATAGTTTCCACATCTAAATGTCTAGACCTTTTGCATATGGACTTGTTTGGTCCATCCGCTATAAGAAGTTATGGAGGCAACCTCTATAGTTTGGTCATAGTAGATGATTACTCAAGGTTTACTTGGACAATGTTTTTGAAAAGTAAAAACGAAGCCTTTGACAAATTTGAAATGCTTAGTAAGAAAATTCAAAATCAACTAGGTGTTAACATTGTGTCGATCCGAATGGATCATGGTCGCGAGTTCGACAATGAAACACAATTTGGAAACTTTTTTGATACAAATGGTATAACACATAACTTCTCGGCTCCTCGAACACCCCAATCTAATGGGGTTGTAGAACGTAAGAATAGAATTATTCAAGAAATGAGTAGAACAATGCTTAATGAACAAAACATACCTCAAAAGTTTTGGTGTAATGCCGTTGGCACTTCCACATACATTTTAAATAGAGTTTTAATACGTCCTTTCTTGAACAAAACACCTTATGAAATATATAAAGGCAAAAAGCCTACTTTAGGATATTTTAGAGTGTTTGGACGTAAATGTTTCATTCTAAATACCAAAGACTATCTCACAAAATTTGACCCAAATTCTTATGAAGGTGTGTTTCTTGGTTACTCACAAACTAGCAAAGCATACATAGTTTTAAACAAATAAACAATGAGAGTCGAGGAATCGTTGAACATAACATTCGACGAAAGTCCACCTCCCTCTAAGACATCACCTTTGGTAGATGATGACTTAGTTGAAAGTCAACTTGTTGAAAGTCAATAAATTAATGACAATGACAAGGAAGATAAACAATTAAATAAAGAAATTATAAATATCAAAGAATCCAAAAGTCACCCCTTAGAAAAGGTCATAGGACAACTAAACCAAAAAACACTATGATCACAAACCCAAAATCAAAGTAACTACTTTTGTTTTGTGTCGTCCGTTGAACCGAAAAACATAAACGAAGCAATAAAAGACGAATCTTGGGTAATTGCTATGCAAGAGGAGTTAAACCAATTTGTTAGAAATGATGTTTAGAAATTAGGTCCAAAACCTAAAAAACAAACTATAACTGGAACGAAATGGGTTTTTCGAAATAAAAGGACGAAAACGGTGTAGTATCTAGAAACAAAGCTAGACTTGTAGAACAAGGCTATAATCAACAAGAAGGAATTGATTACGACAAAACTTATGCACCGGTAGCTAGGCTTGAGTCTATCAAAATCTTACTTGCATATGCATGCGCTCATGACTTTAAATTATTCCAAATGGATGTTTAAAGTGAATTTCTAAATGGGTTCATTAACGAAGAAGTATATGTCGCACAACCTCTGGATTCACCATCTTTGAAAAACCTCATCATGTTTTCAAACTTAAAAAGGCATTATATGGACTTAAGCAAGCACCGAAAGCTTGATACAATCGGCTTAAGAATTTCTTAGTTGAAGACAAATACACCGAAAGCTTGACTCAACGAGCTTTTGTAAGCGGTGCTTGGAGTGAAAGTGATGATGACGAAGAATCAAGTAAGGATGAGATCGCTCTCATGGCACATGAATCAAATGAGGTATATTGTGACTCATCTTACTCTTCTGTTGATGATGACACATTTCAAAAACGATATAATCAATTGTGTGAGCTTAGCTAAAAAATCATAACTAAAAACAAGTTTTTAAAGACCAAAAAGGAATTTTTAGAAAACGAAGTTTATGAGCTAAAAGAAAAAGCAAAACGATTAGAAAAAGGCAAGGAAAATGAAAAAAGTGAAATTGATGGTTTCATTGAGTTTCATGATTAGGACTTGAATTGGTTAAACGAATTTGGGATTTGATTACGTTATTCTACAAAATAAAGAACAGGAATGAAATTAAGCACGTAAAACAAAGTAAACTCTAAATAAATTACTACTAAGCCTAAGAAACAATAAAACAAAGCTAAATTACATCCTGGGGATGCTCAAATGCAAAAACGCGAAAAACCGAGAACGCACCAAGCCCCGAAAGTGAAAAATATGCAATTTAAGTCCTACGAGTTCAAAACTAATTTTCCTACATTCTACATGACTAAAAATAATTTTAGGAAAAAGCCGGGTATTTTTTTTTTAATTTTTAACTATTTTCTACAAATTAAAAACTAAATTAATTAATTAATTAATTAAAAATACTAAACATATTTGGAAAAATATGGAAAATTCAAAAAAACTACTTTGATTTATGCTGGCTCTAGGAAAAATAAGAAATATGGTGGCTGTTTGGGGAAATAAGCAGTAAATAAGCAAAAAGGAGCTTATAGCTAAAACTGTCCAGCTTCCATTAAAACAGTAAAGGTGCATAATAAGACTGATAAAAGTCCCTAGGGCAACTTGTCATGGTGTGTGTGTTGGGTGCTTCAACTAAGGGACCAGGGTTCGAATCCCTTGGTACCATTTTTGCAAACTTTATTTATTTTTTTCTTTTTTGTTTTTACAGCTCGTTTCCAAGATCAAAAGCAAACTTTTTTGTGAAAACTTTTTGGAAGAAACTTTTTGAAAAGCTATAAAAACAGCTTATTTGCACAGTTAAGTACTTAGCCACCCAAACACCCCTTTGTGACAGTTTCAATGCAAATAAGCACCAGTGAAGCAATGATAGGCATAACTAGGATTAGAATTAAGCTAAATAATGGGAATAATTATCTAAAATAAGCTAAAGACTCCTAATCTTAGGGAAAACAGTAGGCAAAAGGAAAAAATTAGGTAACCTTAAAGCTAAGAAAAATTGTAGAAAAACACAAAAACAATCCTAATAAGCTCTAAGGGAAATCTAATAAGCCAAATCCTAAAGTTACTAACTATATTTTATCTAAGCTAACATTCAATTTCCTAAATAAGCTATTAAAGCTACTGATAAGCTAATTAGAAAAAGCAATACTGACCTGTGTTGTTGTTGGACTATTGCAGGCCAAAACAGCCTGAGGGGCTTCTTTTAGGCTTAGTTTTAAGCTGAAAGAGGGCCTTCCAGGGTAACAACAAGCTACATCAACAAAGTTAACATTGAACAGATTCCAAAGAAACTGATTGGAGGCCAAGATTTACCCTATACAGCTTATAAATAAGCTGTACAAAGGTGCTTTTTGGCCTATTTCTAGCTGAGACAGAACATAAAAAAAAGTGAAATGGATGATTTCAAGGGTGATTTAAATTATGCTAGAGTTAATTTGAATGCTTACTAGTGAAACTAGAGTGATGTGGGAATACAAGGAATAAGTAAAAACCAAATTTGCAAAGTTTGAGAACCAAATAAACTATGAAATTAGGCCAAGAACAGCAGCCTAGACTGCTGTTCTGTGCAATACCAGGAAGACAGAAAAAATTTTCTTCTTTTCAAACCAATTAGTGCACACTTAAAAATTACACTTAGACAGTCTAAACCAATAATTTGAAACAAAATGGAGTTTGACTTGATAAGTCAAAATGGGTAAAAACACTAATTTGACCAATTATCACCCTTAATCCAAACAGTCCTTAGAGGACACAAACCACTCAAAAGTGTTTTGCAAAGCTAATAACTTGGAACTTTTTTTTATGAAAACCAATAAACTGCTCTACCACAACTACTGGATATACTTGATGAACAATAATAAGAACTGAACACTTGTAAGAAAACAGGAATAAAATGTTGAACTATTTCATTAACTTGAAAAAAAAGTACAAGGAATTTTAAAACAGAAGACAAATTTTAAAAATACTAAATTAAGGGTACCTTATAATGTGGCTACAAGTCCCTATTTATACTAGATGTCTTCAATCTTCAAATCTTTTTGGTCTGTTTCTTTTGAGAGACAAAATGAGCTGAGGAGACTGAGTGTGCTTCTTTGGAGCACATCTCCACCATCAATTAACTTTGGAGAACAAACCCACAGATCCATACCATCAATCTCACAAGGTTTCTTGAGCTCCAATGGGAGGATAAGGGATTTCCAACATGGCTGGAGCCATGTGAAGCTTGTGTTGACTCCCTTTTTGTAGGTTCCAAGGTTGAGAGAGACGTGGGGAGTGAGTGGGGGATGACTGGGTTTTGGCGGGCTTATGGGTTTTCTGGGTAAATTTTTTATTGTATCTGGTTTTGGGTGAAAGAAGAAGAGGGAAAGGGAGTTCACAGGTTGGATGGGTAAGTTTATGGGAAGGGGTCAATAAGTTTAAGAGAGGGTCAAGGAAGTTGTTGGGTTTCAATTGGGGGATAGAATCAAAAGGGTAGAAAGGTAATTTAGGTTTCGGGTTAGGTTTTTAGGTCTGATTCCCCCTGCTCACTCCCAGAACATTTCTCGAGATTCAAAAATGTAGAAAATCACTTCCCGGCTATGTCTGATCTGCACTTTTTCTAGTTTCAGCTCGTTTTTGTCCGTTTTTTGCTCTGTTTTCAATCCTTTTGTACCTGCAAGACACAAAACACACTCCAAGGATATTTGTAACATATTTCGATCATATTTTGGTGTTTTTAGTCATTTTTGTGGTCTTATGTGGGTAAAAACGATGAGTGAATAAGCACTCATCAAATCCCCCCACACTAGGCAATTGCTAGTCCCTAGCAATCCAATCATATGAAGTAATGAAAGAATCAAGATTACCAAGACTACCCCATTTTTACTTTTTTATTTGATGCGAGAGATTTAAACTAGACTGAAAGTTAAACAACATGCTTGATTAACAAAAAATAAGTGGTATCATGGAACGGGATTCACACAAAATGGGTGTCTCCAGGGAATTGAATCGTCATCCTCTTTTTTATACTCCCAACTAAGTCTAAACTTATTGTGCAAATGTTTTTGTAAAATTCTAACACTACTTATACTAATAATCTATTTAAGTCGAGACTTAACTTTTTACTCCCGCAATTACTATAAATTAGGTGTGTGTGCTATTTTCAAAACTTTGATCACAAAAATCGACATTCATCATGGTTGTTATCTATTCTAGTTGATATTAGTCACTGAAAATCTAAAAACTTAAAGTTCGAAAAGGGCTTTTTCCATGTAGCGGGTTTCTTCTCGGCACATCCCAAACCAGTTGGCTTTAGGTGACCAGGATTTTGACACCCCACAGAGAATAGTACCGGAATCAGCTAAATTTCGATTCCAAAGGTTTAGAGATTTCCGCTAGCTTAATATTAAGACTTGAATGGACAACAACCAATGATTATCTGGAGATTTGAAAACTCGAAGGCCAAATTACTCCATGTAATGGATTTCTTCTCGGCACATCCCAAACCAGTTGGTTTTAGGTGACCAGGCTTTTGACACCCCACAGAGAATACTACCAAAGCTTTCTAGACCTTTGAAATTAACAATCTCTAAATTCTCGCTGCTTTTTAAGAAAAGATTGACGAATACGAGTTCAACTCCTGATTTAAATTTGAGAAAAATCAAGTTTCGTACATTTATTCATAACGTTTTTATTTCACCACTATTTTCAATTTACCATCACTCATTTTTCAACTTTGTTAGGTCACCATATATGTAACACAAACATCAATATAAGAAGTAGAGATGAAGGATAGATCAGATGAACAAGTTATCACACACACGAATATAATGAAGAAGAGTTATGTGTAAGTAATATGATAAAATGAACAACCAACCCTCAAGTGAGGGTTATTACAAGGTATTTATAGGAGAGGGAGCTAGGGCAACACTCCTAGTCCCTTCCTTTCTCTTATGGGCTTGGGCCTAGGCTTATGGGCCTTCTACATAAGCCTAAGCATAATAACAAACATAAAGGCCATATTAAGCTAACTATTACATAAGAATCACTAACACTTGAATTAAGGTTTAGGAGTGATTCCAACAATCTCCCCCTAAGTGTTAGTGATGAATGAATGAGTGATAAACATTGTAGGTGCATATGTAATAATAGCTTTGACGTCTTCTGACATTCTTCTTTCTTGTGAGAAGAAGTGTCTTGATTCGAACAATCTCCCCAGTGTAGAGAAATTGTTTCTTTTGAAGTATTCTGCTTTGACGTCTTCATTTACTTTGTTCTTTAGTTCTTTGTTCTTTGAAAGTGATAGTATGATGTGGTAATCTGCATCAGGTCTGCTTCGCTGCTCCAGTGTCTCCAAGTCTTTCTCCAACATGCTCACACGCTCTTTAATGTTGGATTACAGTTGATGAAGTTCTTTAAGTCTTTAAACTTTGTAGAATCTTTGTTGATGAAGAATCATTATGACTTTGTGTTGCCTTTGATTATGAGAGAACATTCACAAGTGATGTTGTTGGTATGAGCACGTGGAGAATCTGCACGATCAGTCCGCTCCAGAGCTTCCATAAGAAGTAAACATAGAAAAGGTTAGTAATAAGCGGATTCCGGCACTTACAAGTTTGAACTTCGAGAGTGTTAACAGCATAGTGTAAAAACACAACTCTAATTCTCACAAAGGCCGTTCCTGAACCGAAGTCCTACAAGTGAGATAACGCGATGTACCGAAGTACACCTACGGTTCAGATGAGTCGCTGAGGTACACCGAAGCATCACCTCACGACTATAGACCATTTGAGACCACTAAGCGTAATCCATGGGGAGTTACCGAAGCGACCTGCTGTCAGGGCTGTTTGATGTTGACCCTAGCAGGAGTTTTCATTCAATCACTGAGGATCACTAGGGTGAACCTCTCATGAATGTTCTCGACAGATTGCTAGGATCTGTGTAGGACTCGATAGCGTACCACTGTTGTTCTTATTGTTGAACAACAAGTGATGAAATGTCAAGTGTACCTAACAGATCTTTTGATGAATCTCGTGGCTTTAGACTCAATAGTGCACTTTGGTTTTCCTGAGCGGAGACAAGGGAGAGGGTCTCCTTCTTCAATACCAGCAATCTCTAAGAGAAAGCCGATAGTTTACGTAGGGTTCCCTGTGAGAATGAAACAAGCTTCTGTTGAGAGAAACTTGAGTGGCTAAGAAGGTGTAGTGCATGCGTCACTGGGTCCATGACGACTTTTAGTCTTCAATACCGGTGTCGTCAACTGACAACCAGTAGCATATGAATTGAACCCGGTGTCTGCCCTTAGTTGAATAATTTGGAGGGCTATTTCTTTTCTCCCTTTTCTTTGCATTTCTTTTTAATTCTTCAACTCCTTCTTTCTTCGATTCTCATTTTCTCCTTTTTATAATCATACCTAAGGACTTCGAATACTAACTATTGGTAGTGTCCTTGGGTAGATCCCTCCGGCTCTGGCGGATCATAGGACGGTTATTCCTAACCTTAATCACCTTATAACTCCGTTGCCATAAAACCATTTTTCATGAAAATCTCTCGAAGTGTTTGTGAATGAAAAACATGTTTGAACACTTCAAGAGTTTTAGATTTTCAGAAAAACTCCCCCTCCACATGTGCTTAAGAGTTTTGACAGAAATCTGCATAGTGAGGAAAGAGCGCGCATTTTTTGAATTGATTGACTCAAGATAGACAATTCCTTGCGAGACACTATTACGTTACATAGTTAAAGAGATACATTGTCAGTTTTTAGGTGACAAATAGCTCTAATAACTACCTTGAAGATGTGGACAACCCCGAGAGGTTGTCAAACCCGTCACAGTTCATGTCTATCAAGAGCTTCTCGAATAGGTATAATTTACTTGGATAAGTCTTGGAAGACAAATCCTTTCAATGTAAGACTGTTCAGATCCCGTCAATTCATGGGTTGAAGTCTTTTCACACGAGGATTCAATAGTAGTTTCACAACATATTTCTTATCACATAAATTTCTCCCCCTCAAAAATGGCATATAAATGTTATTTTTGAAGAAATGTTGAGAATAAATATGACCATTTTGAGTTTTGTGGGAAGATTACACAAAGACGAATTTGTGAACAAAGTTGTTATGTCAAATACTCCCCCTCAATAAGTAATACTAACTTTTGAGGTTTTGAAAAACGTAAGGGGAAGTACTTGTTCTTTTGAGCAAAACCTTTAAAAGTAAAAGGTTTGATAGGTTTTACTCAAAAGTAAGAAGCTTTCGCACCTTTTATAAGGATTGTGGCACTGAAGCGTACCACAGGGTCCTTTCATTACAAGAACGGGTTGTACACTGTTATGTGTGCACAAACCATTGTCAATATAATCAAACAAACAAAATCACAATCAAGAGAGTACCCAATGATTACAGATGATCAGCTACTTTCTGAGGACGTTGGAAAGTCAGAATCGGAAAGTTTGGTCATCCTCCCACATAGCTCTCCAACCGTTGCATCTGATCCTGATGAATTAAACATTCATTAATCCTAGTGATAAATCAACGAACATCCTTGCGATCCTTTGAATTCCATCTCTTCGTCTGAATTATACCCGACTCAAAGTCCTTCAATCGATATGAAAATCCATCTCGAACCATCTCCAGGGTGGCGTCATAGAACTTAGTGAATTTCATCGAAAGCCATGAAGCAAGTATGATGATTTTCACTTCGGTAGACAAACCTAAACTTTTGTTTATGAACGATTTTGTACTGAGGTTCTTGATTGATACCGATGAAGTGTAGAGTTTAGGTAAGATTCGACCCTGAGGTGGAGAACTTTAACACGCTCTTTGATTTAAAGCGTATAAAAACAAGGAGTGCAGTAATGTACTTGATCTAAATTTCGGTTGAGGTTCTGGTTGGGGCTCAGGTATGTCGTGATCCTCACCACCAGTGTATGTAAAGTGATCAACGGTTTTCTCCATTGGTGGTGTGGTTTCTGAATCCCTTGGTTGATCAGATGGTGGTGGCTGTGTAGCTTGTTGTGTAGTGGTGATAACCTGCTTAACCATTTGTCGAATCATTGGATGGAGTTGCCTTCTTAACAGATTTTGTTGTTGACATTGGTGTTTCTTATGTTGATGGAGGTGATGATTGAGATGATGATTTGGGTTTGGTGAAAGTGTCAAGGGGTGATTCAGAAGACTGTTGAGGTTTGTGTATTGGATTTTCAACTAAGTAGTTGTCTAATTCCTTCTTTAACTTTTCCTCCTCAGCTCTAGCAGTTTCTTCAGCCTCCTTTTGCAACATTTCCTCTTCAGCCACCAAATTATCATCATTAGTGACTCTTTCATCCTTATCATGATCGTAATCTCCTTCGTCATATATTTCCACATCTTCATCATGCTTTTCTTCTTGCGGCTGTTTAAGTTGTTGTTGTGGTTGCTTCATTTCAACAGTTGTAGTAACAGTGACACCCTGATCCTTACCGGGTTGATTAACCGGATCGGATGGGGTAAGAGATGTTTGCAATGGATCTTCCATAAGTGGAGGACTACTACTTGACCCTCCTGCCCCACCGGGTTGATTAACCGGAAAATATTGAAGCATGGTATTCCATCCTTTTCTGCTTTAATGTCTTACGAAATTGTATTACCTCATCCATTGAATCTTACTCATTAACCATGAGTTTTGAATGGATGTTGCAGAAGGATGTCCACAGCAATTCTGCAAGATGATTATGAGCATATGAAGTTGTTGAAGATGACACGGAGATAGTTCTTGCCAATTGTTTTGTCATATCCAGCTAGGAATGTGTTTGCCATCGAGAGCTCAGCTGGGGCAATGATGTTTGCTTGATTTGCAGCCATTTCATGATCTGAAAGTCATTAGACAAAGAGACAGACATATGGAAACACAATGTGTTTGTATTAGTCTGATTTATTATCTAATTACTTGTATGATGGTAACATGTTTATGTAAGTTACAAGTCCTAAGTCACATTAGTCCAAATGAATGAAGTTGATGTGATAAGTTACGTGAACATGTTAATTTTGAAATTTCAAAGACCAATAATTCACTTAACATACAACATATTAAATTTTGTAAGCTTATATGAAACATCAGATATTTGTGACCTATGCGTAACATTTAACAAGTAACATATGCGTAACGGGCCAAAATGTAGTGAACAGTGGGTTATGTGTAACAAGGATCCTTATGCGTAAGGCAGGAGCTTATGCGTAGGAGTAAACTAAAGCGTAAGACCAAGCTTAAGCATAAGAGTTTCTTACGCGTAAGACAAGTTCAAAGGCTTTAAGCTTACGCGTAGGGATAAGCTAGATGTTACGCGTACAGTTTACTCATAAGAGTAAAGCTTATGTGTAACAAGCCTTGTTTACGAATATCTTTCGAAGATATATGTAATCCACTGTAGACCCCTTATGCGTAGGAGCTACGCGTAAGATTTATCTTAGGAGTAACCTTTACGCATAAAGTATTCCTTAAGCGTAACGGTTTGAACACCTAAAGATTCTGACATTACGAATAATTAACCTGTTAAATATAAACATGAAAACTTGATTGCAGTTAACTCTAAACATCTTTTAGATCACAAAATAAGCATAAGAACATATCAGATACACACATAAAGACTTAGGCGTAAAATTACTTAAACCCTAAACCCTTAATCTACGCGTAAGAGATATAGCCACACAAATCAAACAAGAATGTTTCTGGAGTGTCCTAGATGTCATATGAGTGCAATGGAACAAGATTTAACACATTTCCACCACAGAATCAGAAGATTCATGGGAGATGAACCCTAAAACCTAAAACTTAAATTCTTACAGTTTAGATGTTTCTAGGCTAATTTAAAGGTTCAAAAAACATGCATATAAACTTATTCTAACACTTTCTTGACTATCTAATAACATATCACATAATAGAAAAACCCTAGATGAGCGCAAGAACCCTAGAATTCAAATTAATGAAATTTAAGATTCAGGATGGTTTTGGACGATTGAAACAAGTTTAATAGACACTAAGAAAGGTTTTAACACAACTCATTTCAATCCAAACACTTTTATGCATAAACACCCAATTCGTTCGAGTGAACAATTTTCCAAAATCAGTTTAAAGAGTTTTAACCATTGGATTTGAAAGAATTTTAGAAATCCTTGTTTATCATCTTGATTAAAACAGTTTAGAACTTATAGATTATGAAAAACTTGAACGGATTTAGAAGATTTGATTTGGGTTGTTTGATCTTGGTGGTTTAGGAGTAAATGAACATGAAGTGGTGCATTGAATGTGTTAGGTGAATGAATTTGTTAAAATTACTTTGCCAAGTTGACACATTCAGTCCCTCAACCTCAAAAAGGTTCCAACCAAGATCCTTTAAGTTTCGTTTAGGTTAGACAAAACACTTGTAAGGCAAGAAACTTAATGATACTCCCCCTCGACATTTGAAATAATGAATTTTGAAGACATTTGAGTCCGAGGAGAGTATTTGACAAGAAACGTGTCCACCATTTTTAGAAGAAACAACATATTTTTGGAAACATGGAAGTACAAGGTTTTATGAAACTGAAAAATATTTACTTTCTCCCCCTCAACACTTGATCGAAAAAATACTGAAAGATTTGATAGAACAAAGTGTTGACTGAAGATTTGTACTTGCGATGTTTGAAAGAATTTAGATAGAAGAATATTTTTGAGATTTTCTGATTTTATATTTTTGTATTTTGTTTTTGAAAAAATATTTACAAAAAGAAGTTTTGGTGTTTGACTGGTTTTAAGAATGTTTTAAGCGTTCATCCAGTTCCTCCTGAGTCAAACACCGCATACCAATCCAGTGGACCAACTCATTAAGCCTAGCAGGAGCTAAGGCTTTGGTGAGGAGATCTGCCAATTGGTATTATGTACCCACAAAGTATAATTCAACAGTACCCTGTTCCACGTGGTCATTGATGAAATGATATCGAAGATCGATGTGCTTTGATTTCGAATGTTGAACTGAGTTGCACGAGATCGTAATAGCACTTCGATTGTCGCAGTACATCGGTATTTTGTCAAACACGTAACCATAGTCTTTGAGTTGTGTTCTCATCCAAATGACTTGAGCACAACATGCCGACATGGCTACATATTCTGCTTCTGTTGAGGAGAGTGATGTACAATCCTGCTTCTTCGATTGCCATGACACAAGTTTATCACCAAGAAATTGTAGTGCTCCTGAAGTACTTTTCCGTGAATCTAAGCATCCTTTGGTGAATTTATTGGCAATGAGGAATGATGATAACTTATCATACCACGCCCGAGGAGCTTGTTTGAGACCATACAGAGCTTTGTTCAGTTTATAGACATGGTTCGGGAACTCGAGATCAATGAATCCTTCTGGCTGGCTGACATAAACCGTTTCTTTCAGTTGCCCATTCAGAAAAGCAGTTTTGACGTCCATCTGAAAGACCGTTATGTTCATATGAGCCGCGAACGCGAGAAAAATCCGAACAGCCTCAAGACGAGCAACCGGAGCAAATGATTCTTCAAAATCAATACCCTCTTCCTGTCTATAACTCTTAGCCACCAGACGTGACTTGTTTCTGATTACGTTCCCTTCAGCATCCAATTTGTTCTTCCAAATCCATTTGAGACCAATGACGTAGACCCCTGTTGGTCTTTCAACCAGTTCCCATACTTCAAGACGTTTGAATTGGTTGAGTTCTTCTTGCATGGATTCAATCCAGTTGTCTTTTGTCATTGCATCTTTAATGTTTTTAGGTTCAGATTGGCAGACAGTGAGAGCATAAATGCAATGTTCACCATCTGTGTGAAGAGGTTGTCTAGTTATGACTGGTTGATTCGGGTTGCCAATAATGTTCTCAAGAGGATGGTCTTTTGTCCAACGATGTGTAGAAGGTTGATGTTGGTATACATTTTGCAGATTTTGAGGATTCAAATTGTTTGTTGATGATTCCGCGACATCAGGTGCAGCAGTTTCATTGGAAAACGGGTTAAAGACCGCATTTGGATCAAAATCTGCAGGTGGGGGTACTTCATTAAGAACATCAGTAGCTGGTTCAGCGTCGTTGGAAGCAATTTGTTCAATTGTTGTTGTAGAGTCAACTGGTGGTGCTTCTTCAACAGTAGTTATTGTAGCAGGTGTATCAGGTATAAGAGTATGATCAGGTTGAGCAGCGGAAACAGCGGATACACTTGGAGCACGTTCATCAATGTCATCACTAAACAATGGAGCAAACAGCGTTTCCATTTGTTGACGAGTAAGCTGGGGGCTTAGTTCAGCTGATGATGGGGTTTGAGGGAAGTTTAAACGGTTGTGACCGGGTTCTAAGCTGTTATGCTCAGAAGCCATTTTGAAGAAGTTTCAGAATCAGCTTCCCCCCTAAACTAACAATTGTCTTTAGCAGATTTGAAACTTTGATGTAGTAGACATTTCTTCTAACTTTTGAAGTTTTCAGTATGCAGCGGAATTTGTAGAAGAGCAGAAAACCACACAAGGTAAATCTGACTAATTGTGGAAAATCTGTTCGAGGTTAACATGCCAGAAATCAACAAGATCTTCTCACGTATGTAGATGAATCACACCAAACAAACCATGAAAGACGAAATGAAACGACTTTCCCCTGAATGTTGTGGTCTTTCGGAATACTAATCACCTGTGAATATGCAATAACTCGATACTAAGACCGTGTGTGAGGCATCATAACATCGTATTTGGGTAACTTCACACAAGATCACCCATGAAATTGAGACGATAACACCAAAGTGAGACGTTTGAGCCACATATCATCTTATTTCTACTCCCTAATTGAATAAATTCAAGAAGGCATTGGGTTTTCTCAAAGAAGCATGTAAAAGAAAAAGGAAGCAATGACCACCTACACACTCTCTCCCCCTCGATGTTTTCAATGATTCATAATCATACACCACGTATGTTGATGATGAATTGAAGACAGCGAAACCATGTATAAAGAGACAGCGAAACCATGTATGTTTAATTAATCGAACAAGTGTGAAGTACCATAAATATCTCGTGAGAATCAACTGCTGAAGAAACTTCTCTGTTCATTATGTTGATCATCAGCTATGTCATTGTTATTGGAAACAGTTTGATCTTCTGTTATCGAAGATTCGATTGGAGGTGCAGTTACAGCAACGGTTGTTGTTGTAGATTCAGGTGTATCTGAAATTAGAGTGTTGTCAGGTTGTGCAGCGGAAACATTCGATACATCTGAAGCACGACTTTGGGCAGAATCTTTAACCAGAGGAGCAAGCAATGTTTCCAATTCTTGACGATTAAGTACAATGGTGGAGCAGCTGATGGATCAATAAGTTTTGGACGGTGAGAAACGGGTCCTACACTGTATTGCAGTAGAAGCCATAGCTGTTGTACCTGCATAGAAAATAGAAAGGGGGCAAGAAAGAAGAAACATGGATCCCCAAGTATAACTGGGTTCTAGATGTTAGAGGCATAAAGATGTAGTGTCAATTATCTTCTTGACACCTGAACATGCTATTTTGATGATTTCCTTTCCTACCTCAGGGATGGATGTTGTGGGTTTCACACATGTTTTGATGCAACTACTTAGTATCTTGCCTGTAGGAATCCACCTAAGACCAATAGTTTTGAAAACTCTACCCGTTGGTATCCATCTAAGGTTAGATCTAGGGGATGTTGAAACTTCTTTAGGGAAGAGTCTGCGTCCTATATTGATCCACCTATTAGGTTTCTGAAATGTTACGTTTAGATCGACGGGTTTATTTCTAACTGTTTGTTGATTAAACTTAGGATTTGGTTTGCTACTACAAGCAGTGTTCAGTAGTACACGAGAAGGTGATACACTAGGTCGTGAACCTAAGATTCCATCCTTTTGGAGTAGTGCCCTTTTCCTAGCCTTTTGTAGATCATTGTTCTTGTATGCGTCATGTGAATCATATGAATTTTTAATTTTGATGCTCGGTTTAGACACAGTGTTCGAACTAATCCTAGACGGGCCAGGTGCAACTACTTGTGGAGGTATAACAGAAACAGGTATAACAGAAACAAGTTTAACAGAAACAGAAGCATTATTCTTTGGTCTGAAATGTGGAGTGACTAGTTTTGACAAATGATTATTCTCAACAACTTGGGAGGCAAATCGTGGTTTTGAAGATTTTGAACGTTCAGATTTAAAAGCAGTTGGTTGTTTAACTACTGATTGGTTTCTGATTGGTTTTAGAGACGATTTCCCCAAGATTGTTGGTTTTGCAAAATTAGTATCCATATTTTGGTCAGTTAATCTTCTCAGTTTGTTTTGTAAAGCAACATGTGCAAGCCCATTTGCTTGAAGTTGAGCCTTTAAATGCTCATTTTCTTTTACTAATGTATCCACATGATTACTTTGTTCATTCAAAGATTTACCATTTTGCTCAGAGTTTAAAATTTTGTGTTGCATTTTAAGTTCAAGAGGTATGCAATGAGCCTCAAGTTTTGAAAAATCTTTTTGAAACTGAGCAATGGTCTTTTTGAGAAGAGTGTTTTCAGATTCAAGAGTTTGATTTGACGTTTCAGTTGAATTGTTAACAAGTAAGGGCTCAGACATGAGATAGTTGTCTAGACATTGTGCAACACACTGGTCAACCTCTCCTTCATTACTAAATTCAGGTTGCTCAGTATGTTGTGTCGCATTTGCAGTCAGAATATGATCAACAGTAGATTGTACCTTGACTACTGTTCTATGTCAGTGTCATAGGTGGGTAAGATATCTTCCTCAACCATTTGTTCTTCGTCACAGTTGGGCTCGGTGTCGTAGTTAAGTATGATATCTTCTCCAGATCTGTTGCTGTCATCCTGCTTTTCCAATGCTACAACCTCAGTGTCCGCATTACTGACAGATGCAGTAATCACAACATTCTCAACATCCCTTTGAGCATTCCTTTCATTTACATCAACTCTTTCACCTTACACGACTGCTGGATTTCGGGATGAAGTCTACCTCTTGAAATTGATATATTATGAGCATTTTTCAGACAAAACCATCCATCCTTCGATCAATTCCTCATAAGCTTTTGCATCTTCATAATCATCAGTAGAAAGGTTTGATGATGAAGGTTTGATGGAAGGTGAGTAGATTTGTGAAGTCAGCATACTTGAGAGGGCGATATAGTGATTTTCAAAATTTCCCTCCAAAAATAAATTTGAAAAAATTTGTCTCCCAAAATTTGAAATTCAATATAAAATTCAATTCTAAGGTTGTAAGAAAAATTTGAGTTATGACAATTTTGACGCCAAATTTCACCCGAAAATTTTGAATTTGGGCCCAAAAATTTGAATTTTTGACCAAAATTTTCACAGTTAAACCAAAATTTGAATCTCGCGTAAAAAATCAACGTTTAGTCTCTCCTAAAAATTAAATTTTACTCAAATTTTCCCGCCAAAATTTTGAATCTCGCGTAAAAATTTCAATTTTTTTTTTTTGATAACTTGTGTTGATGGATCTTTGTAGTCGAATAAGACTTGTTGTTTGTTGAAGAAGTGCTTAGGCGTAGAAAACCAGCTTATGCGTAGAGGAAACCTTACGCGTAGAACCTGCTTATGCGTAGAAAGTGCCTTATGCGTAGAAAGAAGCTTACGCGTAAAAACACCACCTTACGCGTAACAATGAGAATTACGCGTATGAATAGCTTACGCGTAAGAAATGAGAAACACTAAGATTAGGCGTAAACTGAAAGTTAGGCGTAGAAAACTTATGCGTAGGATTAGCTTATGCGTAAGACAAGGCTTAGGCGTAAGAAAAATCTTAGGCGTAAAGAGTTCTACGCATAAGTTTGAGCTTATGCGTAAAATTAGGGTTTTGCCCAAAAATCCTTTACACTATCACAGTGTAAAGGATATCCAAAGTGTTTTCAGGCTTATCAAAGCAAGAAAACACTGAGTAAGCCAAGAACACAGAAGATCAAAAGTTGAAAAACTTATGACTAAGTTTAGGGTTTCCTCACGAGTAGAAAGTACCAAAAAACTGATTTTATGCCCAAAAGTGTTTAGAAACTTGATTTTTATGATGAAATAGTTTCAATATCACCAAAATAACAAGAAAGTTTAAAACTTGATGATCCAAAACTCTTTTTCACCTTACGAGTAGAAAGAGGTACACGAATGAAATCAAGCTCAAAAACACTTCCACACACGTAAAGTTTCAAACTTTTTGCCAAAAACTTAACTTTAACACCAAATAACCTTTAAAGTACAAGAATCTTGAGAAAGGTAGAACACGTGAAACCTTACGCGTATGAAAACAACCTTCAAAACAAAATCGTTTCACCCAACTATTTGGCGAATGATACCACTGTTAGGTCACCATATATGTAACACAAGCATCAATATAAGAAGTAGATATAAAGGATAGATTGGATGAACAAGTTATCACACACACGAATATAATGAAGAAGAGTTATGCGTAAGTAATATGATAAAATGAACAACCAACCCTCAAGTGAGGGTTATTACAAGGTATTTATAGGAGAAGGAGCTAGGGCAACACTCCTAGTCCCTTCCTTTCTGTTATGGGCTTGGGCCTAGGCTTATGGGGCTTCTACATAAGCCTAAGCATAATAACAAACATAAAGGCCATATTAAGCTAACTATTACATAAGAATCACTAACACTTGAATTAAGGTTTAGGAGTGATTCCAACAAACTTTTTTTTTACTTTAACTTTAAACTTTCAACTTTTGCAATATTCAAGAACTTTTACGGTACTTTGATTTTGCAATATTATTCCGATTTTAAGAAAGTATGCTTTTCCCAATATTTAAATAAAAAGTTGAACTCTAACTCTTTATCAAAATTGCTTAAACTTTTTATTGCATAACAAAACGATTTTCATGTTCAAAGGTTTGAAAACAACACTATATTAAGTTCAATTAAGGCTACTGGGAGAAAAAACCATAGATTACTTATATAAGCTCTAAAGAGAACCAACTAGTCTACGCTTAGCATTTTCATTTGCACAACTCGTAAAAACTTAGCCTAAAAAGTTAAGGAATCAGCTAGATCAACACTCCAGCAGAGTCAAGATTCTCTTTGTTCTAACCTAATCAAGACTAAGCTTTCATTAACACCGAAGCATTAACGCTTTTTTTTCGTGCAAAGCAATTCTTTTTCATGCAAAATTTTTTAAATTTTGGTCAAAACGGGTGTACTAGGGACTAAAGGGTAAAATGTGACAAAATTCGACAGAATTCCCCCCACACATAGAGCTGAATATTGCCCTCAATATTCAAAGTCCCGGCTGAAGCCGATACTATCGAACGGAAAAAGGTAATACCACTAACCAAGTATGTGGACGAAATCTGTTATTTAACACAAAAAAGGATTTTTGAAAACATATCCCCAGATAAACGTTAGCAAAATTGATCGGATATTGGGCGGCTGGATTGAAAACATGCGCATCAATCATCACGATCAAAGGGATTCCTAAAAACATGTGCAAACACACAAGAAGCAAACACTGTGGAGGTTTCCCCCCACACTTAGTTGTTCGAACGTAGAAAGAAGTCAGAAACATGGGTGGGCACTGATGCAGGTTTTACTGACCAGGTTTTAATATTTATAAAGTCTCGTTATACCTATGGTCTACCCTAGTGCACTAACGGGCAGTGTACCCGGTCGCGTGTAGTGTAGTAATCGGTAAAACAGAGGTCGTCCCAAGAGCTATGTGTGTTGGATTATTACTAAGTCTAGGTGTCACAGATTAATAATGGTTTTGATAGGGAATTAATTAATTAAACTACTAAAGCAGAATAAAGCAAATAAAAGCAGATAAATGGTAAAGGGAAAATCAATATAGGAGAGTGGTGCTAACCTAGTTAATCCTCCTAGCTAGTAATGTCTACGTCTACTTACTTCCAATTTCTTCAGGTGGGGTCAAAGTCGAGAGGACAACAATTGGTCAATTCGCCCTAACCTATCAGCAAAGATGCTACCACAGGAGAAGTCAGGTGTCCCCTCATAAGTCCTGTTGTTCCTGGTCCCCTAAGCCAAATCATTAGGTACCGCTACATGCTAGATTTATAATAGTGAGTGCCCGGGCGTTAGCAACTTAAACACTCACCCCCTAGTTTTTAAGTTCATCCAAACGGTAGGTGATCAGTTGGTCAAATCGCACAAGTAGAAAGCGTCGTCAGTTGGTCATATCTTACCCTTTCCGTCTCAGTCCGCTCACCTAGGGTCAGTTGCTCATATCTCCCAGGCAATTGGCCTCTACCGCCATTCAAAACTACCGAACCAAGGGTGGCTACCAATAAACTATGCATGCATACACTTAGAAATAATTGTACGGAAGTAATGTAAATGCAAACAAAGCAATTAAAGAATCATAACGAGGCCAACACCAAGAGGTGCTTAGCCGCTCATATTAATCATACAAATCAATTAAATATTCAAAGATACGAAATACATGAATTGAATGTAAAGAAAATATAAAATGCTAATGCTTATCGTAGGGGAGTGATTTCTCCCTTGGAGACAGCTCCGTATGCTCCTCTAGAGCTACCTTGAGCTTTTTCCTACGTTCTCTGGTTGTTGTGTGTGGAATGGGATGATTAGAAATGCTGGAATTCGTGGGGTATTTATAGGCCAGATATGGGTTACGGCGTAACTAAAACAAGAGTTACGCCGTAACCTTCAATTCCTTCATATTTTGCACTAGATCTGCTAGTTACGGCGTAACCTTATAAGTGGTTACGCCATAGTCTTCAATAAACTTGGTTACGCCATAGTTGATGTAATAGTTACGGCGTAAGTATCAGCGGCGTGGAACCTCATTTGACCTAATATAGTTACGTCGTAGCCTTTGGGAAGAGTTATGCCGTAAACTTCTGATAAGTTGGTTTTCTGAGTCACGCAATAGTTACGGCGTAATGTGAGAGATGAGTTACGCAGTAACTTCTTCAAAATCAGCATAATATGATAGTTCTTTAGATAATTCTCCAATTCCGCGTCTCTTTAGCTCCAATGCTCGTAATTTACCTGAAAGTGGAAAACAATGGAAAAAAAGCGTAAATCCGTATAAATGATATAAATTACAAGCGTTATCGGGGGAAATTGACACTTAATAATCAGGACTATTTGATGTTATCAAATATCCCCCCACTTGAACTCTACTTGCTCTCAAGTAGACCTTATTAAAAAGATTCCTAAAAAGATATCTCCCATAACCTGGAAAATATAAGTTTACAAATCCCTTATGCTAGAATAAAACAAAGCCAAACACCTCACGAAAGGGGAACAAAACACTCAAATCTCTCAACTATTCTAAGTGTCAATTTCGGGGTGATCACTCAATCGCACAATCATAGCATGTATTCTATCATAAGCTTGGCGGTTACACAAATCTCCACCACTAGAGTTAAGGGCTAATCAATTCTCGAAGGCAATATGGGTAGACACGACAAAGGTTAAGGGGTGACTCGTCATTACTATCATGTCACGGCGAAGTGGACAAAATCAATGATACATGACCAAATCCATGGCCAAGACACCAGAGATTGCTCGCTACATCACCTAGACACGCTTCATGACTAAAGGGTAGGATAAGACATGGGATATATAAATAGTGTGAAATAAAAAACAAGCAGGTAGTTTAAATCTATAACCAAGTCATCACCACTTACCGTCCGCCCAAAGTTCAAGCTTTGAAGTCAAGAAACCGGATCATGAAATACAAGGTAGATATGTCATTAGAGGACGTCGTGATGGAGGTGGCCTCCTCAATACTAAATCTATAAAGCTCATAACATAGTGCTTATAACATCGCACTTTACAATACCATAACAACAATTTTTTTTTTCGAATCACTTTTTTTTTCAACATAACAATAATAACTAAACATAATATCCCCCCACTTGAGATGAACAATGGGAATTCGGGGGGTCTTCAATGATCTTCAGGAATGTTGTCAATGAAAGCATGATTTCTGAACCTTTCCACTCGAACCTTGAACTTAGGCAAATGATGACTTCCCAATCACAAATAAGACTACGACAAAAATACTTTATAGGTTGCTACACAAAAATTTTGCTGTGAAATCCAGCAAGTTATATTGACACTACACCACGATACTGTCAGTAACGGGGGTCCTTAAGGTAAGGCGACGTTTTGTCCATTTAACCCCCACACTGTGGATGGGACATCAGAAATAAACACTAACCCTTCAGTAGTAAACGGATTCAAGTTCCAAGCTCACCTTTCCA